>OY747714.1:43828040-43890540 GCA_963556495.2 Valencia hispanica | reverse complement strand
TAAAGAATAAAGAACGTACAAATAACTCAGGGGGACCAGAAAATGCAGAGACCAGGGAAACAGGAATCATTGACGACGGACCAGCGAGTTGTGACTGACAGAGAACTGCTTAAATATACTGAGGAGGTGTGAGAAGTGACAGGAAGAAGACCAGGGACTAATTAGTGAGAGACCAGGTGGAATCAATCAGAAACTGGGTCAGGGAGCAGTGTGGCAGGGAAACAACAAGAAAGGAAACGACAGGAGACGAAACAGAAAACAATCCTAAATAAGAAGGACAAACTAGACAGTAAATAAAGATAAGATATCTAAGAGGAACGCTGGAGAACAGATGGAGATAAAAACTGGAGGAAGAAAAAAAGTAGGAAACTATCTAATGAGAACCGAACTAACAAGGACCGCTAACCTAAGGAAGCACAAATAAAAAGGTAAACAAAGAAATAATACAACAAAAAGGTGAAAACATCTAAGAGCAGGAAGGGAAGAAATAAGGAAACAAGGAAGTGCCAAAATAATAACACCAAGGATTAAACTAAAATGATAATTGAAACTAAATAAGGAATAGAACTAGCCAAAACTCAAACACAAACCCCTAACATCATGACAACTGGAAATTGTTGCCTAGGATTAAGTTGTCTACCCGATACGTTGGTTTTCTTTTGACTTTCCCATCGTGTCAAACACACACACACACACACATATATATATATATTTATATATATATGAAAGAAAAAAACAACTTACATTTGTCCACTTGGCTCTCCTAATTTCTTTTTCAAACTCCTTGAACTCCATCAGGCCCTTCATGTGAATTATTAACTTGATCAGCATCAGCAGCAGGATCCCAAATAAAGCAACAGCTGGAAGGGAACCTGCTATGATAGCTATGACACTGGGTGGTTCCGGGCACTCTGTAAGAATAGATTCAAACTATGAATAATATGATAAAATTCATTCGATTTTAACCACAACATGGCACAGGAGTTCCAGGAGTCAACCTTGACAGCCTGTCATATGTGTGGGTGTTTGATTGATTTACTTAGATCTGGTCATTTTTATTCTTTGATAACAGTTTCTTTCTTCTTAGCGTTTAAAAGTGTATTTTCCTTTCTCTCTTTCATCTGTTCTGTTTATTTCCTCCCTGCCATTCTCCTTCCCTTTCCAGATGCAAGTCATATTCAAATATCCCTCTGCTCGCTCACTCTCTCTCCCACCTGCATCTGTCTTACCTTTGATTAGTTCCTCAGGTCTCTCTGTCATTCTCCACTCCTCCTCAGTGTATTTAAGCTTTCTGGTTTCCGTTGTTCCCTGCTGGTTCCTCAGTCTACGTCATAATTTGTCCTGCTGCCTTGTTGTTAATATCACCTGAGGTTTGTAAATTTTGATATTAAATCCGTTCACTTTGTTAATTCCAAGCTTGAGTCTGCATTTTGGTTCAACCTCAAACCTATGCATGACATTGCCCATATTTAGTCAACAAATGTTCAAACGTAAGAAGACAAAAACCAGAATCAAACAAAATCCAGTGTATAAAAATAAAGGGTATTTCAGCTAATTAACATGGAGTCCTGTTGCATTGCTTGGCCTCTATCTGGAGATCATTGACGTGTTTTCCAATCTTTTTATTAGGATCAACTGGTAAGCAGCTCAGAAATAGTAAACCTTTAAAATACATCCTGATTTTTCAACTAGCTTTACTGATGAATGAAATGCAACTAAAAAATGTTACACAGTGGTAGAATAGGCAGAGCAGAGGCTTGGCCCAGACTGGATTTGATTTTTATTATTGGTACCTTTGGTACTTCTCTCATACCTTCTCTAATTATTGTGGATAAAGAACACTAGTGCCACAAACAAATCTTAAAAGGTTTTTAGTTTTGTATTCTTGCCTGAATTTCTCTCTGTATCCCTATAACTACCAGCCATGGGAACCGGGGGGTAGCCTCGATTCATCAGCAAATTGGCCTATTCTATTAGCAGGCACACCACATAAAAAAATGGACATTAAAAATTGGCCCTTTAAAGAATTTGCTAAGACGTCACCATATTAAGACCATTTCGGCAGTGAGTGATGCAGAGAATAACAGGAGATTGTTTCTGTTTGCTATACACTGTTTTGTCAGAAACTCTTCCAATTGTACAAATGCCAGTTGTTTGGCAATGTCTGCTGATATTTCCCACAGAGTTACAACCAATCGGAATGAGTTAACCACAACTCCCGCCCAACAACTCTACCCGGTCATTTCCAAGTACATACCCCAAGGCAAGCACTCATTTGGTTCCTGAAATTGCCCGGAAAGTGGTCCTTTCGGACCGGCCCAGTGAAATGGAGACACTCGCATACCATGAATGTCCGGTAAAATTACCCTAAAGTTACAACAGTGGAAATGGGCCTAGCAGATGAAATGTGACCATGGGGAGTGTAATAAAGAACTAGGACTCTTCCTATAAAGTTAGAATGAGACTTATTTTTGTGCTGTTTTCACATGATGTATTTGTTTGATTCAGACTCCTCACAACAACAAAACTGTCTGACTTTACAGAGGAAACTGACCCATAGAATCATGACTTTGTTTTCCTGAGGAAGATTCAATGGGAAGAGCTTATTACAGGTTTTTTTTCTCCACTGCTTTGGATCATTTGTCTTATCGGAATTACATTTCTCATTACAATTAGGTCAGGACACCCCTGTAGTTCGCTGTGGAGTTGAAGTTGAAGATGCCATCATACAACAAACAAACTTCAACAAACCCCACAGTCATCTGGACAAAGCGGGCAGCACTGTGAGGATCGTGTGCAGTCAACAACTCCACTTCAAAAACTCCAGAAGATGCAGAAGAAGGCCTCAACAATCACCTGGATCAATGACTACCTGACAGACAGACGACAGGAGGCTGAAGGGTCGTGTGTCTGACCAAGTGGTCCGGAGCATCACAGGGGGTTGTACTCTCACCATTCCTCTTCACTCTGTCATCTGACGAGATACTTGGATGGTTCTGCAGTCATCAGGTTCATCAGAGATGGACCAGAGTTTGGGGCGACTGTGGCTTGGTGGGTAAAGTAGTTGGCTTGTAATCGGAGAGTTGTAGGTTCGATTACAGATTCCACCTGTCACATGTCAATGTGTCCCTGGGAAAGGCACTTAACCCCAAGTTGCCTACTGGTCGGTATACAAATGGGCTTGTTTGCCTGGGTGAATGTGGCTCCAGTGTAAAGTGCTTTGAGTGGTCAGTATGACTAGAAAAGCATTGTATAAGTTCAGTCCATTTATTAGAGACTGAGTTGGCGGTATGGTATGAAAGCAATCATCTTATATTTGAACAAAATAAAGGGTAACAACAGGAGAAACAGGAATATGTCAAACACTATTTCCATCATTGGAGAAAAAGAGGAGGAAGTGAAGGAATATAAATATCTAGGAGTTCACCTTGACAACAGACTAGACTTCAGACGAAACAGTGAAGCTATCTACAAGAAGGGACACAGCAGACTGCATGTCCTTGAAAGCTTCAGTCTTTCAGTCAGTAGGTTTACATGCACATTTAAATCGAGTTTTTGACCCACAAAAAAACAAGTTAATAGCTTCACCAGAATGGGAGCCTTTATCCCAGTTTACATGTCATTTAGAAAATTGAATTGTTGAATGAAGTGCGTTCGCCATCGCAACGGTAGGTGGCGACACGCGCCCTTTCACGTTGGCTTTTATCCGGTTAGCCTTTAGCGTCACACAGATAGCAAGCAAATGCTGGCAGCAGTGAAGCTGACGGAGTAAAAGCAGGATATGAATAAATGAGCGAAGAAATGGACGACGACAGCGCTGCAGCACAGAACATTTTGTAAGTGCTGAATTGTTTGTGTTACACTCTTTGTTGTTGTTTTTTTAGGCGTTGCTATTCTCGTTACTTCCAATGCACAGGCAACTAATAGCTCGGCTAAGCTGCCTCTTCTGTTTACATGCAGAGAAATTCGGTTTTCTAACCGCATTATCTGGGTGCGTTAGTCCGATTAAGAGATGTATACATGTAGTATACATACACAATGCATGTATACCTGCATTTCAAAAGTCTGAATACAGTCGGACTAAGACAATCATTCGGTTTTCTCTTACTGCATGTAAATGCACTGTTTGTAACGAGGTTTGTAAAAAACACAGACTCAAGAAGCAGATAAAGGCTGATTTTGTTCTGGCGACTGCTCTGGGACCTCGGGAGGGGATTTTGCAACGATTCTTCATAAAACGAAGAACATAATGGAAATTCCAGAGCATCCACTTAATAAAAACAGTAAAACAACAACAGAGTCTTCTCAGATGGCTACAGGAAACCACAATTTGAAAGAAAGAAAACGTGTATAATTTCAAAATTTCATATTTAATTCCCCTTTGGTATAAAAACAGCTACTTGGAATTGACCTGAACTGATGTGTGATTCCTTAACTTTAATTAATTTCAGTTTATATAACACAAATTCAGAAGTATCCTCTGAAGTCACTTTACAAACAAAGGTCTACTCAACCCTATCATACAGACAGTCAAATTCCAGTTCAGTCTTAGTGATAAAACAATTAATTTCTGTTTATTATTCAAATTGGTAAAAAAAAAACTGACTGACCATTAGTAACCTACCTTTCTCTTTCAGTATTTCAGCAAAGTAGTTATCGTGTCCAACTAACTGTTCCAGCTTGAATGTGATCCAGCATTCCTCACTGTCCTTCTCGTGGCATTCTTTGCTCTGTAAGCTGAATTTGTCAACCATCACAATTGAAATGCTTTCGCTGCAAACATCCTTGCAGTCCTCTTTCAAAGGACCCGACTGAAAGCCAAGGCACTCAATGCAAGTCCTGAAGATAAAATAAGTAGAACAGGTTAAAACGCAACGTATAGAAACAAGTGAGGCATAAAGTTTTCACAGGCACCAGGTAACATTCCGAAAGCAGCAACAACTTCGATCTTCTTACAGTTTAGACCTGCATTGATCACCGCAGGCAAAGCATTTCTGGCAGTCCGGACGCTGATATCCCTCCATGCATTCACAGAGGTCACATTTGCAGGTCCCTCTGCCATAGCAGACAGTGTTGTTTTCTGTACGACGGCCCTCTGTAGAAACTTGGCACTGACAAGCGCTGCCTTCATATCCAGAATCACATATGCACTTTCCACAGCTGCATTTGCCGTGTCCTAAAAGTAATCAGGATGGGAGGGTGTTAAAAATGTTGTCATATTTTTTCACATTATTATTAATTGCTCCTCCACTTGAAGCTTTTTAATAACTTTTAAGTTTTGGTCAGGTGTTTATCTAATACCCATCCTTCTCATTTTCAATACTTATGTTTACGTAATTAACTGTTTAAACTATTAATTTAAATATATTACATTATCAACATTCCTTTTCAAAATATTTTTTTAATAAACAGTACATCTAGCCATGGCCTTCTGTCATTTGAGATCAAGTGCGCAGGTAGCGGCTTCAAAAAGGGAGGAAACTCTGAAATCGCTCCAAAAGGCCAGTCACCCTTTATGACAGAACTCTACAACTCATCTCAAAGGCCCAGCGTAGGTAGGCACACATGATCCATATTTCTTTCATATTTCACCAGAGCTGAGATGGTCAGACTGTAGATGAAGGAGTAAATTGGAAGCGTTCCTTTTTTGCTCCGCTTTTTCTTTATCCAAACAGACCTGAATATCATGCACGTTACTGCAGAGATGATACCCATCCATCCAATAATCTACATATCCTTCACTGATGAACAAGACTCCAAATGAAACCTAAAATCCTCCATTTGAGCAAAAAGTTCTGTCACAAAACACCACAACCTGAATCTCAGACACCTTTCTGCTGGTTGTGTTTTCTAAAAGGACAGAAGCAGGAAAGATTAAAGTCAACCTGCCGCTGTTAGGCTCCTAATTTATTCCTGCAGTCTCTCTGTACCAGAAACAACAGCACAGATCCTGTTGAGCAGGGATGTGATCTACTGTTTGATCAGGGTGCAAGGAACATTTACCAATTACCCTAAAGGCATGTTGGTTTTTATAAAACATTGCATGATTGTACTAAACACAAAAGGAGAATATTTCTTGAAACGTTAAACTAAACTTAAAAAAATACTTATTAGTAACACTTATGAGGTCAAACTGTCGAGAAAGAGTTGTACATGAGAAACATACTTCCTCTGGGTTCTTCTGCTACCATTTGTTAAACACCAGCACCTTTTCTTTGCAACAGTGTCTGCACTAAATGTTCCTGTCTGGAACTGAAAGTATTCGGCATAAGAAGCAACACGGTTCATGACGTTAACAGAACCAGTTTGCAAAATGACCCAATGTGACGGCATACCCGAGCCTTTAAAAGCTTTTTGATACCAGAAATGTCTTGAAAAGTTCCTACATTGAAACGTAATGCTTAATACTCTGTGTTGACCCTGCTGTGTCCCACTCCATGTCTGCTATTTTCGGTGATTTAAGAACAACCTTCATGACTGTCACTTTGAATTTGTGTGTATATAACAGGTGCCAGAACCATTTGTAGGTCTTTGATTGATAAATACTTTGTAATATAAAAACATTGGTTATTTTCTAAAACAGTTTTTTTTTTAAATCAACTCTACCTGCACATGGCTTATTCTGGAATTTCTCACATTGTTCATCATCACACTCGCAGTATTCTCCATGGTAATAGCTTCCTTGCTCTGTAGTGTGGCACTGGCATCTTCCACGTACACAGTCTCCTCGACCCTCGCACTCTGTGCCGTTCTGTCTTCGGCAGGATGCCTGCAGAGTGTCTTCTTGATTTTCACCAACAGCCCAGTCGCAGAACTGACCCACAAAACCTGGATTGCAGCTGCATTGACGAAATGTTGAAAGTAACTACATAAAAAAAACCAAATCCTGCGATGGACTGGCCGTTCACATTTGTCCAAATTCTCAAACTTCTTCCTGCAGCAGCAGCAGCGCTGAAACAACAAACACTCAGCCCCTCTCCTCCTGCTAACATGTCGAGTACAGCCAGAACAAAACACATGCAACCCTCCTTAGCCAACAAACCAAACACTGAAGTGTTGTTCTGAAGTACTTTGATTCGTTTTAAAATTTTAGTATGGAATGATCCTTTCTTTGTCCCTCAGTGGTACCATTGATTTGCATCAACAGCAAATTGATGGCAAATTAAAGCATATACTAAAGTTGAGCAGCTATAATAAAATAAAAAATGTGCACATCTGACTCAAATATAGGCTACACACTTCCATAAAGGATATTAGAAAAGAATAGAAATGCTATTTAATGTTCCACTGGGGGAAAATTTAGGTGTACCAGTAGCAAGTTACAGTTTAATGAAGGCATGCATAATCAAATTAAGGTTGAAAAAAATAGAATAGACTGTGAAGGGGGAAATTTGCAATATAGAAAATAATATTGTACAGTTAACATGATTTAACATTAACATTTACTAGGTGTTGTATATTGTTTCGCCAAACAGAAATTACATTTTTAAATTCTATATTTTTATAAATGAATGCTGAATCTTCCACTACTTATTTGTTTTTCCATAACTAAGGAAGTTAAAATGTCATATTGTAATTAATCATATCTTTTGATCTTAACTAGAAAAACCTCTGTGCCTTCAAAAATTGTTGCCACGGTAGTGAAAATTCTTATCGGCTATTTTTCTTAGTATCGATATTTTTGTATCGTGACAAACCTAGCAGGCAAACAGACGGCTAGACTGTTTTTCCTTTTTTTTTTTGCCATTGATGGTCGCTTGTTTTGGAACTATTTTCTCAGCTGAACCATATATTTGTTGGCACGTAACGACATTCTCAGTGGCTATTGAACATGTCAATATTTACAAAAAGGTGGAGGAGTCTACTTTCGCTAAGTCATTTCCAAAGTCAGTCATCAAGGTATTCAGAATGTTTTAGATCGTTCCCGGCTTCAACACAACTCAAATAACGATTCATTGCCAAGCCTCTGCAAAATTTGATGATATGCTGAGGGACTAATTCTTAGAAGCAGCTTTCAGTTTCTATGCTCCTCTAATCTGGAACAAACTTCCAGAAAACTGCAAAGCTGCTGAAACACGGAGTTCTTTTAAATCACAACTAAAAACGTATCTGTTTAGAGCTGCCTTTGAGTAATGCTTTGATGTATCATGCTTTGTGTGTGCCTCTTGCTGTTTTTACATTATATGCCTTGATGGATCTGTGCGTGCTTCTTGCTTTATTGCTGTTTTTACTTTATATGCTTTGTCTGTGTTTTACTGCTATTTTTATTTGACCTCTTAATCATGTAAAACACCTTGAATCACCTTGTTGTTGAAAGTGCTATACAAATAAAGTTGCCTTGCCTTACATCTGAATCAGATGTGTTGCGGTAGTGGCACATCTAAAGTGTTCAGGACACCATCCTTTGAGGACTGGAGTTGGACAACCCCTTTTTGAGCTTATAGCAGCCAGGCGGAAAAAGCTCTTATTAAATTGGACTTGTTGGATTTGTATTGCTGTAATACCTGCACAGCCTTTTGCTTTGCTTGTTCCATATACTTCCTTCTAGGAGCAATTCTGCAGTATCCATGAGAGACCAATGAGGGGCGATACACCAACTTTGGATACATGTTCAGGTTGGTTTGTCAAGTCAGCCTCTTCTGGATAAGCCGAAGCTTTCAGAAATGGCTCAGATGGCTGGATAGCTTTCTACGGACTTGAGTGTTATTCTCACATATGGCCTATAACTACATCTTATCATCTGGACCTTCCGCTCAATATCTACTACGGCAATACTGAACTGAAATACTGTAACATATATTTAACTAAAAACACAAACTTGTACATTAAACATCACTAAGTAGTTATAAAATATTTACAGTGACTTTGAGGAAGAAAACGTACCTGCACATACCACAGGTGACGCCTCCTCTACTGTGACAGTGTGTGTGATTGGTGCCTTCGGGGTCTTTACATTGGCACTCACAGGTGGTAGAAATGGTTACAGTCAGTTTGTCTTTTATTCCCTGTGGGCTTATAGTGAAGGAATTTTCATCCATACATTTGTCTACTGTCACAGTAACCTCAAAAGATATCTGAAAAGAGCAAAAGGGATCAGACGTCTTTAAGATAATAAAACCCCAAACCTGCAATCTTTATGGTTATAAACGTAGAGATTATGTTTTCCTTGTTAATGAAGACATTACACAATAGCACAGAATGAAGACTTCCAATATACTGATATAACTGATGCCTAAAATGAGTTAGACTAGCTGTGTGAATTTCATTTGAATTACCATGTGTCTTTTATGGGACATGTACGGTGGCCTTGAAAGGTCACAGCACGCTACTTAAGAAAACACATGCAAAAAGACAAAACACAAGAAAATTGAGTGCAGCATTTAGAAAAACGACACAACACATTAGAAAAACGCGCTGCAAATAGACCCCAACACAACGGACGTGTTTCCAGGGGACACTTAAATGTGATGCACACGGCCGGGCATGCTTGTTGCTCAGCCACCGTCTCTGTCCGTTAGTGGTGTTGTAAAACGAGATAAAAAGTAATTGTTTTTTATTTGTTTTAACATTGTGATCGCATGATTCAGCCTATTGCAGTGATCTGCTGCTAAAACTATCGTTAGCCTTTAGCCGTGTCAACAACAAGCATGTCCGGCCGTGTACATCACATTTAAGTGTCCCCTGGAAACACGTCCGTTGTGTTGGGGTCTATTTGCAGCGCGTTTTTCTAATGTGTTGTGTCGTTTTTCTAAATGCTGCACACGTGTTGTCACATTGATGAAAAGGTTTTCTCAATTTGCTTGTGCTTTGTCTTTTTGCAAGTTGCGTGCTGTGACCTTTCAGGGCCACCGTAGATATGTAATTTTCTTTATTCAGAGATCTGAAAAGTGTGATTTTTACCTGGTTATAGCCAAATAATGGATGGTTTAAAACATCTCCAAACACTGACCTCTTTGTTGACAGGAACGTTATCGCAGATGCCTTTATTGGGACCTTCATGCATTGGATGATCGCACAGTGGCAAGTACTCAACTCTTACGTTGTCAGGAAGAATGTTATGAGTCACTGTGACCTTAGACGATAATCTCTGAACCAATACACAGATTAGCATATTTCTTAGATGTGCACAAAGCTAGAATAGATGCGTTCTTTGTGAAATGTGCACATACAACTGGACAGTTCAAGATAATAAACATCACACTTACTTTGTAGGCATTTTCAATTAGCTGAACAACATTTTTGGAATCTGATGACAGAACTCCCACATATGATTTTGGAATAATTTTAGAGAGTTCCTAAAAAAAAAAGCATCAAATTAAAAGATTTTAGATTAAGTTGACATGTCTTCTATATTATCAAAGGTAGTAGCATTAAAGGATATGTTCATATTTACCGTGTACACATTCTTCACATTTTCTGTCACTGCAAATATTGGCTGGATATAGTTTTTTTCCAGCTGAATAGCTAATTGTCCAACAGATGGGTAGTCCTGCACAGGGGAATAGGAGCATTTTTTTTTTTTATTGTAACTGGCGTCTTTGGGAAGAAGAGGGAAATAGCAGCAGGTATTCCACCAGTTAAGTTTTTGCTCTTTACCAAATTACAAACACTTGGATCACATCAGGATTTGCTTAATAAAATAAGACAAAATGTGGTCATATTTAAAGAGTAACTAAACCCCCAAACCACTTTTTTTTTGCTTCTAAACTGTATAAATGGGTATTTACCAATGCAGTCTTTCAGTTTCTGGGATTTTTATTACATTTTCGTGTAAACTTGTTTAATTCTACACTTTTTGGTCTAAAAACATCTTAGTGCTGCCCTCTTTTCACGTCACAGCCATGGTCTCACAGACACGCCCCGTGGGTTTGGGTATAAAACCATCTCTCAGACACATTCGCCCCGTAGCGAGTTTGGAATTGGAATTGCGAGTTTTGATCGATTGCGTTTTTCAGGTTACCATTATTATCACATTAGCACTTAGTTGGCATAGCTAACATATTGGATGGGTCCAGCCTCTGAGTGGTGATGCTAACATAGGCTAACCTTCAAAACAGATGAACGTCGATCAGTCGTAAAACTGCCAACGTCGCTTCGGTCACTGTCCATGTTTCGCTGTCACTGTCCTCCTGACCACACCCCCACGTTCCCCCCTCTGCTCATCCTCCACACTTGGCCACGCCCCCTTGTGCTTCCTGGCACCGCCCACTTCGGTAGAATTTTTCAAATGTATTCTGGGGGCGGGGTTATGTTTTTTCATGGGGTTCAGTTCCACTTTAAACCCAATCCTCAAGCTCTACCACTCTTAGTAGAGGAAAGTAGAGCACATCACCCCAGTTCTAAAGTCCTTACATTGGCTCCCTGTAGCTCAGAGAATAGACTTCTAAATACTTTTACTAGTTTATAAATCATTACATGGCTTAGCACCAAAATGTGTTGAAGACCTGTTGTCATGGTACCAACCACCAAGACCACTCAGGTCCTCCAACTCTAGCCTACTAAACATCCCTGGACTCAGAACCAAACATGGAGAAGCAGCTTTCAGTTTCTATGCTCCCCTTATCTGGAACAGACTTCCTGACGAGTGCAGAGCTGCTGAAACTGAACTGCTTTAAATCGAGACTAAAAACCCATCTGTTTAGAATTGCCTTCGATTAAATGATTGATGTCATATGTATGAAATGTGTTCATGCTCTCTTGCTTTTTTGATCTTTCTCTTGCTTTATTGTGTATCATGTATAATGTGTGTTTCTTTTACTTTTAATTTCCAATGTTATATTCCATGTGTTGTTTTTAAAATCACCAAAATCATGTAAAGCACCTTGAATTACCCTGCTGTTGAAAGTGTGCTATACAAATAAAATTGCCTTGCCTTGCCTTTCCTTAGAAATGTCTGTAAATTTAGGGCGAAATTCTAGCAATAACATACCGTTTTTCCAAATAACGGTAGAATAATGTTAAATCTGATGTTTTTTCTGATGAATGACGACTGCTGGAACACTACGACAAAATAACAGTATTATACAGTATTTTACATCCTATTTAGGGGTGCACTTCTTTGAGAAATTTGCAATTTTGACAACATGCATTCATCCTCAGATTTCAAAGCATCTAAAGGATAAGTATAATAACTTTTGAGAATGTAAATTGCGGTTTTCCATAGTATAAAATCAATTTAGACCAGACACTGGGCTGTTGTATCGTTTGTCATACAGTTTACGACACATGATTTAGTAAGTGAAACACAGGTTGGGCCATAGTCAGGTTATAGAGAATTTCAATATTGAATTTTACAGATTGGAAACTAAAGAATGTCTAATACCAATGCCATGTAGTACTACATTTTCATCTAGCATGGGCTCCAGTTTAGATGCTAACGCTAGCATCTGAACTGGAGCCCAGTGTTGAAAATGTAAATTAACAGTAAAATACCATCAGCTGCATTCACCAGTATTCTACCATTTTTTTAAAGTCTCTGTACTGTATTTACTTTAACAGTAAGCTACTGTTAAAATACTTTTACAGTATAGATACTGTAAAATGACAGTAAAATACTGGCATCTGTTACAGATGTTTTTTCTTAGAGTCTACCTCATATTGTTGTCAGTGATAAAAAAAAACAACCAGATCCATACATACCAACTCACTACTTTTAGCGTAAAGGTTGTTTTGCATGTGGCACAGTTCATCGTTGGGTTCTATTATGCCGGACAGTTTTCCATCTCCAGCCATGTGAAATCCAGCATCTGTGACGAGTACAATTACCCGAGTGCTGCTGTTCCTCCAGCCTACTTTATCCTGTAAAGTGTGTGTCAGAAAGGGGTACAAAAAGCCCGATTTCCTCACAAACATTAAACTTCCATCTTCATTGGAAAATGTACAACCAGGCAGTAGATTCCACAGCACGCATTGCATTGAAAATGAATGCGACCAACAGTGGCATCAGTTAGTGTAGTGGGACTTGTCAGAAGAAGCTGAATCATCAATTAGCTGTTTAACACTGCAGTTCCTAATTTTAGCATAGCTCCGGTTAAACGTTTTCAACAACTATCCATTATCTCTCTTTTAAAAACTAACTATGGCAGGTACATTTTAAAATGCTCTGTAGAAAGTTTGGATTAGAAAGACATCGTTCCTTTAGGTGAAAAACTATGAAGACACGACATAAATTTCACACATCTTGAAAATTTGCTGCTTCAAACCTTGTGCAGCTGCTTCCAAACTGACTTTGCAATTATTTTCACTTACATGGATGCGAACTTTAGCTGTTTTTCCTGCACAGTTTCAGTCATTTAAAGATGGTCTTTTTCTGTGTTAGTGAAAGGCGGAGGAGTCCTTACCCCGCACACAGCAGCCTGCATCATGGCATCAAGACTTCCTTCAGGAGAGTCTAAGTTCCCTGAGATGAACTGCTTTGCTATATTGTCTTTGAACTCGACTTGGCTCGATGTCATGCTAAGCACATGCCTGTAGCCAAAGGCAGCCTGACAATACTGGTCACTCTTATCACATGGCTTCTCCAGTTTCTCCTTGTTGGTGTTGGTGTAAGGAAGGACTGTCTTATCAACAAAGGCGCCAAATCCTGTAATTACACAGATGTAAAAATAATAATTTCTTTTTTTTTAAAGGGGGTTCTTCTTATACTATCTTCAGTGCAGTTGATATTTTTTCACTTTAATTGTATAAAGGAGTGAATAGCATTTTTACCAGCAAATGTTCACAGTGGTTACGTTTTAAAGCACGAAAAGACGTGTAAGTGAATTATTGCAGGTGGTGGAATGTGAATTCGTTCTAATTTAAAGATGGTTTGATAATAATAAGTTGTTATTAAACGGAACTAAAACAAAATGTATGATATTTTCAGGAAAGAGGAATATTGATAATGCCAAGCTTTATTTAAATGGAACGGAAATTGAACGTGTATATGAAATCCCATTTTTAGGTGTGCTTATAGATAGTAAACTTAGTTGGAAACCTCGTGTTGAATATATAAAACGTCAAGTGTCTAAATCTATTGCAATACTCTTTAAATCAAGAGATGTGTTAAACAAAAAGACCTTGTTTTTGATTAATTGTTCATTACTTTTGCCTTACTTGTCATACGGTGCAGAGATTTGGGGTAATGCGGGGAAAACATGTATTGAGTCATTATTTAAATTACAAAAAAAGGCAATTAGAATAGTTAATAAAGTTGGATTCCTTGCACCAACCACTAATTTATTTATACAGAATAAAACCTTGAAGTTATATGACATTGTAAAAGTTAAAATGATGGAGATTTTGCATAGGGTATCCCATAACAATATTCCAAATTGTATAAAAGATTTATTCATATTAAGAAAAAAATCATAATCTTAGAGGTGTATTTATTTTTGAAAGTGTAAAAGCTAGAACTAATGTGAGATCTAGGTTGTGTTTCTGCTTTTGGTGTGAAAGAGTGGAATGAATTAAAAGATTATCTGATGAAATGTACTTTATTGGTTAAATTTACAACATATTTCAGGTATCAAATATTGAATGGATATGAAAAGGGTGTATAAATAATAGGTACTTTTTTTTTAATGTAAAGTGAGATATTATCTGGATAGCTGGTGTAGAGTAGGATATCCCTATTCCTTTTTTGGTTGTATTTTCTGAGTTATATGTTTGTTGTTGAATCATTTCCTTGTAATGTGACAACCAAACTAAATAAATTCAATTCAATTCAATAAAGCATCACCTAGATCACTCCAAACTGTAAAGTTCAACAGTCAAATATTTTTAGTGACTCCTACTAAAAACCACATCTGTGGCCACAGTCACCAGCAGAAGGCTCTCATTGATGCTTATGAAACGGTTACAGTATGAAAATCTGTAGCACAAAAAAGTAAAAACCACCAGAATCCCCTGGTACTGGATCATTAGCAGCTGATTTCAAGAACGAAAGAATCGAGACATGTTGCTCCGTGCTGACTGTATGACGAGCGGTCCTTGCGTAATGATTTCACCTACGTTTTCAGCAAATTTGAATAAAAATCACTGTAATCTCCAGTATATTTTACGGCTATAAAACACAGCTTTGTTTTTCTGGACCCGCGTGGCAGACATTTTGTTGTGTTTACAATGAAATATTTGCAAAGTTTCTTGGAAAGGTTCAAGGTTACATCAGTCACAAGCCTGCTTCAGAGCATTTTTTCTATGTTTACAAATATGGAATATAGAAATATGTTTATATATGTATTTTGTGGAATTTCCAGACATTGAATTTCCTCTCCTAAATGTAAACTGTTCATTTTTCTCATCTCTGTAGTTCCCAAAGTATAAATTGTTTAAGTACTGCTTTTAATTGCTTTCCAAAGGCATTGAGCACCACAGCATCTTTAAACAAGATGAAATTCAGTGGAAGAACTGAATAAGAGTCTTGAAACCATGTTTTTTGGTTTTGGACTTTGTCTACTGGAATTGAGAAGCAAGAACTTTGCTGTGTATTGTTTGAAATACTCTTTAAATCCAATTTGTATTTTATAATAATCAGAATAAGTACTTTTGAATTCTAGTCTCATTACCTATTTGAGCTTCTTTGGTCATTTTACTCAAAGCAGCGAAAAGATCTTGTCCTAGGTTTTTGACATTTTCCAGATCATCCCTCATGGAGTAAGAGAAATCCATCAGGTAGTAAAGATCCACTGGGTTACTCTCAGCCCTCTTAAAGGAAACAGTGAATTTGTGTGGCAGCCCTGTAAATGAAGACGAGATAAAAAACAGGTTACAGTACAGTCAATAAAGAGTTCAGTTTGAGAAAGAAACCTGCCGGTCTTTGTTGAGAAGCTCCTCCTACAATATCTGCATGGATCCGTTACCAATAAGTGAAATACGGTAAATTGATGACATGGGTGTTATAGTGTCATCTATAACATAAAAGGAAATTAAGTGTTTTCCAAAAGATCACATTTATTTCTAAATTTGGAAAGTACCAAACATTTCTAAATGTGCTAAAATATAGAAAGTAAATAATACATATTCAGTGATGAACATTTTAGTATCCACTGACCGTACTAACCAGGTCTCAGTCTGAGGTGGATTTTTTGTGGAGTCATCTGGATGGGTTTTTCGGGGTCCACTGATTCAGACAAAGGCTCTTGCTGCTTAATTTCCTCCTTGTTTTGGGGGTAAATTATTTCTTGTGTTTTGCAGCCTCTTTCTATCAGCTTTGCTTGGGTGTCACAGCGGACTGCTTCCACTTCACCATCTTTGGTAAAATTCTATGTGAAAGCAAAGCAACAAAACATTGGGAATTGTCCCGTTTAGACTAAATAGCAAAACATCCTGGTATGGAAACAGTTTAGTAGCTGACAGGCTGTCTCTCCAAAGGCCGGTTAGCAACTCCCACTAAATGGTGCAGTTCCAGGCTGAGATCGAGAAAAAAATAAATCATGTTTAAACGTGACATATTATACAAATGTCACTTTTTTTCATCCTTTTGTGTTGCCATTTGGCTCTCTGTTGCCTATAAAAACACTCCAAACATGAATAAAAAACATCCAAATTTTTTTTTTTCTTTGCAAATTGTTGCTGTAAGAAATCTTGTGCTTCTACAAGTAATTGTGACGTCACAATAAGTGGAATTTGCATATAACCGCCCATCACTGCTCAAATCTCGCCCCCAACGCCTGTCAAACTTTCATGCCATTCTCATGTGTGAATGCCCCGCCCCCTGAGAACAGGAAGTGCAATGTTTTACCCAGAAAGCTCCATATGTGACTCATTCAACCCAATCAACATCTGGCTGTGGCCAGTGACTGAAAACATGTTGGTGTAACTTTGTTTCCAGACCTGGGAGGTTTAGAAAGAGAGCTTGGCGAAGCCTGATATCACGCCATGGAAATACGTTTTGCTCTAATTTCCACATACATAAGCTGATATGCAAATATGTGCAAGTATGTTGTGGGCGTGGCCTAATTCGTTCACAGCACTCCCAGAAGCATTGAAACAATCACCCACAAGCAATTTTTCAACTAGAATTGTGAATTTCAGTGCATATTTGTAGTTTCTAAAGATCTCTACAAAAGTCTAAAGCCAGGATCCATACCCCACAAGAAGTTGGCCATTTTGGTCAAAAGCTGCCATTTTCTGCATTTTTGAAAACTTTGTCGCCCAGATTTGATCAGGAGGCTTAGTGGAAGCGTTGAGGCAGCGCTGTGTGAGACCTGAGGCTGCTTGCAGCGTTAATTATTATCCTTTCGCCAAATGAATTGCCTTTTTGGAGGCCTTAACATATACAAAAACTCACCAAATTTCGCGGAAGGTTGAGTCGTGTTTGAAATTTGTGACCAATTAAGGGCTACAGTTCTTTTGAACAACTAACCCTTAGTTCTCCTCATCCACTTTTAGTCCGTGAGGCAGACACCCCGTCTACTTTTAAGACCAGACTTAAAACTTTCCTTTTTGATAAAGCTTATAGTTAGAGTGGCTTAGGTCATCCTGAGCTATCTCTGTAGTTATGCTGCTAAAGGCTTAGACTGCTGGAGGACAGACTTACCAATTTTCTTCACTCTGCTACTTTTCTCTTCTACTACTCTCCAATTATTTGCAATTACTTCCACTGTTAACTTCATGTTTTGTCAGTGTTTTTCTTTCCATAGAAGCTACACCTGGTCTGGCGTTCTGCTCGGCTGTGATGCCTTCTCTAGAGAGGGGCGTTGGCTGGGATGATGCTCCCAGTAACTGAACATTCTTCCTCTCCTGTTATCAAGTTTTTACCTTCTTTAACATCTTAAGTACTCCTAAATCATGTCTTCTTTCTGTTTTGTGCATCTGCTCTGTCTTCTGAAACCCCCACTCAGTCGTGGCAGATGGCCGCTCGTACTGAGCCAGGTTCAGGTTCTGGTTCTGCTGGAGGTTTCTTCCTGTTAAAGGGGAGTTTTTCCTCTCCACTGTCGCTACATGCTTGCTCAGTATGAGGGATTTCTGTAAAGACAACTACACAATGCAGACGACTACTATCGCTATATGTTCGTTCAGGAGGAGTGAATGCTGCAAGTCAAAGACTCGATGCAATCTGCTGGGTTTCCTTAGATAGAAAACTTTTAAACTGATTGGAATAATGAACTGAACTTGATGCCCTGTTTAATAAGTAGAAATAATTGAAATGTATGTACAACTTAATTTAAATCACTTTTCTTGTAAAGTGCCTTGAGATTAAGTACAGGTATTGTGAATTGGCACTATATAAATAAACTGAATTGAAGGGTAGTTTCAAATACAACTGAAACCAGATATTTACATACACCTCAAAACAAAAACACAAAAACATTTTTGAACCGTAAAACATCATATCCGAGTGAACAGTTTTTGTTTTACATTAATAAATACTAACATATTTTTTTGTATTTGTGAAATTTCTGAATAAAAAGAGAGAATTGTGATGCTTTTTCATCACTTTCACCGAAGTATAAAAACACTGCCATGAAACTGTTTCACTTGGGCCAAACGTTTCAGGTCTCCTTCATTTGGCGGCGCTAATTTTCCATTAGATTGAGGTCAGAGCATTTTGATGGCCACTCTAGTACCTTGACTTTGATGTCTTCAATTCGCTTTGTAACTAATTTGCATGTATGCCTGAAGTCCCTGTCTATTTGGAAGACCCATTTGCACCCAAGCCTCAACTTCCTGGTTGATGTCTTCAGATCTTGCTTCAAGATTTCCAAATAATTTTCTTTCCTCATGATGCCATCTCCTTTTAAAGTTCACCTTCTGCAGCAAAACATGTTGCTGCCACCCTCATACTTCGTAGTTGACATGGTGTTCTGAGCCTTTAAAGGTTCCCCCCCTTTTTCCTCCAAAAAATGCCGTTTATCATTATGGCCAAACAGTTCAATTTCTGTTTTGTCAGAGTGCGGGAATGTCTCTAGAAAATAAGATTCTTGTCCATATGTGCAGTTGCAAACTGTAGTCTGGCTTTTTTTTTATTGGTGGTTTTGAAATAATGACTTTCTCCTCCCAGAGGAACCTTTCCACTCATGGTGGCACAGAACTCGTTTTATGGGGAAGAGCGGCTCTGTCAACCCCAGTTTTAGCCAGTATTTTCAATCTTTTGCTGATGTCCTGGAGTTGATTCGCAAATTTAGCGCCAAAAAACGTTCTCAGGGATTCACAATCTGTCTTTTTTCCGAGCGGTATGACGATTGTGCATTCCCATTTTTATACTTGCATATTATTGTCTGAACGGATGAACCTGGGACCTTCAGGCCTCTGGAAATTGCACCTACGGAAAAGCCACACTTGTGTAGCTCCACATATTTATTCATTTAAAACAAAAATAAAAATGTTTACGCTGAAATTATGTTTGACAGTAAAGAAAAATATGTTTGTGTGTTTTTTTATGAAGTATATGTAAAAATCTGGTTCCATCTGTAAACGATTAATGTTTATCCATCCATTCACTTTCATTTAACATGATACAAAAACTTAGACCCTCACCACCTGCTGACACCATGAACAGAATGGCCCAGATCTGATGCAGTCGTCACAGGTGTTAACCACTGACTTTGAGCAAACTTCCTCTTGCTGGCACACCCCTGCAAGGAAACCACAAAGTACATGTAAGAAACAAAAGTTGGTGTGGAAGCAAAATATTTCAGATGACCTTTTAATATTTTTGTGCCTGGCTCCTACAGACATTCAGCATATGTAGTGAAGTGCAGGTAAGATTGAAAGTACTTCATTAGGCCCGAGCAGCGAAGTTATCATTCATTATGGACGTCGAGAAATTAATCCTTGAAGTGGAAAATCACCCAATTTATATGATACCAGTGATCATTTCTACAAGGACAAAATGAAAAGCAGAAGGCGTGGACAGAAATATCTGCAGTATTGGGAGTAGATGGTGAGTTTATTTTCTGTATACTTCCCATTCAGTCATGCAATTGCAAATCTCCTGTGATTTCGTGATCCGCCGGGACCGGCTACATGGAACGCTTTCGCAGCCGATGCGCGTCTGAAAAGCTCCCGGTGGGAAAGGATACGCTACTGAGTTCACAAGTAAGACACGTCCATTGCATCACGCGCCACTTACGCATCCGGTGGAAAGCAGTGGTATGATAATGGAATTTGGCACACATACAGTGGGGCAAAAAAGTATTTAGTCAGCCACACCAATTGTTCAAGTTCTCCCACTTAAAAAGATGAGAGAGGCCTGGCTACGTAAAAAGCATTTCAACGTCCTGGAGTGGCCTAGTCAGTCTCCAGATTACAACCCCATAGAAAATCTTTGGAGGGAGTTGAGAGTCTGTGTTGCCAAGCGACAGCCCCAAAACATCACAGCTCTAGAAGAGATTAGCATGGAGGAATGGGCCAAAATACCAGCTACAGTGTGTGAAAACCTGGTGAAGACCTACAGAAAACGTTTGACCTCTGTTATTGCTAACAAAGGGTATATAACAAAGTATTTAGGTGAACTTTTGTTATTGAACAAATACTTATGTTCCACCATAATCTGCAAATAAATTCTTTAGAAATCAAACCCTGTGATTTAATGGATTTTTTCTCTAATTTTGTCTCTCATAGTTGAGGTATACCTATGATGAAAATTACAAGCCTCTCTCATATTTGTAAGTGGGAGGAGAACTTGCACAACTGGTGGCTGACTAAATATTTTTTACCCCACTGTATGTAACTTCATTAGACTTACAAACCATGCTCTCTTCAATCATGGTTCAACTCCACAGAAAGTCAGCCATTTTGGATTTAAATCACAATTTTGTCTCTTATAGACACGTCATGAAGAATTGATCAGCGGTGTTGGTCGAATGGTGGCTGAGTGGCACTAACCTGCAAGGTCCGTCCGAGTCTGCTTGCAGGTTTAAGTTTTCACTTTCTCATCAGTATTATTTCTAAGTAGTATGTTTTGAGTTTCACACCTTTGCAAATGTCCAAGACTCGTGCCTTATTGCAAGCAAAACAACTGCAAGTGGTCCACTGCCTCAACCCTTCCACCAAGCTCGCTTATCAATTCTGCATGACGTGTCTATAAGAGTCAAAATGTTAACAAAAAATTGTTCATGCTAAGATCTTTTTTTTATTCAATTATATTTCCTCACGGAAATTATGTAACTTAAATCTTATTCATGCAGCTATTGTTTCGTTTGGTTTAAACTCACCGTGTTTGCCCAGTGTAAGGAACAGAAGTGAAAGTACACACCAATCCATACTCTGAAGGCAGAAAACAAATTGAAGTTAATTCAAAATTATACTAAACAAAATTATTGTACTGATCAAAACTGGTAAATCCTTTAAACACAAAAATAAAACATTGTAGGGGGTGCGAATAAAAGGATTTCAAATATTCCTGTTCTCTTTAGCTCCACAAACTTGAATGTTCTTTATTTAATATCCACACCATAACAACAAACATCTTTGCAACAAAAGGTTCTCAACTCTTCCAACTGTTACCTCTTAAAGAGGCAGTAACCTTCAAATGCAAAGCACACAAACACTCAACATGCAGAAGAACACTAAATATCAATAATACCCCAAAACTACTTAGACCATCCCCTACAGGCGTCCTCCAAGAATTCACCCAATAGTCAATAGTGCTTTCAGGTGGGTGTAACGAACTGGCCAAACGTAATGTGCTTAGGCAGTACAATGTCCTGCCGGTCCGCAGATGTCCATTCAGAAACAGCGATGGTGAGGCGATCATCAGAAACCTTCTCCTGCCTGCCACCCATGTCCACAATGAAATACTTCTCATTAGAAGGGGTCCGCAGTGTACACCCTGATGCACAAAAACACACTCTGATGCACTGACGTTGGGAGGGATTTAGGAGTACGGACAACCATGATATGACAAGGAAACTGGCTTTATCAAGGAAAGTTGCCCGCTGCACCACAGGTGACCATGGGGATGTAGTGGCAGAAAGGAAATGCCCAGGCACTCGTAGAGGTTGGCCATAAACCACCTCTGCAGATGACGACAGTAGATCTTCTTCAGGGGAATGCGGATGAGTCAAGGGAGCCATCTGCGCCGGCGGCAGCAGATCAACCGAAGCAGCCGAGGCACAAAGGGCACCCAGAGGAGGCAAGGCCCAGACCCCCACCTCCACCCAATCGCTACCTGGAGAGCACCCAGGCAGCCACAGCCGACCATCGCAGAGGGCTCCCATAGTGATGCCTTGTTGGACGGGGGGCGTCGACTGGGATGATGCTCCCACATCCTCTGTGTCCTGTTATCAACTTTCTGCTTTCTTTAACATAGAAACATGCTCTGTGTTCTCGAACCCCCAGACGGTCGTGGCAGATGGCCGCTTGTACTGAGCCTGGTTCTGGTTCTGCTGGAGGTTTCTTCCTGTAAAAGGGGAGTTTTTCCTCTCCACTGTCTCTACATTCTTGCTCGGTATGAGGGATTGCTGTGAAGTCAACGACACAAAGCAGGCGACTGTCTACTGTCGCTACTCGTTCGTTCAGGAGGGGTGAATGCTGCAAGTCAACAACTCCACACAATCTGCTGGGATTCCTTAGATAGAAAACATTTAAACTGATTGGAGAAATGAACTAAAGGATTAATTGGAATGTATGTAAAATTGAACTGAAATGACTTTCCTTGTAGAGTACCTTGAGATGTGTTGTTAATTGGAGTTATATAAACAAATTTAATTTAATTGATGTTGTGAAACAGTGCAATGTAACCCATTTGGATTATAACAAGGCCTAAAGATGTTAGTTTTTTATCTTGAAGTAAATTATGACTGAATCCCAGTTTCACTAAGTAATTATTGAATCACTGTGTTAGAAAAGAACTAAAAAGGTACTAAATAATTAGGCTATATTTAGAGATACAGATATACTTCATTAATCCCAGATGAAAATTCCTGCATAGCAGTGCTCTTAAAAACAACCAGCTACAGCGAAAGAAAGACACAGAACAAAAGACAAAGTGATCAAGTGAAACATAAAAAGTAAGAGAGATAAAAAAACAGAACAACAACATAAATATAAATATATATAAATATAATAAGACAAGACATTACAAGAGGTAATAGAAGTTATGGCTTAGACATTATGTTCAGTGCAGAGTCGTAAAGTCTGATCTGTGACAGGAAGGTAGGATTTCCTGTGTTTTGAGTAACAAAGAGGTGAAATGAGTCCGTTACTGAACGTGCTCCTCAGGCTGTCCAACATGCCGAGGAGAGGGTGGGAAGAGCTGTGCAGTATTTAATACTTACATCACCATTGTTATATTGTTTCCAAAATCCCATTGGCCTCTTGCACAAATACTGCCTGGAGATATATAGTCATAGTTACAGAAAATGGATGGGTGAGTTCCAGATTCAGTTACAGCCTAGGATAAAAATGCTTTTTTTTTTTTATGTAACAGCTAAATTTAAATCTTTTTCTCTTTTTTTTTTTCACGTGTCAAAAGCCCAAAACATGTTCAGCCCTCGAGGTGAGTAGTAACTATAGTTACATTTACTTGAGTAACTTTTTTAAAAAATTTAAAAAGAAACTTTTAGAAGCCGTTATACTGCACTTTACTTTTAACTTTCATCTGAATAATAATAGCTACTCTTTCTTTAATAAGATGTCTAACCTAACTGAATGAAGAACAAGCTTATAACCAGAAATGCACAAACTTACATATTGTATTTTAGTGAGCCTTCTTGTTTTAATGTTATTTTCTTTCTGCTGAGCCTACCGTTGCGAGGTTTTGCGGTTTAAAGAGGACCCAAATGCAGAACTTAAATGAACTCAGATTTAATTAATAATAAATTCCAAAACTCACAAATAATTACGAGGAAGCCAGGGAACATAGAGACCAGGGAACGCAGGAACCAGGAAGGGAAGGAAGACAGGCAATAGGGAAGGCAGGAACCAGACGGGGAAGAATGACAACGAACCAGCGAGTTGTGACTGAAGGAGAGGTAAATATATACTGGGGAGGAAATGAGGAAGTGACTGAGAAGACCAATGATCAATTAGTGGGAGCAGATGCAGGTGAGAGGGAGAGAGCAGGTGGAAGTAATCAACTGGGATAGGAGGTAAAAAGGCTGGGAGACTGGGAGGAAGACCAGGAGCAAAACATAAGGACAAGACAGAGGATAATACTAAAGAGGAATACAAAATAGAAAGGAGCAAGGGGTGATAAACATCTAAGAACAAGGAGAAATATGGAAACAGAAAGTGCAGAAATAACTAGTAGAAACAAAGAATAACTAAACACGATAATAGAACTAAATAAGGAAAATAACTAACAAAAGACAAACACCTAGGGATCATAACAACCATGCCATCTAGAGGTCAAGCGAATATACAGTAAGCAGTATATATTGTCACTGGAAGCACCTTACTCTGTTCTAACATTTATAAGCATTGGTTTTATTTTGAAAATATGTTATTTTCTATTCATTGTAAGTTGTAATTGTAGATGCGGAAATTCAGTCTGAAGATCCCATAACTTCCTCAAAGTACTTTTCCTAATAATTTGAAGAAAAGTCTCAGCCAGCTTGTATTTCACTGTTTACTTAAAAATGAAACATGTACAGCAAACAAAAATGAATGCAAAAGATTTATCCGTCAGTTACTGACAAAACAAAAAAGCAGGGGGGGGGGGGGAGGTCAAAACACTGTTCGGCTTCAATCCCATTTTATCTGTCTGGATCAATAGGGTGACCAGAGGGCTGTTCCACGAGGCGAGCTAAAAAAAAAAGTTTTTTTTTTAAATCCAGGCTTATTTGAAATAGCCTCGCTTGAATTAGCCGAATCAGTTCATGCCAAGCTTATTCGGTTCCAGGAACGAAGCTCAGGTGGATTAAGTCCTCGCTAATTCAAGTCAGGCTCATGTGCGTACATGCTACATTAAGCTGGAGAAGTGAGAATGGAAGGAAAGGAAGGAGCCACGTTTTTCTCGCAGGATAAGAAATACTCACTAATGCAAGTCTATGAGCATCACAAATACATCATAACCAGTAATGAGAACACCAGCTGCATAAAAAAAGCTTGTGAGGCTTCATTGTGTATTAATGTGAAATAGCTGGTGTTGCTGCACGGACTAGTTTCATCCTGTTTACCCATGGCTACATTAACATCAAGAGATAATAACGTTTTTTATAGGTAAATATAACCCTTCATAGGTAAACATGATGTTAAAATCTCTACTTAGTAAGTGAACAATCACAATCTTAAGGTATTCCATGTGCTGAAATAGACTATTTATGCTTTAATCTTGTCCCCTTTAAACAAAACAAAGTCATTTATACATAGTAATACAGTGTAATTGTAAAGCCATTGGAGCTTGATCAGTTTGATCACGTTTGTTTCAAGTGAACATGTGCCAGGCAGAGTTTTTATCCTAACAAAACAACAACTATTAACTGTAGTTTCATGTCCAACTAAATAAAAATAAAAACAATGTAAACACTATAACACGTTGTGTGGCATTAAAATATTGGCAAAACAAACAAATTGATATAATTGCTGGAAAATAATTTATTTCCATAACTTTTCACTTAACATTCAATGCAGCAGCGTTATGTTACGTTATTTTTTATTACTATCATCAAGGCTGTATCACACATATCGCCGATTATTACCACAAACCATCTTTCAATAGCAAATATTACATTCAGGGTTATATGGAGCTAGAATTGGGACTTTATCTTTGTACTTGTAACTTAAAGAGGCTATATGCAACTTTTTCCCCAAAATAAATGTAACAATAGCCTTTTTATTTGACCATTTATGACTCAAACATCTCCTGATGAGCATACTGACACCTTGTCACCTCACAGTGGGTGCACCTATGAGCCTGTAACCAATTTTTTCTATTTCCTGTCGGGTCGGATTTTTCCCGCGCTGTCTGCGGATGCGACGTCAAGCGCCTTTAATGTTAAATGTTTCAGATCACTCTGCCACCACCGCTAGTCAGCACTTAGCCTACACTCGCAAGCAGTGCAATCTATTTATAAAACACTCACACTATTCTAAACAAACACTGAAATATACAAACACTATTACTATATAACTCCGAAGCACTACTGTGCATTTTATTGCAAACAAACTTAGTTTCTCAAACAATATATGTATTTGACTGTTCTTACCTCTGTAAACATAATGTTGACTTCTTTGCAGCGGATGACTTGTGAAGTGTGCACGTACGAGCGCGCGCTGTGAGAGCGAGCAGGAAGGAAGAGCAGTTCCATTTTTTGGCCACGTGTCCGTCACGAGTTTAAATTTCAGAAAATTGCATATGGCCTCTTTAAGTTTTGTACTTGTAACTTAAGTTTTGTACTTGTAACTTAAGTTTTGTACTTGTAACTTAATTTTATACTTGTAACTTACGTTTTGTACTTGTAACTTAAGTTTTGTACTTGTGACTTAAGTTTTGTACTTGTAACTTTCGTTTTGTACTTGTGACTTAAGTTTTGTACTTGTAACTTACGTTTTGTACTTGTAACTTTCGTTTTGTACTTGTAACTTTCGTTTTGTACTTGTAACTTACGTTTTGTACTTGTGACTTTCGTTTTGTACTTGTGACTTAAGTTTTGTACTTGTGACTTAAGTTTTGTACTTGTAACTTAAGTTTTGTACTTGTGACTTAAGTTTTGTACTTGTAACTTACGTTTTGTACTTGTGACTTAAGTTTTGTACTTGTGACTTAAGTTTTGTACTTGTAACTTACGTTTTGTACTTGTAACTTTCGTTTTGTACTTGTAACTTTCGTTTTGTACTTGTGACTTAAGTTTTGTACTTGTAACTTTCGTTTTGTACTTGTGACTTAAGTTTTGTACTTGTAACTTTCGTTTTGTACTTGTAACTTAATTTTATACTTGTAACTTAATTTTATACTTGTAACTTACGTTTTGTACTTGTAACTTAAGTTTTGTACTTGTGACTTAAGTTTTGTACTTGTAACTTTCGTTTTGTACTTGTGACTTAAGTTTTGTACTTGTGACTTAAGTTTTGTACTTGTAACTTACGTTTTGTACTTGTAACTTTCGTTTTGTACTTGTAACTTTCGTTTTGTACTTGTGACTTAAGTTTTGTACTTGTAACTTTCGTTTTGTACTTGTGACTTAAATTTTGTACTTGTAACTTTCGTTTTGTACTTGTAACTTAAGTTTTGTACTTGTAACTTAATTTTATACTTGTAACTTATGTTTTGTACTTGTAACGTAGGTTTTGTACTTGTAACTTACGTTTTGTACTTGTAACGTACGTTTTGTACTTGTAACGTATGTTTTGTACTTGTAACTTACGTTTTGTACTTGTAACTTAAGTTTTGTAATTGTAACTTAAGTTTTGTACTTGCAATTTATGTTTTGTACTTGTGACTTTCGTTTTGCACTTGTAACGTATGTTTTGTACTTGTAACTTACGTTTTGTACTTGTAACTTAAGTTTTGTAATTGTAACTTAAGTTTTGTACTTGTAACTTACGTTTTGTACTTGTGACTTAAGTTTTGTACTTGTAACTTTCGTTTTGTACTTGTAACTTTCGTTTTGTACTTGTAACTTACGTTTTGTACTTGTAACTTAAGTTTTGTACTTGTAACTTACGTTTTGTACTTGTAACTTTCGTTTTGTACTTGTGACTTAAGTTTTGTACTTGTAACTTACGTTTTGTACTTGTAACTTACGTTTTGTACTTGTAACTTACGTTTTGTACTTGTAACGTATGTTTTGTACTTGTAACTTATGTTTTGTACTTGTAATTTACGTTTTGTACTTGTAACTTAAGTTTTGTACTTGTAACTTACGTTTTGTACTTGTGACTTAAGTTTTGTACTTATAACTTTCGTTTTGTACTTGTAACTTACGTTTTGTACTTGTAACTTACGTTTTGTACTTGTAACTTTCGTTTTGTACTTGTGACTTAAGTTTTGTACTTGTAACTTACGTTTTGTACTTGTAACTTTCGTTTTGTACTTGTAACTTACGTTTTGTACTTGTAACTTTCGTTTTGTACTTGTAACTTACGTTTTGTACTTGTAACTTTCGTTTTGTACTTGTAACTTTCGTTTTGTACTTGTAACTTACGTTTTGTACTTGTAACTTACGTTTTGTACTTGTAACTTTCGTTTTGTACTTGTGACTTAAGTTTTGTACTTGTGACTTACGTTTTGTACTTGTAACTTACGTTTTGTACTTGTAACTTTCGTTTTGTACTTGTGACTTAAGTTTTGTACTTGTGACTTACGTTTTGTACTTGTGACTTAAGTTTTGTACTTGTAACTTTCGTTTTGTACTTGTAACTTTCGTTTTGTACTTGTAACTTACGTTTTGTACTTGTAACTTACGTTTTGTACTTGTAACTTACGTTTTGTACTTGTAACTTTCGTTTTGTACTTGTGACTTAAGTTTTGTACTTGTAACTTTCGTTTTGTACTTGTAACTTACGTTTTGTACTTTTAACCTAAGTTTTGTACTTGTAACTTACGTTTTGTACTTGTAACTTACGTTTTATACTTGTAACTTACGTTTTGTACTTGTAACTTAAGTTTTGTACTTGTAACTTACGTTTTGTACTTGTGACTTAAGTTTTGTACTTGTAACTTAAGTTTTGTACTTGTGACTTACGTTTTGTACTTGTAACTTTCGTTTTTTACTTGTGACTTAAGTTTTGTACTTGTGACTTAAGTTTTGTACTTGTAACTTTCGTTTTGTACTTGTAACTTTCGTTTTGTACTTGTAACTTTCGTTTTGTACTTGTAACTTTCGTTTTGTACTTGTGACTTAAGTTTTGTACTTGTAACTTTCGTTTTGTACTTGTGACTTAAGTTTTGTACTTGTAACTTACGTTTTGTACTTGTAACTTTCGTTTTGTACTTGTAACTTACGTTTGTACTTGTGACTTAAGTTTTGTACTTGTAACTTTCGTTTTGTACTTGTGACTTAAGCTTTGTACTTGTAACTTACGTTTTGTAATTGTAACTTACGTTTTGTAATTGTAACTTAAGTTTTGTACTTGTAACTTACGTTTTGTACTTGTAACGTACGTTTTGTACTTGTAACGTATGTTTTGTACTTGCAATTTACGTTTTGTACTTGTGACTTTCGTTTTGTACTTGTGACTTAAGTTTTGTACTTGTAACTTACGTTTTGTACTTGTAACTTACGTTTTGTAATTGTGACTTAAGTTTTGTACTTGTAACTTTCGTTTTGTACTTGTAACTTTCGTTTTGTACTTGTGACTTAAGTTTTGTACTTGTAACTTTCGTTTTGTACTTGTAACTTACGTTTTGTACTTGTAACTTTCGTTTTGTACTTGTGACTTACGTTTTGTACTTGTGACTTAAGTTTTGTACTTGTAACGTATGTTTTGTACTTGTAACTTACGTTTTGTACTTGTAACGTACGTTTTGTACTTGTAACGTATGTTTTGTACTTGCAATTTACGTTTTGTACTTGTGACTTTCGTTTTGTACTTGTAACGTATGTTTTGTACTTGTAACGTACGTTTTGTACTTGTAACGTACGTTTTGTACTTGTAACTTAAGTTTTGTACTTGTAACTTAATTTTATACTTGTAACTTACGTTTTGTACTTGTAACTTACGTTTTGTACTTGTAACTTACGTTTTGTACTTGTGACTTTCGTTTTGTACTTGTGACTTAAGTTTTGTACTTGTACATACGTTTTGTACTCTTAACTTAAGTTTTGTACTTGTAACTTAAGTTTTGTACTTGTAACTTAATTTTATACTTGTAACTTACGTTTTGTACTTGTAACTTAAGTTTTGTACTTGTAACTTACGTTTTGTACTTGTAACTTACGTTTTGTACTTGTAACGTATGTTTTGTACTTGTAACGTATGTTTTGTACTTGTAACTTAAGTTTTGTACTTGTAACTTACGTTTTGTACTTGTAACGTACGTTTTGTACTTGTAACGTATGTTTTGTACTTGTAACTTAAGTTTTGTACTTGCAATTTATGTTTTGTACTTGTGACTTTCGTTTTGTACTTGTAACTTACGTTTTGTACTTGTAACGTACGTTTTGTACTTGTAACGTATGTTTTGTACTTGTAACTAACGTTTTGTACTTGTGACTTAAGTTTTGTACTTGCAATTTATGTTTTGTACTTGTGACTTTCGTTTTGTACTTGTAACGTATGTTTTGTACTTGTAACTTACGTTTTGTACTTGTAACTTATGTTTTGTACTTGTAACGTTCGTTTTGTACTTGTAACTTAAGTTTTATACTTGTACGTTTTCTAATTTGCACACGTTTTAAAAATAAAAGGTAACAAGTTTCAATTTACAAAACATTTTTTACCATATTTGGCTGGTTTTGGCCAACAAATCATTTTTCTCGGATTTCCATCCAATCATGGCAGGAGGAGGGTAGGACTCTGTACACCTCTCACAACCAAACTTGATTAACTTCCCACTATTTACCAGTAGGTGGCGGTAATGTGCCTCACTAGTTGTCAACCGCCAGTAAACACTGAGCAAAAGAAGTTAGTTGCTTAAATAAAATAAATATGATGGACTAAAAATAAAAGGAGTAATAAATTGAAACAAGAAAACTTAGGTTAATAGAGTCGGTTTCTCACGATTTCATACACTCAAACGTGTTTGTGTTCGTGTGTGTACGTCCTCTTGCCGTCCTTCCTGGGGCCTATTGCACAAACGTAGGATAAGGGATTAAACCAGGATATCTTGGTTATCCTGGCTCAACTTATCCATGATCCGGTTGCACAGAAACGGGATAGGGGGCAGTAGGATATGTTATGTTACCATGGAGATATATTTCATGGAGCCAGCCTGGTACAGACCAGGCTAACTTCCAGGATTTATTTAATCCTATTCCTTATCTCAGTCAAAAGTCGCCACAAACTGAAACCAATCGTTATTCCACTGCCCACTACACATTGTTATCACATCATCTAAAGGTTTGTGATCATTCATTGTCTTTTTAAAAAAAAGATGATTTCAGATTATTTTGAAGTTTCCCATAGACTTGTAGTCTATGGGCCACATATTAGAGCCACAGAGGACAAAAACCCCACAGACTGAGAAAAAAAAGTAATGTCGTAATCTGTGGGGTTTTATCGTAGGAGCACAGCCATCAGCTGTTGGGGATCATGTGACACGGCACGGGCAGAGAACTGTGACTCACACATGCGCACTGTTTTTCATCATGATCCTTTTCCCGACAAAAAGAAAACTTCTAGGACAGCTGAAACCACACAGTGCGATCCCAGCTTTATGATGATAAGGATGAACGTTTTTAAAACGAGGCCTGTGGAGCATTCCGAGGAATTCTAGGCTACTGTAGTTTAGGTTTCACAAACAAGTAGATATTAAAAATGTTGGTACATCAGCATCAAATTGTCTGAAGTATCATGACTTGGAAAAGAATATGCCAAGTATGCATATTTTCTGTCTTCTTCGGTGTGCCCCTAATAATCGGTCGTATAAAAAACACATTCCATGTGAATATAAAGATGCATCAGCGTGTAACATTATGTTCCTTTATTGAATAAAAATAAAATAAAACACCTAAACCATAACCTCCTTAAAAAAAACTGAACGCACACATTGACTTTTTAAGAAAGAATCCACAGAATCAAAGCACAGTATACAACATAAGGTAAATACCAGAGGTGGGTGGTAACTAGTTACATTCACTCCGTTACTATTTACTTGAGTACATATCTGGAAATATGTAGCTTTAACAGTGCTTTTGCCATGCAGTGCATTTGGTTCACAATATGTTGAGTTAGTGCTCTTATTTGAGTACAATTTGGGGGTACTCTATCCACCTCTGATAAATACACATTCAAAGGTCTGAATATAACACACCCTGCATGTCTGCACACTGAAATACATACAGGACCAAATCTATACACATCAAATGAATAGATAAATGAATGGATGCAGTAGCCTGCCTGCAATCTTGTACACACACAGAGTATACAGCACAAACATCGTAAGAGGCCAAATCAATTTGAATTAAAATAAAATAATTCCTCTGCAGGACATTATTTAACTGAAATAATATAAACACGTATTTGACAGGTTCCCCCTTTGCCAGAATCACAGCTAAAACAGTAGAAACAATGTGTGAGCAGGAACCTGCAGGAACCAGAATGTTGTTGTTCTTGATTGCGACTTGCTGCCATGTCCGTTTTGGCCCTGCCATGTTTAATCTACATCACAGACGCACAACAGCGTAGAGCAAACATGAGAAAAGAGAAACTTTATTTATCCCAAAAGGAAATCCCATGAAGCCAGTGAGGAAGCCACCATGGGTTCTTTCAACTGTGCTACAATTATAATAGCAATAACATAGGATACTGCAGATACAATAGACACACAAAATAAAAAAAAGCACAAGTAGAAACCTTTTCCACATCCTCGGGGCAGCCAACGAAAACGCTCTATCGCCCCGAGTCTTTAAGCGGGAATACTAGAAGCACTTCAGAGCTGGACCTTAACCGTCTGACAGGAGAGTAAACTGTCAGCAGTTCGGAATCATAAGATGGAGCAGGACCACATAAAGCTTTTAAAAACAACAAGTAATATTTTAAAATGGATCCTGTAAGTAACCGGAAGCCAATGAAGGGAGGCCAGAACAGGGGTTATGTGTTCCCGCCTGCTGGTGGCAGTCAGCAGGCGGGCCGATGCAGGGAAGACTGATCCAGACCAACATAAAGAGAGTTGCAGTAATCCAACCGGCAGGACACAAACAAATGAATAACATGCTCAAAGACTCTAGCAGGGAGATATGGTTTGACCTTAGCTAGTAGCCTTAGGTGGTAGAAGCCGGACTGAACGACTGCACTAACCTGTTTGTCAATCTTAAAGGAACCGTCTAAAAGAACTCCGAGATTTTTTACATAGGGTTTTAAAAACAAGGAGCAAGAACCAAGGGGGCTCAAGACGCCATTTACTAAGTCAGAATTACCAAAAGCGAGGATCTCAGTTTTTAAATCATTTAAGTTAAGAAAGTTGATGGACATCCATTGCTTGATGTTGTTTAGACAGGCAGATAATGCCTGTTATTTCACTAATTCCTGCAGTCAATTTCAATTAGAAATTGAACTGATTCATACTCAGAGCACATCTGTGTTTTTGGAGGTGTGAACGAACTATTTGGATTGTACTTGTGATGTTTCAGCAGAGCGGTGAGTGTTTAATCGTTCGCTTCTTATACGCCTTCAGGCCATCAGCAATACCTTGCCACGCTTTTTCTCTTTTGCTTTATCACCGTGGCGGTGTTGCCTTTTTGTCTTTTACCTCCTCGTATGCCTCCATGAGGATTTGTGCCTCCGACGGAGTAAAGTAAGCCCTCCACTCACATGGATTGCTGCTTACAATTTGGCAAATCAAACATTATCGGTATTGAAAAAGCACAAATATCCTCGTCAAGTACAAACACTTACTGTGTTTTCTACTTCAGAAGTTGTTTGAAACGTTCCGCGTTTATCCTAAACAGTCCCAATATGTAAGCCTGAATGTTATATTTGCATTGGATGGTTTGTGGTAAGAATTGGATATCTGTATGCTATAGCCTTGATAGTAATTCAAAATTAATGTAACATAACGCTGCTGCATTGAATTTAAAGTGAAAAGTTATGTAAGTTCAAATAAATTATTTTCCGACAATTTTATCGATCTCATCTTGTTGGTTTTGACAATATTTTAATGTCATAGTGGGTTATACTGTTTACACTGTTTTATTTGTATTTAGTTAGTTATGAAGCTATAGTTAATTTTCTTTTTTGTTACTATAGAAATTATCCATGTCACATTTTCACTTGAAAAAACCTGATCAAATGGATCAAGCTCCTATGGCTTTACAATTACACACTGTTACTTTCTATTAATGACTGTTTTGTTTAAAGGTGACAAGATTAAAGCATAAATAGTACATTTCAGCACATAGAAAATCTTGGAATTGTGATTGTTCACTTCCCAAAAAATGACTAGAACATCCTGTTTACCTATGAAGGTTTAAATATGCCTCAAAATGTCTTTATTCCTTTCTTCTTGATTTATTTTGTAGACATCACAGCATACCTTTGCACCATCTTTGATATCCCCAAAATCACTAAAAAGGACAATTGCACCTGCCAAAAATTGATTATAGCATCCTGTTTACTCATGGAGCATTACATTTTCCAAAATGTTTTATCTCTTTATGCTAATGTACCCATCACAGAATGTGATATATATATTTGCCAAATATATATATATATATATATTGCCAAAAGTCGATTATAGCATCCTGTTTACTCATAAAGGGTTAAACCTACTAAATTATGACTAGGCTATTTATTATTATTATTATTATTATTATTATTATTATTATTATTATTATGGAGACAAATATCCGCTACAGTTCTTAGCGAGGAAATTGTAAAATCAAGATAATGTTTGATTTCCCTGATTTTTAAGCAGCAATTGTTGTGAGTTACGTTTACGTACCTGTGCGCGCTCCTGTGCGCGCTCCCGTGGCGGCATATGACTTTTTGGCGCAACGCCTACAACTCGACCACTGAGCCACAGACGCCCAATTAACGACTCATTTAACATTTTGACTGACTTATTGAGGAAATATTTCGCTGCAGCTCTAGAATATAATAAATAATCTACATCTGGTTTTAAAGTGAGTTGTTTGTGCTTGCTTTAAGGAGCAAAAATCTGAGGACCTACATATTCAGTAAGAAACACATTATACATTTAAGACAATGCATACTTGCATATTGCCAGTATTAAATAGATATAGATCTGCAACACGCAGCCTACGTTGTAAACGTAATTTTAGAGTAGAAAGTTTATTTTAAACCTCATCTTAGAGTTTTAACTTAATGCATTGAAATCTCACATTGTCCCACATTTATGTGATCTTTGTAATAATAATTCACATTTTAAAACAATATTTTAGACTGTTTTTTCTTTAAAATACCAAATATTTGCACAAAACTTTATATGTTGGTCTTTTTGATGACATCATTTTTAGATATTAAATCAGATGTTATGATCAGTTACTTAGCAGGCTACTTGAGTAGTCCTTGTACCAAATACTTTTTACTTTTACCTGAGTTAAACTTTGTTGAAGCATTTTTGGATAGCCCACTCTTCCGACCTCTGATCAGAACAGCAGCGGCTCGATTTAACGGGATAAACGATCAGAACCGCAGAGTTTGGAAAGAACATTGTATCCTACCTTCAACTGAATCTTCTTTGACCTTTGGAAAATAAATAGATTCGCCGAGATTTCCACTTCTCCGGGTCGGTGTGAAGCGTCCCGCAGGCGTGAAAGAGTGAAAGTGAAGGGAGTTATGGCAGGCCGTTGTGAGATTTAATCGAAAACTTCGCATGTCGTAAATTCTTGTTACAGATGGCAACAACAATGTTTTGCCTTGTGAAAATTACCAGACAATTTTATTTTAATGATATCAACAAATGTACAAATGCATCAAAACGATGCCAGCTTAAAAGGAAACTGAAAATAAATATCAGCATTGAAAAATATAATTGTAAAACTGAAAATATAAATTTTGAACCTGAAATAAATGTGGCGAAAATGTCTGTACTGAAAGTGAAATCAAAATGGAAAGTAAAAAGGTTTTTATGAAACTCAAAATATATACATTGAAAAAAATAACTCGCTAACAATAAAGTTTTCACACTTTTCTTTCTTTCTTTTTTTCAGTGCTGCAGCATGAAAATGAAATCTTGTTTTAGTGACATTTTCTCCTTCAGTCCTTTTCTAAAATAAATAAGAGTTTAAAAATAGCCACACTTTGCTAGACTCCCTTTAAAATCTGCTAAATTACATTTTGATGGAAAAAAAGAAGAGACGCAGACAAACTCAGGTCTGATGTGATGTCATTATTGAATTTGATGTGATGTGTTTGATGACATCACAGTCTGTTACTTCGTGCACAATATTATTTTTTTTGTCCGTCATTTTGACAAACGGGGTCAAAAATAACCTGTTCACAATCTATTTTTACCCACTAATGTTTAGAATTATAACATATTCAATAGCATTTTTTTGTTTTTTATCATTTTTGATGATATTCCATCTGAACAAGCAAAATAAAATGAAGCGATTTAACTTAAAATATGAATACTTTACCTGCTGTGGCCTGAACACAGCCTCACGGTTTCTTCCTGCTCCGCATGGAAGTGAAATGTGCACCCATTTGTTCGCAATCATATAGTTGGATAACTGCAGGGGTTATTCTCATGATGGTTTGGATTTTTGCCTCGGACAGACGACTTCTCATTAGCTGTCGTTGTGGAGGCTGAATTCACGCTGCCACAATGGGGACTGGAATTAAGCCACACTTCAGCCAAAGTTTTGAAATCATTTGAACATTTCTTCAATGGAAGTGATCAGAACTCGAAAAGACTCTGAACGAACAGTTTCCTGACCCGCAAGCTATCGCTTTTGCGGAAGGAAATCCCCCAGCGTTCACCGGTTGTCGGCATGACACCGGGCTCTTAGCAGCGACATTCTCCAAAGCCTCAGCAACTCTTCAACGCGCTGTCAGCTCCCGGTTGGCGAGATGGATGGAGTTCGGTGTCCATGTCTGAGATGATGCCTGATTTAGTCACCTGTACTCTGTGGATAAAGTTGAAGATTTCTGCGCATTTGCATCAAGTGGTCAGAGGTGTGAAACCTAATCTGTCAAAATGGCGGACGGTCTTAGGATTTTTCTGTCAAATACGGAAACGGTCGGTTAACCTGACCCCTGGGTGCGACCGATCTGTTTGCATCATCTCAGAGGTCTCTGGGATACAAACACCCTGAAGCGGTGAGATCCCTAACCACCCGACTCACTTTAAAATCTGCTAAATTACAGTTTGGGAGGAAAGGGATCCCGGTCCACATGTGGTGAAGCTCAGAGGTGGCCGATGGTGTTTCTCAATGTCAGCGAACCTCGACTTGATGCCTTGGTCCCGCCCCGGTTGCCTAGGAGATACGTTATCAGGGACCGCCAAGGCGTGTTCCAATGTTCATGTGCTACCGAGGCGTCTGTCCTCCGTTTGTCTGCCGTTTAGCTAACTGGCCGAGGATACATGGAAGGTTCCTTGTTGCCTTCCCTTGGTCATAAATTTCCCAGAATACAGCGCGGTATTTTCAAAAAGATAGTGGATCAGAAGCCGGCAGCAGCTACTTCGGGGGCATTTTTCCAGTTTAACTGTAAGTCAACTAATTGTAGCTATCGAGCTTTTATCTAAAATGTTTTTTTTAGATCCAAAGCAGTTATCTGTTCCATTTCTTTGACCATAGAAGGACAGTGTCCTCATAAGCAAGGCGCCTCGCCTACCAAGAGGTTCCTTGACATTGAGAAACACCCCGAGTCTCCGCTCCTCCTCGGTGGCTGCTGCATCGTCCCTTCTTTTGATGCTACGGTTGACAGGCTCCCCCAGCTCTGAAAATAGGTCATCATCTTAATGAAACACTGTGCGAAGAAGACCGGGAGAAGGAGTAGGAAGAAAAGAGAGAGGGTTGAAACCTCGAAACACCAGAGTGTAGTAGCTGCAGCAAGAGGTGGATGGTGCCTCCCACCACAAATATCGCCTGCGGCGCTCCTCCTCACGCTTGTTCCCTCACCACCTTTCTATCTTTTTCTGGTTGTTTGCTTTTGTTTTGTTACTTTTTTCCCCAATAGCCCAGGGCTAAACCACCCATACTACCCTACCCGGCGCGCACCGCTCTCCTTCACTACCTCCATTCCCCCCTTCCCCTCAGCAGCAGCAGCTTATGGAGGCGAGAAGATCTCGACTTGTCTTCGTCATTGTTGTTTCTCCTCCTCGGTTTTCTGTGACCTCCTTTGGACAAATCTTACACGTTGTGTTTGAATGATGCAACTTTTTTTTTTATATAATTTTTTATCTATCTCTTGTGTTCCAACCTCCTACTCCACCTCAGTATTGGATGTGGAGTGAACCTAATGCAGCGGTCAAATGTCTCGGAGATACAGACACGACATATATACATATATTTATTCCTTCCGCTCTCCCGGTGGGTTCACACGGAACCCCCCCAGGCTGTTTTACATCCACCCGTCAGTATTTACAGCTATCACCCTGTGGACCTGTCCTTCCAACCTGCACGCCATGCAAGTGGGGTCAGATTGTCCCCGTTCACTCTGCCCTGAACACCAAGCCAGGACTGTGGGAGGGTTGTTTCTGTGTTTGGACTAGAAAATCCTCTCGGACCAAGAACATTTCATCCACCTGGATCCAATCGGACTCTCTGACTCTCGCCAAGATGCACATTAAACCAGCTGCAGAAAGGCTTCTTGTTTATTGAGACAGAGTGAAACACGGCAGGGTCACATGAATATGTTCAAAAACCAAACAGCCCCACCTAGTGACAAATGTAGGGACTGACTTTAATGTTTCAGGCTGATTGGACGTTAGCAGATATTTCTCCTGAACTTTGGAGCCGAGCAGCCTTAAAAAAACACAAGAAAATCTGATTACATAGTTATTTTTAATTCACAAATCTCCAGCAATAAATGTCATGTATACATAAATATGTGACTCAGTTAGACAACAGCTTGTTCTCCATCATCCATATGGATGTGGCCTCTGGACTTTTAAAGCACTTTATAGAACTGATTGTAGAAAAAACAAACATATTTAGTGTTTTTTTTATTTGTTGGCATCATTTTGCCACCAACATGTTGGGAGTTAAAATGTGTTTCCACTATCGGAACTTGAGAGTAATTTCACCGGACTTTTCTCTGTCGGGGTAAATCTGTCGGCCCGCTCCTCTCAGCCGTCTTCATACAAATTCTGCCCTTTTCGGCAGTGAGTGGCGCAAAAAGGCGCCAACGGCAGCAGAGAAGAACAAGAAATCGACAATGGAAGAAGCAGAGATGGTTACCGTGTTTCTGTTTGCTGTTGTTAAAAACTGCTTCGCCAGCAACTCTTCCAATTTTACAAATGCCGGTTGTAAAATAGCAGGATTTGTAACGCACTTTATTCAGGTGTCAGCCAAGCATCCCTTCAGCTCGTGCAAAACGCTGCAGCCCGTCTTTTAAACCTGTATTCCTTTTAAAATTATTTTGTTGTCTTACAAATTTCTAAATGGTCTTGCTCCTCCTTAACTTTTAGAGTTAGGCCTAGTTTATGCTTCTCCGCCATTATCTGTCGACGCAAGGGGCGCAATTTTTTAACTATCCGTCGAACTCAACGCTTTCCCCAGATCATTTCACCAGAACGTTGCTCTATAGTCGATGTAATTAGTAGTCAATGCAGCTTTTGGCCAGTAATTTCAATACATTTAAACATTCAAATCAGTTAAAAAGTTTCCTATTTCAGGAATCCCAGCAGATTGCGTCAGTCATTGGCGTGAGGTTGGGCCCCGTTGATGCAGACTTTCCAACCACAGCAATCCTTCAGCAATCCCTCATACTGAGCAAGCATGTAGCGACAGTGGAGAGGAAAAACTCCCCTTTAACAGGAAGAAACCTCCAACAGAACCAGGCTCAGTAGGAGCGGCCATCTGCCACGACCGTCTGGGGGTTTGAGAACAAAACAGACAGTTGTGTTCGTTTCTTTCTTTTCATGTGTTTTTAAGAGTATTCTATGAGCTGCACTTAGTAAAAAGCTTTCCAGCTTAATCAAAACTCAATCTCTCTGTCGGCCATTGCTCCTTGAGTGGATGTGCATTTACAAGCTGAAGTAAATCGAGACGTCACTGCAATGGTAGGCAGACCCGACAGAAAAGGTCTGCGCCCTCTGCTGTCTTGGTGGAGAATTGCTTTACAACACTGACACACCGACTGAGAAGTACAAAAGGAAAACGTTTCCGTCAATACGTGTAGGTGCAAACTTGCTGATGGAGAAGCATAAACTAGGCTTAAGACTAGGCAGAAATTTAGAGGAGATTTTTCAACTATGGCTCCCAAACTCTGGAATTTGTTGGCTTTTAATATCAAACAAACTTCTCCGCTTTCTGTTTTTAAGTCACTTTTAAAAACATATTTTTTCAACAGCGTTTGCAACAGTTGTGAGCTGACACCATCCTTTTATTGTCTTTAACATGTGTTCTATGGCTTTTTATTTGTCTTGTTTGACTTTTGTACGGCACTGTGGGCAAACTCTTTTTTTAAATGTGCTTTATATATAAATTGGATTTGGATTTTTGGTGACATCTGCTCATTGCTACAACCAATCAGCGTGAGTTAACCACAGCTGGCAGCCAGCGATTCTACCGGGCCGTTTCAGAGTACGTACCCCAACACCGGTACTCGGTTGGCCCCGAAAACGGCCCTTGTGGACCGGTGAAGTGGAGACACGTGCATAATGTGAAGTTTCGATAATGGAAACGCACCTATAATTAGCTCCACACTGAAGCCTGTCTCTGTTCCAGGATGAATCCTCCTCTTCTACCCGGACTTTGAGCTTCAGTCCACCTTCGGAATCGGCAGAACGACTGGGAGACGACAGCAGCCAGGACCTTATGTCCCCATCTCCTGTTATCTCCAGCTCGGTCTGCTGGGCTTGGCCCAGTCTTTGGAGAGGGTCGACTTGTCGCTGCCGCTGTCGTTTCGCCCGTGGCCTCTAGGGGGAGCCAGGGAGCCGTGGAGAGGTGATGGAGCAGAAGATCTGCTGCTCTGAGGCCTCAGAGGGGACGAGGAGGTGGCTGAGGAGGAGGTCTTGGGGGAGGGTTTAGGGGAACTAGAGTTGGGTTGGTGAGGAGGTTTGGTTCTTCTGAAGGAAGATGACGCCGTGTTTCTGGTAAAGCCTGGAACCGCTGATGAAGATGATGCTGACGGGGTTCTGGATTTGTGCAAAGGGGTGACAGGAGCGCTGACGCTACCCCCTCCTGCCTCCTGGTAGAGTGCTCGAAGCTTGGAGTGACACATTTTCTCCTCTGCCTGGATTCTGGGTTTTATTGGGGGTTTCCGGACCGGGAGGTTCTGGTTCTGCTGTCTGCTGGAAACCTTCTGCTCCCTCAGCTCCTTCGATTCAGGGGTCTTCGCGGTGCATGACCGTTGGGCCGACGGCGCGGTTCTGGGCCTCTCTCCTCGACAGATGGAGGAGCCGTTGAGGCTGGCGGTTCTTGAGGAGGCCCGAATGTGAGCTGAGGGCTTCTCTGGGTTTTTGTCTCTGGACGAAGAACCTGGGTTTATCCTGGTGATGGGGACGACTCGCCTCATGCTCTGGTTTTCTGAGCTGGTGAGCGTGCGGACGGAACTGCCGCCTGTAGAAGTCGACTGTTTCATCCCAGCGCTCCCAGTTCTGGAGTTCAGGACCTTCCTGGTGGAGTTTCTGGTCAAAGCTTCTGGTTTTGTTTTCCCGCCGGTTGAAGAATCTTTGACCGTCTGTTGCCTCGAGGTCTTCTTGTTAACGCCTCGGTTGTCAGATGGTTCCTCTAAGACAACTGCCACATCCTTCCTCTGATTGGCGGACTTCTCTGGTTCTGCCACCAGACTGGCGGTTGCTTCAACCTTCTCTGGCTCCTCTTCAGTCAGACTGGGATCTGGACCAGCCGGTGCAGCTTTTACAGGATGTAATCCAGGTGAGGAAGCCTGCAGTGAAGGGTCGTTACAGCGGGAGACGGACACTGGTTGGCTGCTGATCGGGACCGACTCTGTGGTCTTACCATCCGGCTGCCCGCCTGAAGACTCATTAATGTTTGCTGCAGAGGAAGCTTGGTGGTTTTCTCCCTGGACTTTCGGATCCTCCTCCATGCGTTGATGTGACTTTTCACCGGCCGCTTCACACACACCGGTCACACACCAGACAATCACCTTGACTTCTCGTTCCTCTACGTTCTTCTTCTCCGTCTCCCGGGAGTTGCTCGGCGCTTCGTCTGCTCCCTCGTCTTGCAGACCTGTGGTGGTCACCGTGTCATCATGGCGATGATCAGCACGGCGGACCTCGCCGCGGCTGGTCGGGGCGGTGGGACTGTCGAAGACCTTCAGATCAGGCGCCAGAGTGCATCTCTCTAAAAGCACAGACACGTTTCCTTTAGCAGCAGAGGTGCTGGAAGTCTGATCCGCCGACTTGCTCGTCAAACCAGACGGATTGCTGGGAACTTCTTCCTGACTTCTGAAACCCGGACCAGCTCGGTTATTTCCCCTGTTGCTGAGCTCAGAGGTAGATTTGACTGGATCTTCGTCTTTATGCGCCTCATCGATGCTTACTAGGTTCCCTCCGGCGGAGGTCTGTGAGACCGCCTGGCCGGAAGCGGAGGCCTTCGTCGGAGAGAGTCCCGAACCTCGAAGCTCGGAAGAGGCGGGCACCAGAGGTCTCCTCGTGTCCTCCTTTCCTCGGTGTCGAGGAACTCGGAGGTCGCCGGACGCCTCCAACAGCGCGCTCAGTTCCCGTTCTGCTGCGAGAGACGGCGAGTTGCGGCTTCGCTGGAGGTTCCCCGAGCGTCCCCGGTGGATGTGGTTGGTACTCAGGGAGGAGAAGCGGGGCTGCGAACTCAGTGCAGCCACGTCTCTGGACGCTGCGGCCGACATGTCCGTCTCGCTGCTGCAGCGCCACCCGAAGGCTCCGATCACCTACGACGGGATCACACAGAAGCAGATCATCACCAGGTCCAGGAAGTCAGTGGGGTTCAGGTTCCCAGAGAGGGATTCTACGTTACCTCCTCTCCTCCAGACCAGGAGTGCCTCTTCAGCTCCTCCTCGTGCATCCGCTGATGACGACCCGCTTCCTTCGCCTCCCGCTCCTTGTTCTCCTTTAAGAGACAAGAAAACACCTTTTATCAACTTTTATCCTCTGTTCCAAAACAATGCAATCCCAAACTTAGAGAACAAATTTGAATCAAACATTTTATCAAACATCTGATCTATGATCAACAAGATGATCCCTAAAGGAGATATCCCACCAACCACCTGATTTTTATCTGTGAGTCTGAGGGAGTTTGTAATCAAACCTTGGCAGCGTTTGTGAATCTGGTGCAGAAGGTGTGGAAGATGCCGAAGCAGTCGTCCAGCCTGAACGACTCCCTGTCCTCACAGAAGAAGTCGACCAGCTCTTTCCCCTCCTTCTTCAGCTGCTGCTGGCTGCCGCGCAGCGAGCACAGGGACGACGTGGCGCTCTGACGGGACAATCACGAGTCGTTACTGTCAGGTTTGTTTTATCCCTGGATGTTTTAACGCTCTAAAGCCGGGTTCCCATTGATCGTTTTTCGGCCGTCGCAAAGGAGCGCTTCACGTCGCACTGTAGGGCCCAAGATTTCTGTGAGTCAAACTAAAAGGATGCGCCATACGTCACGAGCGTACGCCACATAAAAGCATACGTCGCTAAAACTCGACAGATAGACCAGAAGGCAACGACAAAATGCCTTCTTCGCAGTCTTTGCTGCCAAAGCTCGATAAAGTCGGCTTCTTTGTTGCTCCACATGTGCTTTACGTGTAGCCTCCATTGTTGCTGCTGTTGATACAGCTACTGTAGCATTTCGCACAGACCTGCCAACCTTGTCAAAATATTTTGAGTACCACTTGTGTTGTGCGGATTTTTTTTCAGACTTTTGAAACTCAATGGCTTTGGGCGCGGCAATTTCCCCATTCACTGGCTAGAAATCGGCTATAAGAAAAACAATAAAACCAAAACAATTATATGTATTCAATTCAAATCGTAATTAATTTTTTATATTGCAATAGGTGTTTTTGTTTTCATGAATGTAATAGTTAAATTGGCTTACAGCACATATGTGCACATCACCGGGGCTAATTTATACCCTACCTGCAGCTCCCTGGTGGCTTATGTCCACATCATAATTGCACACTGCGCACAATGCATGATATGGAAGTTTAGAGGGTCGCAAGCATGGCCACTGTTCTTGGATATTTGATCAAAAACTTCTGGGGAACATGGACCCTCTTCTTTTTGGCAGGTCTGCTGCTGCCCTGGCACTGGTTGCAAAACTTGCTGCAAAAGATTTGTTGGCTACATGTTTAAACTGTGTAAATAATCACATTTCTCCTTATATACATGCCTATTATATCTGCAATGGACATATATAAAGGCTAAAATACACACACATGCACCGCTGCCTCATCTTTCTCTTGATCGATAGATTTGCTAAGAAAAAACACCTCGCCATTTTTTTTTCTTTCCTTTTTTCACTTGGAATTCGGCTCGAATGTTTACACAGTGAAATTAACGTTACACCTAACGGTTCACATTTGCCAAAAGCTGGCAGGTCCACTGACACACACACACAGTTTACCTTTTCAAGCGCCAACCGCAGCAGCGAGTGGGGAACGGAGTTGGAGAGCGAAGCATAGGGCAGGAGGAGACAGGAAGGAGGGGGGCGGGGATGTTACGCTATAGGTTGGATAGACTCAATTCTCTGCTTTTCTACAATGATTGGCTGAAACTGCTTCACCACGCTGCTGCACCGTGTTGTCAGACATGAGTACCGCACGTGCACATTCGCCACAGAACTCACATGTCCGCAGCTTTTTGCGTAGTTTAGAGGGGCGGGTCATTCCAGCATACTTAGATGTCAAATTGCGTACCTGATTCGCAAAATGCGTACAGGTTGGCAGGTCTGCATCACTCTCTGGGTGTGTATTTTCATTGGTCGATTGCAGGCTAAATTTGTAGATTTTCGCGCTCTGCCTGAAGACTGTCGGAGGCTGGATGTGGTTGTGAGAGTGATCAGTAAGCTGTCGAAGGGGCCTGTCACTCCAGACGGCCACGAACCTGCGACTTTTTTTTGTTTTTGTCACGACTCTTTCATCGACGATAGTTTTGTCTATTCCGGCCGAAAAACGCAAAGTGTGAACCGGGCTTTAGTTTTATAGCTGTTTATGCATTTTATTGAAGCCATTTATTTGACTTTTGCTGAGCAATCTGTTTAAAAAAAAGACTAAAAGTCCTAATTGATTTCATTGTTTTTCCACAATGTTTTCTCCTATCCCCTGTCTTTGTTGCTTTAATTGTTTTTTAAACATTTTTAATCCAACAAGACCATATATCAATCGATAGGTATTAGTTTTGATCCTTCAAAATATGGAAAAATAAAATAAAAATCTTCTGTTCTGCTTGAAGAAATGAGTGTTTCAGATATTAGCATTTTTATAGGGGTTAGAGTTTTATTAATTGGCTATTACAAGGAAAATTGATTGATTTTGGTTTGGGACGGCTATATAAATTGCTCTTAATTGAGTCGGACAGCTTAACCTGCATTCTCAGATGTTGGGTAAAAACCAATGGGGTCGTATTTCTGCCAAAAACCCTGAAGAGTGCATTAATTGATCCAGAAAACACAAAGCTCTGATTGCACGCATTTCCACGTATTCTCTGGTCCTTGAACGCAGCACGGCGAGCAGTAAAACTCACCCACTTCAATCAGAAAAGTTACCTCCCATAACTGAAAAAATACGGCCACTAAAACAGAGAGCGAGCTAAATTTTCTGGCAACGTTACCTGAAGGAAGGCGTCCAGCTGCTGCAGCAGCTCTGTGTCTTTCTGGATGCTCTCCTCTACTGAGCGCGTGCGAGAAGTCAGCAGCTGCAGTTCGGCATCCAGCGCTTCTATGGAGATCCTAACAACAACAACAACAACAAAAAGAACACTGCTGGGGTTTTTCTATTTGAACATACTTATTTTTTTGTTTTATTTGAGGGCTAAGAGCACAATTTGGCTCTGTTGAAACATTTTTACCAACCCAAGGCAGCAGGGGGCGCTGTTTTACAAGAAATTATAAGAAAAACTCTGTCTGTTAGTTAGCAACATAACTCAAAAAGTTATTGTTGGATTTTGATGAAACTTTTAGGAAACCGCCATTACCAAAAAAGGACATTTTTGTGAATAACTACTGAACTAATGATTATATCAATGTGAATCCAGCTGCTAAAGGCATGTTTTCATGGTTAAGGAATCTAAAATAGTTAGAATTAGATCACAACATTAGGGGTGGGTGTATATCAGAAACTGTCTCTGGACAGTTTCTGATATACATGGTGATAAATCATGGTGACATGTCCTCCAGCTGGTCATAATTGGTTTTATTTGTGGAGCTAAAGTCTCACCTGGATGCAGCCTGGATGACACTCAACTTCAGAGGAAACTCCAGCAGCTTTTGGTCTTTTTTCTGAGCTTCCTGAAGTAAAGGGGCAAAAAAACACAAATTACTTACAAATGAGATGATGTCTGAGCATCAAATACTGTCATAGAAGGAAACCTGATGCGTTGGTGTGGATTCTGTCATTGCTTTGATAGCCTTGTTGGGAATAACTATAGTCTCATAAGCGAGCTTTAACGACACTAACTTAACAATTTATTAATCTGATACTCCCAATCCAGTTTTCAGAACTGAAGAAGCGTCTTGCATGAGAGACGAAGCGTTTTCAAGACAACAAGAAAAGTCCAGTTGCCTTCATTTTAGGTCTCAAGATGAAACCTGATGCAACATCCACAACGTAAACAGCTGCAAATTTGCGTAACATCTACAGATTCACCTTTAAAATGAAGAGAACATGTTAGAGAACTAACGCCCGAGGAAAAAAGAACAGCAGGAGAGACAGAGTTAGAGTTAGTGTCCCATAATCTGTCATCGCAGATTCAGTTTACTGACCATAGCCACGAAGTGCAGCAGGTTCATCCCCGCTTTGTTGGACTTGGTGTCTGCAAGAGACAGGAGGGAGGAGAGCTTGAAGCCCACGGCGTTTCCAGCAGAACCTCCCTGCAGAACCCAGAACAGAGCAGTTAGCTGACGGCTTCCAGCCCAGATCTCACCACTGCGTAACATTTAGAGCAACGGGTAGCCGAACGGAGAGGCAGCCCCACAGCATGATGCCGCCACTGCCTTGTTTAACTGCGGGGGTGGAATGCTAGCTGTCGTCTATGTATCTTACATGCGGGCCAGAAAACTCTGGATTCTTTAGATTTTCAAGATGATGAATTGAATTTCGCCGCCCCCCCCCCTTTAATTACGGACTTTTCTATTGAACGTGACTCCAAGATATTCACGCAAAATTTCCATATATTTCTTCATAAATCATATCTAAAATATGCAGAATAAACTGCAGCTTGGGAAGCTGGAATACCTAAGACCAGTGCAACTTACGGTGGCGCTGCTGGCGTTTGCAAAGCAGCCAGTCCAGGAAAATCATTCATTTTGCTCGACGGTGATTGGCTGGTTGACAGCTTCTGGGTGGAGCTAAGACTGTTTCCAATGTTTGTATTAATGCATTTTAAGGTATATTTGGTGTTTGAACTATTAAAATAGCCAGGTAAAATGTTTTAAAGGACGCCTCGAGTATTTACATATTTCAGCTTCTTATAATCTCTGAATTTATAAAAAAAAATTAAAGTCACATTTTTCGGACTCTTATTTGTAAAGAAAATTTTAAAAAATGCATAAAAACTTTTAATCCTGTCACAATACTTCACTTCTGTGTTGGTCCATCACGTTAAATCCTAATCAGACGCTTTCAGGTTTGAGGTTCTAAGACCCAAAACTGCTAGAAGTTCAAGAACGTTGTCTTTTCATTTTTTGTTTATGATAACTATTTTCTTACATATTGTTGGTGGTTTGTCAGTTTATGTCTTTTTTTTTTCTTTCTGTACCGTCACGTCTATTTCAGTCCGTTTGTCGCAGCTGTTGTCATGCATTGTCATGGTAATGGCATGCCTCTCGTCTTTCAGCCTTTTTATTTTTTTGTACTGTAATAAATAACGAATGAAGGGTATAAAATATATTATAGCTGCTTGGACGAGAAGCAGGCTGAAGGTAAATTTTATAAACGTATTTACATTTTTTAAAGGCGGCAGATGAAATGAAAGGTTTGTGCTGCCGTTGGGGTTTCACGGCGAGTGAAAGGCGAAGTTTTCCAGTTTGACAATGTGAACATTGAGGGATAATGATGCAGTTTTAGTGTAACTCCCCCCTGATGATGCTGGAAATAAGCGAACATCTGTTCCTTGTACGTTTCCTCCATGCCGAGCTGCAGGGAGCTCTCAGCGGTCGGCCTGATGAACGCTGCTCAGCAGCTTTCTGCACCACACTGAATGAAATTACACTGGCTCTACGATACAACAGTTTAAATCTGCTTCACATGACATTAGACATATAAAGTTAACAATCTGTAGCTTCTATTCCTCCTTTTATCTTCCATTGTTCCCTCTCTAATTATTCATGAATTGTTCTCTATTCTCCACTCACGGCGTTGAGGATGTTTCCGGCCTGCAGCACCAAGTGCAGAACAGCGTGGAGCTCCTTGCAGCACATTAACTCTGGATGAGAGGAGAGGGACAAAAGAAGGGGGAAGAGATGTGTCATTAAAGAAGAGAAAGAAAGAGAGCGTTAGCAGCGGCGGTGGAAGCATATGGAGGGGTTAGTTAGCAGCTCAGGCAGAGATTCACACACACGCTGCCAAAAATAATCAACGTGTTAGCTTTGTATTGTGTGAAGGGGAGGAGGCTGCGTGAGGATGAGGTCTCACTCTGCACATCTGCAGAGTCTGAAGAGGCTCAGATGAGTTTCTTCAACATAACTCTGCTGTTTTAGCTTCACCGGAAACTTAATAGCATTAATAGCATGGCTGAAGCTCCCCAGGCTTCCAGACGGTCTCCCATTGGCTGCCACTCACTTTTAGTCCAACATCCAACTATTTTTATTAGAGTAACATTTTGTGTGTGTGTGTGTGTGTTTCCTCAACCTCTAAACTCTGACTAATCAGATATTCATATATAAAAAAATAAATTATCACTGTGGAAAATTTAGTGAAAGGAAAAAGTCCAACAGAGACTCCAAGGAAAAACTTTAAAACACACCCTGAAAGTCTGCTGAACTATTCATTAAGAAGATTTGAAAGGATTAAAAACAAATGCAGACTAGTTGGGAGGTAATATTTTGCAAAATGCTAATTGTCAGTGCTTAAATAAGCCAGATAAAGGCACTAAACACTAAGAGAACCTGAACATTAATTGCTGTTGTCATTTATTTATTTATTTTAATATTTAAGTTGATCTCACAGTAGTTTAAGGAGTTACACACATTAAATAATTTGTCCTTTTTATAACTTTAAGATCACAATGTATTTTTAAAATAGTTTTATGTGATAGATCAGCATAAAGAATCAGAATGATGCATGAAAAATTATTCTGATTTTCTATTCAAAACCCTTGACTCTGATACCCCCAAATAAAACCCAGAGCAACCAGATGCATTCAGAGGCGCTGTTAGCAGTTTTGTCCAGTAGGGGACGCTGCAAGCATGTAGGAGAAGCTCCTTATTGATTTCCTTCAGCAGAAACGAGGAAGATGGTCAGAGTGAAACATCCCCAGAAGGCTTCCAGCAGAAAAAATTGTTTCTACAAATGATTAACTTACAAGTGAATCAAACTTTTCAGATATTTTAGGTTTTGTTTTTTAAACTGAAAATTCTAGTTTTCCTTGTATGAGAGTTTTATCATATAAAATCCTTCTAAAACACCTTGTTGTTGGTGGCAGTGAGAAAATGTACTGAGCTAACTTACAGTTTCATTTTCTAAAACCTTAAATTAGAGGTGAAAAGGAAGGAATACGATGGCCTAACGAGAGCGGCTCAGTTATTAGTGATCAGGAAAGGTTTAGTAAACTATAAAATGTCTGTTCTTCTTTGGATTCCAGTGGAAGACAGAAATAAATTAACCCAAAAAGCAGAATCATACATTTGACAAGAATTTAGACTATTCAGTTATTACAGCGTGAAATGTTTGTTACCTTTGGCGGCAGAGCGAAGGGTTTTAAAATCTTGTTTCATGGCCTCGCAGGCACCGGGAAACTCCTCCTTTAGCAGCATGGACTCGACGCGGACCGAGTAGCTAGGGGGACATTTAAAGAGACTTTAAATCAATGGCTGCGTCCTGCAGCGGAGCAGCAACAGAATCACAGTATCAATGTGCGCAAAATAACAATCCAAAAGGACTAATGCTGGGATGTAATGCTGGGTGTTCTGCAGTCATGATCTGCTGTTAGGCAGCTGGGTCGACTCGTGGCTGACATGTGAAAGCTGAGACAGAGTGAGACACGCTGAGACACGCAGAGACACGCAGAGACACGGTGAGACACGCTGAGACACGCAGAGACACGGTGAGACATGCAGAGACATGCAGAGACACGGTGAGACACAATGAGACACGGTGAGACACAATGAGACACGGTGAGACACAATGAGACACGGTGAGACACAATGAGACACGGTGAGACACAATGAGACACGGTGAGACATGCAGAGACATGCAGAGACACGGTGAGACATGCAGAGACACGCAGAGACACGGTGAGACACGCTGAGACACGCAGAGACACGGTGAGACATGCAGAGACATGCAGAGACACGGTGAGACATGCAGAGACATGCAGAGACACGGTGAGACACAATGAGACACGGTGAGACACAATGAGACACGGTGAGACATGCAGAGACATGCAGAGACACGGTGAGACATGCAGAGACATGCAGAGACACGGTGAGACACAATGAGACACGGTGAGACACAATGAGACACAATGAGACACGGTGAGACATGCAGAGACACGGTGAGACATGGTGAGACACACTGAGACACGGTGAGACATGCAGAGACACAATGAGACACAATGAGACACGGTGAGACACAATGAGACACGGTGAGACATGCAGAGACACGGTGAGACACACTGAGACACGGTGAGACACAATGAGATACGCTGAGACACGGTGAGACACGCTGAGACACAATGAGACACTGTGAGACACAATGAGACACACTGAGACACAATGAGACACGCTGAGACACAATGAGACACGGTGAGACACAATGAGATACGCTGAGACATGGTGAGACACGCTGAGACACAATGAGACACGGTGAGACATGCAGAGAAACGGTGAGACATGCAGAGACATGCAGAGACACGGTGAGACACAATGAGACATGGTGAGACACAATGAGACACAATGAGACACGGTGAGACATGCAGAGACATGCAGAGACACGCTGAGACACGCAGAGACACGGTGAGACATGCAGAGAAACGGTGAGACATGCAGAGACATGCAGAGACACGGTGAGACACAATGAGACACACTGAGACACAATGAGACACGCTGAGACACAATGTGACACGTTGAGACACAATGAGACACGGTGAGACACAATGAGATACGCTGAGACATGGTGAGACACGCTGAGACACAATGAGACACACTGAGACACGGTGAGACACACTGAGACACTGTGAGACACTGTGAGACACAATGAGACACACTGAGACACGGTGAGACACGGTGAGACACACTGAGACACGGTGAGACACAATGAGACACACTGAGACACGGTGAGACACACTGAGACACTGTGAGACACTGTGAGACACTGTGAGACACAATGAGACACACTGAGACACGGTGAGACATGGTGAGACACACTGAGACACGGTGAGACATGGTGAGACACACTGAGACACGGTGAGACACAATGAGATACGCTGAGACATGGTGAGACACGCTGAGACACAATGAGACACGCTGAGACACAATGAGACACGCTGAGACACAATGTGACACGCTGAGACACAATGAGACACGGTGAGACACACTGAGACACTGTGAGACACAATGAGACACACTGAGACACTGTGAGACACAGTGAGACACACTGAGACACGGTGAGACACACTGAGACACTGTGAGACACAATGAGACACACTGAGACACAATGAGACACAATGAGACACGGTGAGACACACTGAGACACAATGAGACACACTGAGACACTGTGAGACACAATGAGACACAGTGAGACACTGTGAGACACAATGAGACACGGTGAAACACAATGAGACACGGTGAGACACGGTGAGACACAGTGAAACACAATGAGACACACTGAGACACAATGAGACACAGTGAGACACACTGAGACACTGTGAGACACACTGAGACACACTGAGACACTGTGAGACACAATGAGACACACTGAGACACAGTGAGACACACTGAGACACTGTGAGACACAATGAGACACGCTGAGACACAATGAGACACGCTGAGAAACGGTGAGACACAATGAGACACGGTGAGACACAATGAGACACGGTGAGACACAATGAGACACAATGAGACACGGTGAGACACAATGAGACACGGTGAGACACAATGAGACACGCTGAGACTCAATGAGACACGCTGAGACACAATGAGACACGGTGAAACACAATGAGACACGGTGAGACACAATGAGACACGGTGAAACACAATGAGACACGGTGAGACACAATGAGACACGGTGAGACACACTGAGACACTGTGAGACACAATGAGACACGGTGAGACACTGTGAGACACAGTGAGACACAATGAGACACGGTGAGACACAGTGAAACACAATGAGACACAATGAGACACGCTGAGACACGGTGAAACACAATGAGACACAATGAGACACAGTGAGACACAATGAGACACAATGAGACACAGTGAGACACAATGAGACACGCTGAGACACAATGAGACACAATGAGACACACTGAGACACGCTGAGACACGCTGAGACACAATGAGACACAATGAGACACGCTGAGACACGGTGAAACACAATGAGACACGCTGAGACACGGTGAAACACAATGAGACACAATGAGACACAGTGAGACACAATGAGACACAATGAGACACAGTGAGACACAATGAGACACGCTGAGACACAATGAGACACAATGAGACACGCTGAGACACAATGAGACACGGTGAGACACGCTGAGACACAATGAGACACGCTGAGACACGGTGAAACACAATGAGACACAATGAGACACGCTGAGACACGGTGAAACACAATGAGACACAATGAGACACGCTGAGACACAATGAGACACGGTGAGACACAATGAGACACGCTGAGACACGGTGAAACACAATGAGACACAATGAGACACGCTGAGACACAATGAGACACGGTGAAACACAATGAGACACAATGAGACACGCTGAGACACAATGAGACACGGTGAGACACAATGAGACACGCTGAGACACAATGAGACACGCTGAGACACAATGAGACACGGTGAAACACAATGAGACACGGTGAGACACAATGAGACACGGTGAGACACAATGAGACACGCTGAGACACAATGAGACACGGTGAAACACAATGAGACACGGTGAGACAGTCAGGAGTCGTAATAGATTCAGTCAGCGCAGCAGAATCACAATTACATGTTTTCCTGATGTCTTCATGTGAAGCTGTGCGTTTCCCTTTGCTGCTGATACCCCTGGATTCCTACAGGTCTGTTATATTTATTATGTTTTATTTTATTCTATTCTACTTTTTTCTATTATCTTCTGCTCTGCTCTATTCTACTTTATTATATTCTATTCTGCTCTATTCTATTCTGCTTTTTTCTATTATCTTCTATTCTGCTCTGCTCTGTTTTATGGTATTCTGTTCTCCTCTATTCTATTCTACTTTTTTCTATTATCTTCTGCTCTGCTCTATTCTACTTTATTATATTCTGTTCTCCTCTATTCTATTCTACTTTTCTCTATTATCTTCTATTCTGCTCTGTTTTGTTCTCCTCTGTTCTATTCTATTATATTCTACTTTATTCTAATCTGTTCTGCTGTATTCGTTAAGGTTCTATTCTGCTCTATTCTATTCTACTTTATTCTGTTCCAATCTGTTCTTTTCTGTTCTGTTTTATTCAATAGTTTTTTGTATTACTGTATTCTATTCTGCTCTACTCTGTTGAATTATATGCTCTGTTCTATTCTATTCTGCTCTATTCTGTTTTATTCTAATATATTCTGTATTATTCTATTTTATTGTATTGTATTCTATTCTGTTCTGCTCTGTTGAATCCTGTTCTATTCTATTCAGTTTTATTCTATTGCATTCTATTATGTTCTATTCTATTCTACAGTCACACTTTATATCGGTGGGTTTCAGGTGCTTAACAAGTCAAGCTAAACATACAGAATCAAAATATTTGATAATCAACATTTTTTGAGTTTCTCAAGATTTTCAATGCAATTTTTTGCTTAACTTGCTGCTTTTTTCATGTTTTTTTAATGTTTATTTCTTAACAGCTATTCAATGTAATTCAGATTTTCTATGCGGTTTGGCTTTCTTTAGCGATTAGCTCACCGAAGTTTAAGCAGTCTTATTTGATCTGATCACCAGCAACAACTTTAAAATGACTAAATTTAAAGGCGCCCTAGATCAGTGGTTCCCTAAGTTGGGGTTTGAAGCCCACTGAGGGTAATAAACATGTGAATCTGGTCTTTAGGTCCTCTTAAGAAATTAACCTAAATGGCAATAACAAAAAAGAAATATTAAAATATCTTATAAAAGATTTAAAACAAACAGCACTTGAGCATAAATAAAAGCAACATGATAAACAATAAATTAGTAGTTGATGCTGATTGTGTGACTCTGTAAAAGTGTTTTTGAGCTCAACCAAGAGTCGGGGGTCATGACCCCTGTTACAGTTTTATGTTGGGAAGCTGGGAAGTTTGGGAACCGCTGCTCTAGATCAGTTTTTCCCAACCCTGTTCCTCGAGGCACACTTGCCCTGCATGTTTTAGATGTTTCCCTGCTTTAACACGCCTGATTCAGACGATTCCGGTTCAGCAAAAACCTGTTAATCAGCTGGAATCAGGGAAACATCTAAAGCATGCAGGGCTGAAAAACACTGCTCTGGGTAATAAAAAGCTAGCGTCTCAAATTAATTTAGCGTTTTTAGCTCATACTCCTTGATAAGTCTGGGTTTGTGAAACGTTTGATGATTTGATGAAGTAACAAACTCACCTGGGCAGCTGAGTCAGCAGATAAAGAAAGGAATCGGCCAATGAGAGCTTAGAGGCGTCACCTCGGTACGCCTTCAGCTTCTTCACCTTCAGCAGAACAAACCCAGACTTTCATCAACATGAGTGAACATGTAGATTTATCAACAAAACACACAGTTTCTGTTTTTTTTTCTGGAGGTCAGGATGTTTGCGTTTCAGACGTCGGCTTCACCTCCTCTTTCTCTGGAAGCAGCTTCAGCAGCTCTCTCAGAGGCTCCGCCCCGAACGATTCACTGTTGCCATGGCGAACGTCATCCACCAACGCCTGATTGGACCTGCAGGGGAAAAAGATGCTTTATCCAATTAACAGTGTTATATTACACTCTCTGAATGTGCTAAAATGACACTTTGGTCCGTGTCGTAAAACATCTGAATAAACGTGGAGCAAAACTATAAATAAATGAAGACGACTCGAGACTTTTACACAGCTCAAACGGACAGTTTAAGTGATTTGTTCTAAGAGTGCCTCCCACATAACTATGTGTGTTCTTGTGTGTTTACTAAGCATTGAATCTGAACATCATAAACACGTTCAGCACAAGTTGTAACCCTGCCGCCGTTTCTCCAAACCTGGAGATTAAAAAGCTTCGAGGTTTTCCTTAAAAAAAGTGAGTGAAACCATCAACGAGGAAGAGACGGATTTTATTCCCAGACAGGACTCTTCTTCATTGTTTAGTTTTTATATTTTTTTTGTTGCAAATATTCAAAGTCCTCCTTATGTGTTTCACTTTGTTCCCGGCTTTGTTTCTCAAGGTAGACCTTGTTGGTGGTTACTTCATATCTCTGCAGTCATAATGTATACACGGTGTGTATTTTTGAGGATTCATTAATAGTTGAACAACTACAGATTTCTCCATCAACCCAAAAATTTTAATTAATCTAGAACCTGACTATTATTTAAGAAAGTAAAAGCAAGGCTTTATCTTTACTTGAGAACATCTATGTGTGCCTCAACCATCAATGTGCAGAATCGTTTTTTAAAAGTGAAAATTTTCCTCAACTCATTTGTTTATTTTTATATGTGAAAGTGAGAGTTACTTTTTATTGGATTTTATTTTATATAAATGTCTCCTGTCTGGCAGTGTGGCGCTCAGAAATGGTGTCTGAGTACCAAGTAGAAGCCTGAAAGATTTAATTTCTTGCTGAGGTACTCCGCTTGATATATACAGTGGCTTGCAAAAGTATTCGGCCCCCTTGAACTTTTCCACATTTTGTCACATTACAGCCACAAGCATGAATCATTTTTAATAGAATTCCACGTTAAAGACCAAAACAAAGTGGTGTACACGTGAGAAGTGGAACGAAAATCATACATGATTCCAAACATTTTTTACAAATAAATAACTGAAAAGTGGGGTGTGCGTAATTATTCAGCCCCCTGAGTCAATACTTTGTAGAACCACCTTTTGCTGCAATTCCAGCTGCCAGTCTTTTAGGGTATGTCTCTACCAGCTTTGCACATCTAGAGACTGAAATTCTTGCCCATTCTTCTTTGCAAAACAGCTCCAGCTCAGTCAGATTAGATGGACAGCGTTTGTGAACAGCAGTTTTCAGATCTTGCCACAGATTCTCGATTGGATTTAGATCTGGACTTTGACTGGGCCATTCTAACACATGAACATGTTTTTTTTTAAACCATTCCATTGTTGCCCTGGCTTTAAGTTTAGGGTCGTTTCTTTTTTTGCTGAGTTTATAAACACCTAGGGGGTCATGATTTGTTCTTTAAAACCTCAAACTTCAAGTCTAGTTAGGTAACCACAAACTGGTTCATTCTGAGCTGGAGATGTAGGCCCAGCAGAAAGGAGGACGTGAAGGTGAGGAATTAAAGATCTTTTTTTAGTCGAGATAACAACTCAAAGATGTTTAATTAATGTTACTGTTGGTTTAAAGATTTAATAGAAATTAAAACAGAAATAGAAGAATGTGCAGCTATTTTAAAAATTTCAAAGTTTTTTGTTTTCTAACAACAAAAATCACAGAAAAATTGTAGTTTTCTTTCTATGAAGCCTCAAAGTTTTGTAATATTCTATGTATTTCTAAGAGTATACATCTCCTCATGCTAGACGTCTTTGCAGTCTTTTTTCATTGTGGTTATTTGTAATCTTTGTCGCCTCATAGATTTGGGAGCAACATTCCTCGACTTTATGTATTTTAAGCCTCGTTGTGACGACTGCAGCCCACTGCCTTCCTTTCAGTCCACAACAAGTCTCTGACATAACCCTGGATCGGTCACATGTCGACAACATCCGTCCTGTTTGCGTTCCTGCACCACATCTGTTTTTACCCACAACACTTCGGGATGAGGGTGAGGAGACGCATCATGCTATCACCTTCTGAGTCCGTCTGTCACCTTCGGATCCAGACTTTCAAGGCTTTTAGTAAAAAAAAAAAAGAAGCTTAATTTATTTATAGAGCGCCTTTCACAGATAGAGATATCACAAAGGGGCTGTACAGCATAAGTAAAAACCGGTCGAAAACATGTAAACATGGAGCACCTCCAGCCCCAAACTATTATACATATGAAGAATGTATCAGAAATAAAACCACAGTAAAAAAGTATTATCAAAATCAAAAACATCGGGAATAAGAAAAATGTAACAAAATATAAAAAAGGTAGTAGAGGGAAACATAAAAAATGCTAAGAAGTTAACAAACACTAATGAGGGATGAACAGACAGGTTTTCAAATGTTTTTTGAAAAACTCTACAGAGTCTGAGAGACGGAGGATTATTTTTCCAAATCTGCAGGTGAAACCATTTTACGGAGTTTTGAGATTTGAGATCTGGGTGAATCCCACTTAAAAACAGAATCAAAAGTAACTCCTAGATTTCGTAGATTAGGCTCGACCAATGAGCAAAATGGAGCAACCGCCTGTTCGATTTTGTGATCAAGTTCTGGGGATGCAACAACAAGTTTCTCCGTCTTATTGGCATTCAGAACAAAGAAATTACTGGCCAACCAGTCGCTGATCTGTGTGAGACAGAGAACAAGGATGTTCCAGCTTGTCCAGCTGGGCTTAAAAGACTTTCACAGCTGAATGTCGTCAGCGTAAAAGCGATACGAAATGTCCATAAAAAGGACTTAATGATGGTAGCCGAAGGCATGATGTAGAAAGAAAACAACAGAGGACCCAGAACCGGACCTTGTGGGACCCTACAAGGTTTTCACAGAAAACGTTCTGTCTGTGAAAGATAAGAGGAGAGCCAGTCTAATTGCGGTAAAGCGCGTGACTCACAGCAAAGGGTCACGACCTCTAGGAAACAAAACCTGCATTATTAAAGCCGGTTTGATGTTTTTATTTCCTTATAGGCAAAGACACAACGCTTTGTGTGATCTGACTGGTTAACAGTTAAGAGGCCCCATTAAAATGGAGAAATTGGTCCATTTTAAATTGAAGAGAGAAAAAGAGCCAGGGACTTAAAAAGGCTAAACAACCTGATAAAGAAGGTTCTGGTTCTGTTCTTGGGACGACTGTGGAACATCTAAAGATGATGATGCAAAGAAGGATTCTTCATAAAATCAAAACAATGATGGACAACCCTGAGCATCCTCTTCATGAGTCATACAACAACAGAGCGTCTTCAGTCGGAGGCTTCTTCAGTTTCGCCGCAACACAGACCGCTACAGGAAATCCTTCCTGCCCACAGCCATCATCATCCACAACAACTCCTTAAAGAATTAATTATATGAGCTATACCAACACTTAATTTGCCTCTGGGATCAATAAAGTAATTTTGAATTGAATTGAAATATTTAAGTCCTCATGGTGGATAAATAGTTTTGTCCTTTAACGATATTCAGCACCGACAGGTGTGTAAAAATTAAACAATGCAAAAAACTCACCTCTTGAACTGTTTGAGGAAAATTGCGATGTTCAGCCCTCGCTTGGAGTCGAGGATGGAGACCTGGCGTGAAGAAAAAAGAGACGGTGAGTGTTTGGGTTTCCCACGTGTCCACCGTCAGCCACTAACAAACAGGAACCAGAAACGAACCTCGTCTCTGGCCTCCCTGAACGACACCCGGGCCTTTCCCCCTCTGATGGGCGTGGCCGTGGACGCCGGCGGAGCGTCGTTCTGGGTGAAAAGCTCCTCGATCTTCTGGACGTCAATCTGGAAATCCTGCTGGACCTGACCCTGAGTCCAAAGGTTGGCGTGGCCCTTCACCTGAAGCAGACATTTTACCGCTGTGATGTTTGGTCTCGAGCCTGAGAGGGTCGTACGAATACCTGAAGCTTTCATCCGCACCTTCTCCGCTGGAATCGTCTTCCAGAAGAAGCTCCTCACCCTGTTCTTCTTCTTTGGGAGCCCTGGATTGGATAGCAGAGGCGGCGGAGGAGGAGGCGGAGGCGGAGGAAGAGGAGCAGGTGGAGGAGGAGGGGGATTGTCTCGCAATCTTGTCCCGTTTTTACCGTCGTCCGAAAACGTCAAGGAGGACGGCGGCGACATCGCTTCGGCGACGGCTACGTCCTCCTGGAAGGACGAGCCGTCGATGTCGTTGGCCGGGGAGACGCTGCCCATGACGTGCATCGCCACGGCTGATTGGGCTGGCTGCGGATCGAAGGCTCACCAGGATCACGGGTAACCATGGTAACAGTCGAGAAGAGTCATCGCATTCAAAACACCTGCGGATGACGATCAGCAGCCTGAGAAGAAGAGTTGAAAAGATGGAAAATCACCATTTAGAAAACCCCACGCTAACGTTGCTGATGAACACTGGCAGGTTGTGGACCTTTGACCTATGCTGGAGATTTAAGGGGTGATAAAACATTGGATTAGCAGTTTGGACACCATTTTTTTACATTACAGGTATCATTATAGTTGGCATCCATCCATTTTCTTATCTAACATCAGGTCTGGGGCCATAAAAGAAGCAGCTAATTGTTTTCAAAGTTAGTAACAAGCTTCAAGTCGCTTTTTACCAAATCTAGTAATTTAGGGACAGTATCGGTTGGCAATAGCAGAGAATTTGCAGCTCTGCTTAGATATTATCTTGGGGCAATGGTTATACATTTCAGAGTGCTGGAAGCAATCGCAACAATGATCTTACCAAATTTAGAAACCTTATGGCTGGTTCAGTGAAACTCAAACTCCGGCTACACTGGAGACACAGACCAGTAAAGCCGCCACAACACAACACCACAGTTTCTACACATTTTACCTGCACAAATACATTTGACTCTGGAATCGTTTTTCCAAAATAAACACACAAAAAATCCACTATGAATAAAATAAAAGGATAAATGGAGGATGGACAAATGGAAGGATGAATGAATAAGTGAATGGATAGATGGATGAATGGATGGATGGATGGATGAATGGATGGCTGGATGGATGGATGGATGGATGGATGGATGGATGGATGGATGGCTGAATTAATAAATGAATGGATAGATTGATGAATGGATGGATGGATGAACAGAAGGATAAATGGAGGATAAATGGAGGATGGACAGATGGAAGGATGAATGAATAAATGAATGGATATACAGATGAATGCATGATGGATGGATGGATGGATGGATGGATGGATGAACAGAAGGATAAATGGAGGATAAATGAATGGATATACGGATGAATGCATGATGGATGGATGGATGAATTAATAAATGAATGGATAGATTGATGAATGGATGGATGGATGGATGAACAGAAGGATAAATGGAGGATGGACAGATGGAATGATGAATGAATAAATGAATGGATAGACGGATGGATGGATGGATGGATGGATGGAGGACAGATGGATGAATTAAGAAATGAATGGATAGATTGATTGATGAATGGATGGATGGATGGATGGATGGATGGATGGATGGCTGAATTAAGAAATTAATGGATTGATTGATGAATGGATGGATGGATGGATGAACAGAAGGATAAATGGAGGATAAATGAATGGATATACGGATGAATGCATGATGGATGGATGGATGAATTAATAAATGAATGGATAGATTGATGAATGGATGGATGGATGGATGAACAGAAGGATAAATGGAGGATAAATGAATGGATATACGGATGAATGCATGATGGATGGATGGATGGATGAATTAATAAATGAATGGACAGATTGATGAATGGATGGATGGATGGATGAACAGAAGGATAAATGGAGGATGGACAGATGGAATGATGAATGAATAAATGAATGGATAGACGGGTGGATGGATGGATGGATGGAGGACAGATGGATGGATGGATGGATGAATTAATAAATGAATGATAGATTGATTGATGAATGGATGGATGGATGGATGAACAGAAGGATAAATGGAGGATGGACAGATGGAAGAATGAATTAATAATTGAATGAATGGATGGATTGATGGATGGATAAACAGAAGGATGAATGGAGGATGGAGGATGAACAGATGGATGGCTGGGTGGATGAATGAATAAATGAATGAATGGATAGATTGATGAATGGATGGATGGATGGATGGATGGATGGATGGATGGATGGATGGATGGGTGGATGGATGGATGAATAAATAGACAGACAAACAAATGAACAGCTGGATGAATGGATGAATGAACGAACAAACGGACGGACGAATAAATGAACAGAAGGATGAATGGAGGATGGACAGATGGCTGGATGGATGGATGAATAAATAAATAAATAAATGGATAGATAGATTGATGGATGGATGGTTGGAGGGATGGACAGATGGCTGGATGGATGGATGAAAAATAAATAAATGGATAGATTGATTGATGGATGGATGGATGGATGAATGGATAGATGGACAGAGGGCTGGATGAATGAATAAATGAAAGACTGAAAGAACGAACGGACGGATGAATGAATGAATGGATGAACAGAAGGATGAATGGAGGACGGACAGATGGCTGGATGAATGAATAAATAAATGGATAGAAAGATTGATGGATGGATGAATGGATGGATTGATGGATGGATGAATGGATGAATGGATGAATAGATGAACTGAGGGCTGGATGAATAAATGAAAGAATGAAAGAACGAACAGACGGATGAATGAATGGATGAACAGAAGGATGAATGGAGGACGGATAGATGGCTGGATGGATGGATGAATGAATAAATAAATGGATAGAAAGATTGATGGATGAATTGATGAATGGATGAATGAATGAATGAATGAATGAATAAATGAATGAATGAATGAATAGATGGACAGAGGGCTGGATGAATAAATGAAAGAATGAAAGAACAAACGGACAGATGAATGAATGGATGAACAGAAGGATGAATGGAGGACGGACAGATGGCTGGATGGATGGATGAATGAATAAATAAATGGATAGAAAGATTGATGGATGGATGGATGAATGGATGAATGAATGAATAGATGGACAGAGGGCTGGATGAATAAATGAAAGAATGAAAGAACAAACGGACGGATGAATGAATGGACGGGTGGATGGATGGACTCTCTCATGCACCACCTCCTCTGCTCCCTCAGAATCATCATCTCATCCAGGATTGGATGAGGATCTTATGAGACAAACCAATAACTTCTCTCAAAAATACCGTTCCATACTAGATTTAAAAAAAACAGCTCAACTCAAACAGCTCCAGTCTGTTTTTCATCAAACCACCTGCTGCTCAAAGGTTAACAAAGGTCAGCTCAGACTCAGCACTTATGTAATATTTCCAATAACAACCGCCTTGTTGACTCCACCATACGGGTGTAAAGTTGTGGCAGGAAGCCCAAACATGGCCGACATCTGATGTGGACCACTTTCCTGCAGGTTTTAATTATTTAGCGT
>OY747714.1:43635540-43813040 GCA_963556495.2 Valencia hispanica | reverse complement strand
TAAACTAAACTCTCAGAAATACAAAAAGGAGTGGGGATTCGAACCCTGAATTAAAAGGCTGGTAGAAGCTGTTTATTGGAGATGTTACACTGGCTTACTGCCTGTATCGTAAGGCTGATTTTTATGCCGAAAATAGTGATATAAAAAACACAACAACTCAAAGACATACTCGAAAAGGCAAAACCTTATAACAGTTCCACCCCAGAAATACAACCATTAATGGGTTTAAAAAATATATAATTCTGCAAAAACTGTTATTTAAAAGGTTATACCTCTCTCCGACAGCATACGTTACAATTTCATTTCATGCATAGTTGAGCAGAGAGAAAAAAAGCCACAGCCCCGTCTAGAGAAAAAATAGTTGGGTGAACTGCTCAATATATCGTGATATTAATCTGAGGCCGTATCGCCCAGAGAAAACATTAGAAGCAAGAAATAAAAAAACTTTAAAGCATCTTGACATACTGTACAGCAACTAACCCCAAAACCCTGAGAATTATAGGAAAAATTACCAAAAGATGGAAAAAAAACCTAAATATAAACGGAAAACACCACAAAACAACGTCAAAGAAACCAACAATAACAACAAAAAATGTATAAAGTAGGGCTGGGCGATGAATCGATTTAATCGATTAATCGAATTTTCTGTTTATGAAGATTTCATTTTTGGATAAATCGAGAAAATCTGAAAACATTTCACCAATGCACTCCAAGGGTTTCAGTAGTTCAAAGTGATGTGAGCCCGCCCAAGGTTTATCTTCATGTTTTACAGCGTGCATTTATTTGGACTTTGAATTCAGCTCGAGAAAGGATGATTTAAATAAAAGCAAGTTTTAAAAATATTTTCTGTCATTTTGAAATTTCTTTACAGGAATAGAAAGGGAGAAAAAAATGGAATCAATTAAAAATCGAAAATCGGATTTGGCAACACAGAAATTGTAGATTTTATTTTCAAGCCATGTCGCCCAGCCCTAGTATAAAGCTAGAAATAATGGCTGCAACTGGAAAGAGACACACACAAGACCTAGGGCGTAGAATCGGTAGGGACGGTAGGGACATATTCAGCCGCTACTGTGTCGTCACTATCAATACAACCGCTATCCGTAGTGTTTAGTCAATGATTATGGCACACAAAGGGTTAAATGTCGCCGGTGTCTGCTAGAAACCCCGCCTCTAACCCAAATATCGCTTCCTGATTGGCTACCGGGTTCTCGCTAAGTTACATGTGATTGGCTGTCCCCGCTGTCATTCCATCTGCTAATCCCAGAGCGGTAAAGCTTGTCGAACTTTGTTTTTTAATAAAGGTTTTTTGGGCCTGAGTGGCCTTTATTAACAGTGAACAGAGTTTTTGTAGGGGGAGAGAGGTGGGGGAGGACATGCGGCAAAGGTCGCCCGGGACGGGACTCGAACCGGGGACGGCCGCGTCGAGGACTGAGGCTTCTACACATGGGGCGTCCGCTCTAACCAATGTGCCCCAAGCTTGTCGAACTGTTAACGTCTTAAGCTACAACTGCTAGTTGGGCCGGATGAGAGGCATCTGCGAGTGTAAAGTTGTCAACACGTTTGGCATTTGTTCTGCCCGTGTCACGTCAGCTAGATGTATTTTACTGGTGTTATTTACATTTTGTGTTTGTGTCTGTTTGTTTGCGTGCGTGTGTGTGCGTGTGTGTGTGCGTGTGTTGTAGGATTTGAAGGATTTCAAAGAAAAAAAAACTGGATATAAGAGACTTCTTTAGGAGTCAAAGTGTAAGTTACTTAAAATTAGAATTAAATTAAAATATTAAAATAGAATATGCCAAAGAGATACACTTTTTAAAAGTTATTTTCTATTCTTATTCTCATTTATTCTTATTTTCATGTAATTGTGTAGAAAAGAGCAACTGTTTAAAAACATAAATAAAATTTATGGTGTAAATACAATAAAACCTCATATTCTAGATGATCATGTGATTTTATGTATTCATATTTTTTGGGTAATAAATTACACATACTAATAGTGTGAAAGTAAAGGCCTTTTTTTGCTCAGGCAATAACTTTACCATCAAACTCTGATCATTCTATCCCTAATCTGTTCGTCATGCATCAACATATTTTTGTAAGGTGACAGACAGCAGAGAGGCTGGAGGAGGTAGAGAAGGAGAGACCAGAGGAGGTAGAGGAAGAGATGCAGGAGCAGATGAAGGGAGAGAGGCTGGAGGAGGTAGAGGAAGAGAGGCAGGAGCAGATGAAGGGAGAGAGGCTGGAGGAGGTATAGAAGGAGAGCCTGGAGCAGATGAAATGATAGAGGCTGGAGGAGATAGAGGAAGAGAGGCAGGAGCAGATTAAGGGAGAGAGGCTGGAGGAGGTAGAGAAGGAGAGGCAGGAGTAGATGAAGGGAGAGAGGCTGGAGGAGGTAGAGGAAGAGAGGCAGGAGCAGATGAAGGGAGAGAGGCTGGAGGAGGTAGAGAAGGAGAGGCAGGAGTAGATGAAATGATAGAGGCTGGAGGAGGTAGAGGAAGAGAGGCAGGAGCAGATGAAGGGAGAGAGGCTGGAGGAGGTAGAGAAGGAGAGGCAGGAGTAGATGAAGGGAGAGAGGCTGGAGGAGGTAGAGGAAGAGAGGCAGGAGCAGATGAAGGGAGAGAGGCTGGAGGAGGTAGAGAAGGAGAGGCAGGAGTAGATGAAATGATAGAGGCTGGAGGAGGTAGAGGAAGAGAGGCAGGAGCAGATGAAGGGAGAGAGGCTGGAGGAGGTAGAGGAAGAGAGGCAGGAGCAGATCAAATGATAGAGGCTGGAGGAGGTAGAGGAGAAGGAGAAGCTGAAAAATAGGCTGGAAATTCACAGGTGAGGTTAAATAATGCTGGATGTGTTAGTCATGAGATTCAGCGCTGTGACAGATCAAATCACATGTATTTGTAAAGCGCTTTTCATGCAAACAGCGACACAAAGTGCTTTACATGATAAAAACAGTTTAAACAGAATAAAACAAGTCTTCACACACATAATATAACATAGCGGTTAAAAAATTATGATCTGAATAACAATGATTCACCCATGTGGCTTTAAAATCAGAGCCTTATATCTAAGAGGCCTAATCATGTATTACTAGTGTGTATGTGTTTACAGTAGTTGCTATATAGTTATCAAATTTACATTGAGGTTGATTCCTAAGGAATCTGATCCACCTGGAGAGAGCAGCAGGGAGAGTGGTAGTAATCAGGTGGATATTCTGGAAAGGCCCAACAAACCTGACCCAAATAACATTCCAGTTTAACAGCTATCAAACAGGACCCTCCATTTCCAAGCGAGTTGGTACAAGCAGTATCAATGGCTGCACTATAGCACCTCCATCAAGTGTGTTCAGTGTTTTCACAGTGTTAAAATATACACCATAAAGAAAAGTGACCTGTCCAAAAAGGCAAAACCTGCCTTTTCATCAAAGGGATTCAATAATTGGAAGAATGCACTTGCCAGTTTTCAGCGGCATCAAAATAGCAAATCCCACCATCATGCCGTGACAGTTAGTGCTCAACAGAGAAGCACGATAGATTCACGCACTTTTGTGTCCCCACCAATCTCAAGATCAAACCTACTCCCTTGCACAAGACATGTAATTTAGACAAAACTCTAAGAGAAGAGGAAGTCAGGTCCTAAAAACAGCCACAAAAAATATTTATAATCAGGGAAGTAAGTCATCATAGGGAAAAAAAAAAAAACAACAACATGGGAATAAAAACATACCAGCCAACACAAGATACTAAAATACTATGAGGGAAGCAAATAGTCCTGCAGGTAAATAAACCAGCATGAGGTGATGGTCAGAGACACGAAATCATCAGAAGTCAAGAGAAAAATTAGAGAAAAGTGGGAAAAAACCCACCAAAGGATGAAATTATCATCATCAGTGACAGAACATTTACCTGAACCCTTCAGAGTCCCGATCCGACCATCAATGATTCCAACTTCTGCAGCTCTGTTTCACAAACTGGTTTACAACCCAGCGCTGTGCTGGCCCTCAGCCTCAGATGCATGCTGGGAAATCCACTGTGCCACTGAAGAAGCGCACTCATTCCGAAAACAAAAAACTCACGCCGACCCAGATATGATCCGTTCCATCGCTTGCTCCGCATTCCTGCAGCATCGACCTCAATATTGACGAAGGAGGAAGAGGGACGGCGGCACAGAGAGGGCGAATGAGTAACAGACGGACGCGCTGATCCATCGTTGGGAATCCTTCCTGCTCCTCCTCCTCCTCCTCCTCCTCCTATGATTTCCTGACAGTCTGAACACCGACTCACTGCTCAGTCACACAGTGTTGGTAAATAATAAGCAGAGAGCTGAGGATAAAGTTTAACCAGACGGAGTTTAAAAGTCCAAACTCCTGTTTTTTCTGTAGCAGAAATCTGACGGATCTGCAGAAATTAAACTTATTTCCTTGTCCTTCGCTTTCTGAAATTTCTCCATTTTCCTTGGCTTAATAATATTCAACACATGAAGGAAAAAAGTCGGCCAAAGTCACAGATTCTGTTCATAACCTTCATGGACAGAATTTCTTGGCGCAGCCAAGGTGTTGAGATTATCTGTTTTGGTGGCCTAAGTAGGGCTGGGAAATATATCAATTATATCGATTTAGCGAATGTTTCTATTTATGAAGACTGAGTTTTTTATTATATAGAGATTTTTTTGTTTTGTTTTTTACCAATGCATCTCTTGGGTTTCCCACGTTCAAAGTGACGTCAGCCCACCCAAGGCCTTCCATCTTGTTTGAATTCAGGTCAACTCCATGAAGGGATGAATGAAATAGAAGCAAGTTTAAAAATATATATATATACATTTTGTCATTTATTTTCAAGAACAGACAGGGAGAACACAAAACTGATTTATATTTAAAAAAAATAATTTGGCTTGGAAGAAAATTTGAAGATTCTATTTTTAATCCATATCGCCCTAACCTTCTTTAATTTTTCATAAACAGATGTAAAATGTCCAATGACATGTTCAACTTTTACAAATAAATCTTTAAATCAAAAATAACCATCATATGTATTTCAAGAGATTGGACAAACTGTAAGTTTATTATAAGAAATGGGGCAGATATTCATTGAATCTGAGGGGGGGGGTGTAGTAGAACTAAGGATTTCATAATGTAGATGTGAAGACATGGGATGTCTTAGTACATTATGGTACATAAATGTTTGTTTTTTTTTGTTTTTTTTTATCCCATTATTATTTTCGGGTATGTAAGCCTCTCTGTTTTTTCTTTTTGTTTTCTGGGACGGATGTCAGTTTGTAAGTACAGTAGAACGTGGTGATGACTTGTTAAAGGGGGGGAAGGAGGGGTAAGGGGACATTTTTTGTACCAAGAATGTTGCGGTATTGTGAAAAAAAACAAAAAACCTTCATATAGCTTCAAGTAGAACCAGGGAACGTTAAATATAGACAAAAATAGTCATTTGCTTTATATCGTGATATATATTTTTTTCCCATATCGCCCAGCGCTAGGCCTGAAGATGGAGTCTCTGCATTTGCAGATAATGTGGTTTTGTTGGCTTCATAAGACGGGGATCTGCAGCTTTCACTGGAGCGGCTCGCAGACGGGTGAGAATCAGGACCTCCACATCCGAGACCCCGGTCAAAACCGGAAATGGGTAGAGTGCCTTCTCCGGGTTGGGGACGAGGTCCTTCCCAAAGTGGAGGGGTTTAAGTATCTTGGGGTCTTGTTCACGAATGAGGGAAAAATGGAGCGGGAGATCGATAGGCGGACAGACCGGTGCGGCGCCCGCATCACTGCAGGCGCCGCACCGGTCTGTCATGGTGAAGAGAGAGCTGAGCCGAAAGGAGAAGCTCTCGATTTACCGGTTCCTACCCTCATCTATGGTCACGAGCTCTGGGTGGTGACCGAAAGAACGAGATCGTGGATACAAGCGGCTGAAACTAGTTTCCTCTGTACGGTGTCTGGGCTCTCCCTTAGAGATAGAGACGGGGTGAGAAGCTCCAGGAGCAGCTCAGAGTAGAGCCACTGCTCCTCCACATCGAGAGGAACCAGTTGAGGTGGCTCGGGCATCTGGTCAGGACGGACGCCTCCCTAGTGAGACCCAGGACACGCTGGACGGACGATGTTTCTCGGCTGGCCTGGGAACGCCTTGGGATTCCCCCTGAGGAGCTGGACCAAGTGGCTGGGTCTCTGGTTAGGCTGCTAACCCCGTGACCCGAAGAAAAGAGATGGATAGCAGAGGTGAGTAGACAATAATTGTACTCAAATAAGAGTAAAAAAGTATTTGATTAAAAGGCCACTTAAGTATTGACTAACAATTGAATCGTAACATTTAAACATGATGTCATCAGACCGACAACATTATTGCTATGCGCCATTTCTGGTACGCTAACGACTAAATTAACACAAATAAATAACTTTACAAAATAACAAATTCAAGCATGAGAAACATGCAAGTAAAGGTTGCCGTATAACTGTGTCAGATAACACTGTAGTCAGAGCTCTGTCAACTTTGACATACGGTGACACAAAGCTTTCGTCATGCCTTTTTAAACATTGGAATAACTGTTTTTCTTTGTATTCTTTTCTTTTTGTACACTTATATATGGATAATTCATTTTGTCCGGAAATAAAAGCTTGATAACAATAATAATTAAAAAACTTATGAAACTAATACTTTCAGAAGGTAATGTATATATATATACTGTATGTTAGAACAGGGTAAAGTACTTCTGTTGACGATGTATTGTGTATACTGTTTATTCTCTGTCTCCAAATGTCTCGGCAGAAATAATATTAGAACAAAGCTTGTGTACAAACGAGAGGTCTCACTTGAACATAAACTGTAGGTGTGTTTCTGTATCTCCTGCATTTTTGATCAAAATATGTTAAAATATATCATGTTGGGCAGAGTATCCAGAGATTTTACTCGAGTAAGAGTAGCGATACCTCATAATATTATTACTGAAGTAAAAGTAAAAAGTACGGTATAGTAAAACTACTCAAGTACGTACGAAACAACTTCTTTTCCCCCTCAAAGTTACTCAAGTAAATGTAACTAGTTACTACTCTCCACTGATGGATGGATGGATGGATGGATGGATGGATGGATGGATGGATGGATGGATGGATGGATGGGAGAAAAATGTGTAAACCTCCTCCAACTTTTGACATTTTATGACAAATTTGAGATTTTCTGATATTTCCATCCTCCAAACTTAAGACTTTTAAATAAGCTAGTTTTTAACTTATCGCTACGTCTGAACTTGAGGTTGCTTTGAGGCCTGCTGTAGGCCTAAAACAGTTTTACAATAAGTTAATTAACAAGTAAAATGTAGTTGATCAAAAATAAACATGCATTTAACAATATAAATTTTAAACTAAAGAAGGAATTAGAATATTTCTTATGCAATGTGCTTGCTTTTAACAATAAAAGGTATGTTTTCACATATAAACAAAGAACAAAACAAGTTACTTTTCCATACGCTGTCGTTTCTGTGAGGTTATACGCAGATATTGGTTCGTGCAACTATAGTATTGATAAAATATAACAGTCTGAGCTCGCTCTGTAAGCCGATCAGGGAGGCCAACATGGCGGGATGTACAAGCGTACAGTAGAACAAACACAAACGCACACAAGTTCGTAGAAACCTGTTTGTGAAGCAAAACAAGGGCAAATGTTGACACTACAAATTCATCTGACCTCTTCTCTGTGGCACAAAGAAAAGCACACAAACCTGATCCAGAGACAATCCCGCTCTATGGGACGTCATTAAAGCGCGAGCTCAGGAGATAAATCAGGGCTACGAGCTCATCTAGAGGTGAAGTCGACAGGAGGTTTCCCTGAGCTGCAGATATTTTACTTTTTTTCTTCTTTTTTTAAAAAACCAAAACAGTTCAGAAGTAAAGTTTTATGTAAACAACTTTATTCTATTATCTGAAGTCAAACATGAGCTCTGCAGGGTGCGGCTACAGTTTCTATACATGAAAGAAAAGTTAATCATTGCTTCAAACTGTGTATGAAAAGGTGACACGTTGTTCCAAGAGCGGCTGGTTGAAAAGCCTCGGTGAGGCTCAGCGCCGGAGACTAAAACAAAAAGAAACAATCTGATGTAATAGGATTAAAATGTTAGAATATGAGCAAGGCAGAGTTTTAGTCCGGAGCAGATTTTTTTTGGGAGGGGGAGAAATAAGTTGCTGTTTGATCTCTGATATGTTTCTAACCTGCAGATAAAAGACACAGCCTTTATCCATAATATTGAAAAGAGATCAGCAAGCTTAAATATAATAATGATGTCAGAAAATATCCATACATCGTATCGTAATTTTTTTGTTAGAATTTGAATGGAACCGTTAATGATGACTAATTTTAGTAGTAAAATTAAAAGTATAACTGATAGTTTTTACCTTCTTCGTTCCAGTGGATCAACTAGATCTAGTAATAAAACTGGATGTGTTAAAGTATAAAAACAGGTTGGAGTGTTCAGAATATTGAGTTTTTTACAGTTAAATTACGTTTTTAAAAAACCCAATAAAATCCAATAAAAAATAAAATCCAATAAAATAAATAAATAAAAAATATAATATAAATTATATATATATATATATATATATATATATATATATATATATATATATATATATATATATATATAAATAAAAAATAAAATCCCCCCCAAAAAATAGTCTTACTCGTAGTATTGCAACATATCGTATTGTCTCCCTTGTATCCTGATACATATCGTATCGCCAGATTCTTACCAATACACATCCCTGTTAAATATGAACCCTTTTTTACAGGATTTTACAAATACAAAAAAAATACATCTCAGTTCTACCATGGGTTAATCCTGTAGATTCGACCTGATTTAAAGCCATCTGTTAACATTCTTGAAGCAGGTTAGAGGATGTTACATGTAAATAATATGCCGATAATCGCCCTTTTTTTTTGGCCTTGTGTTTTTACTTGATGTTTTCCAGCTTTGAACCAATAATCATTTCAGATTCTGCATTTATTCCCAAAATTTCTATTCTTGGGGGAAGAGAAGCTAAAATGCTTTTTTTGTTTTTTTTTCCTATTCAATAAAAAGAAAAGCTGTCAGAACCAAAGTGACAACCACTTAAAACGCCGCTGGCACCGAGGGGGTTGACTGAATGGCCGATCATCTCGGTGGCATCTGTCAGACAGATACATGTGAGTCACTTCTTTCTCTCCTCTGTCTTGTTATTTCTTTTGGGGGCTTTTCGGGGCGGACGCTTGTTGCTCAGCGGTCCAACGGATTACGGCTCCCACACTTTCCCCGGAAGTGACAGATTTCCAAACGCCTTGAGCCTGAGGATTACAGCAGCAGGTCAGCAGACTGAATGCGTGACGCTCAAGGTTGAAGTGAAGTCTTGGGGGGGAAAGAACACGGAGCGCCACGGAAAATGACTCGGAGACATGAATGGGACTAACCAAGATATCCAACTAAAGCTTCCTCGCTTGGTGGAAATATTAAATAGGTAAAAATATGGAAGAAATAAAGACTATTTTTTTATCCTGTGCAATTATGGATTTTCTTTTACTAAAAATTCATTTGTGGTGACCTTCTGGTGACGCAAGCCAAAGCAAAAAGCGTTGTACGAAGTCGCTCCTATGATGACGTGACACGAGCTCTGACTGATACAAATCAAAGGAAATCCATGAATTAACACAGAAACAACATGAATGCTGCCAGGTTTTTACAAAAGGTCATTCAAGGTGCTTTAAATGATCAAGGGGTTAAATAAAAATAGCAATAAAACACAGACAAAGCATATAAAGTAAAAATAGCAATAAGGCAAGAATCACACACAAAACATATGATAAAAGGAAACTCAGAGGCAGCTCTAAACAGATAGGTTTTTAGTTGTGATTTAAAAGAACTCAGTGTTTCAGCAGCTTTGCAGTTTTCAGGAAGTTTGTTCCAGATTAGAGGAGCATAGAAACTGAAAGCTGCTTCTCCATGTTTGGTTCTGATTCTAGGGATGCTGAGTCGACTGGAATTAGAGGACCTGAGTGGTCTGGTGGGGTTGATATAGTAACAGTAGATCTTCTACATACTTTGGTGCTAAGCCATGTAATGATTTATAAACCAGTAAAAGTATTTAGAAGTCTATTCTCTGAGCTACAGGGAGCCAGTGTAAGGACTTTAGAACTGGGGTGATGTGCTCTACTTTCCTGGTTCTAGTGAGGAACACGAACAGCAGCGTTCTGGATCAGCTGCAGCTGTCTGATTGACTTTTTAGGCACACCTGTGAAGACGCTGTTGCAGTAATCAATCCGACTAAAGATAAACACATGGATGACTTTTTCGAGGTCCTGTTGCAACATCAGTCCTTTAATTTTGTCCATTGATTTGCTCAATGCATTTACTTAGGGTTTGGATGGGTTAAAAGTCACCTGATGATATCGTAATGTAGAGCTGAGTATCATCTGCATAGTTATGGTTAGAGATGCACCGATATGAAAATTTTGGCCGATCTCGATATCCGATATTAATTTTTCTGTTTTGGCCGATGACCGATATTTACCGATATCGATATGTGTTTTTAAAAAATGTTGCTGAGATGATAAAAGTTTGTACAGACTGAATTTCTTTATTTTCAGAATGTATTTTATTTCAAAATAACAAGGTTACAGGGCTACCATAAAACATAAGTAACCAACTTTTACCACAAGTCAAGCATGCCAGTATTCATGGCAACATGTTTTCAGCTCTGTGCACTACAGTTAAACTCAAATTTGTAAAAAAAAAAAAAGCTAAATCAAAATATCCAAAACATGTCCTGACTGTCCGTGCACATTTTATGTAGATCTAAATGTACAAACCCTGAAGCAATGTTTCTACCAAGCAAACAAAAAAGTCAATTTTAAGACCCATCTATAAAAATTTTCAAATCAAAAATGAGAACTGTGACACAACTATAGTTCAAAAGACATGGTGGTCTTTGTACATTCTCTAACTTAAAGCAGCAACAATTTACTCAAAGTAAATGTCCCAAACAAACCATGTTTCTACCTAATACTGTGCAGTAAGTTATACTCCAGGCCAACTTAATCAACAAATGCATTTTTTTATTCCAATTAAACTAAAATTTGTTAAAAAGGCTAAATCAAAATATGCAAAAGATCTCCTCACTGTTAGTGCAATTTTTTTTCAACTTGCACTGTAATTTTCAAGTAAATGTCCAAACACTGAAACAGTGTTTCCACCTAACACTGTACAGTCAGTTATAGTCCAGGCCTACTTCACCAGCAAAGGCAGGTTTTTTTTTACAAAGAGAAGCATTTCTGCTTTCTCACACTGGATCCTGTTTCTCTTTTCATCAACAATATGTGACGCAGCAGAGAAGAGACGTTCGCTGTCAACACTTGTACATGGAGCTGAAAGGTACTTGGACGCTGCTTTGGCCAGGGCAGGAAAGCGACACATGTTGCTTTTCCAATACTGCAGTCATTTCTGGGGATGAGGGGCTCACTCAGATAGCCATGCACCTACAGGAAAGTAGACGAGTGTATTACTATGCATGTCTGATAAATTACCAGCAGTCTAGTCATTACTTTCCCCCTCCACTTAAGAGCTTTGATGAATTTTGGTCTGAGGAGATGGCCAGTGCTTAAGGTCAACCTCAAGGGGGCAGAGAAGCATTACAAAATATTTTTATAACACTTTAGCTTTTTCATTTAAGTAAATGTATTATTTTAGTAACTATATAATTCACAGCACGTCAATATATATTTTTAATCACTGCACAAAGGACTTTGTTATTTGAATAAAGACTGGGTGTGATAATACTATACCTGCACACTTGCGTGGCTTGTCCGGCCTGCCTGGAGTTCCATGGTCGAGTTTTCCTCCAGAATTTCATCATGCATGTCAAGCAGCGACTTTCCACCCTCGTCACTTGTTCTTATCTTCTTCTTTCGCGGTTCTTCTGTGTCCGGTGTCTCCGTAGCGCTGTCACTGTGCGTCATTTTGTCCACTTGCTGCTGGAGCATATTTACCGCCGCTTGCTTGGTGACTGTGTCAAAATAACGGTCTTTGTACCGCGGGTCAAGGATCGTTGCCAAGTAGTAAAGCGGCTCAGAGAAAGCGCTTCCAAATCGCTCGTTCACAGCTTCCAGTAGCGTGTGCTTAGCTGTGCAGACCCCACTGTCGGTGTTAGCCGTCTTGCTCAGCAAACGTTTCAGTGCCACAACAGACGGAATCACGTCCGCAGTAGTAGCCTGATGTAAGCTGATCTCGCTCGTTAATTGTTCAAATGGAGTGAGAAGCGTGGTCATGTGTTCAATGAGGCCCCACTGATATGCACTTAAACACGCGGTAAGCTCATGATCTGCTCCATACACACCAAGGGCGCGCTTCTGATCCAGTAGACTTTTCATCATAAGAAATGTACCGTTCCATCTGGTCACCACATCTTGTTGTAGCATCATGGTTTTCATGCCTAACTCTTGCTGTATGTCTCTCAGCCGAGAGGTAGCGAGTTGAGAGTGGCGAAAATGTCCGACTATTTTCCTCCCGATCGCCACACAGTCAGAAATGCTCCAGTGGCGTAACGCTCCATCATGCACCGCTAGCTGCAGCTTGTGAGCCATGCAGCCCAGGCTTTTGACGCCGCACTCCTCCATTGCCTTCTGCATATTCCGCGCATTGTCACGAAGCACAACATGTACATTGTCTTTTTTTATTTTCCACGTAGCAAACATGCAGTCAAATGCGCCAGCGATGGCGACTCCCGTATGCGATCCTGCAAACTGTTGCGCATGTAAAACAGCTCTCTTCATTTCAAAGTTTTCATTAATCCACTGAGCAGTAAGGCTCAACATACTCATCTGACTTATATCTGAGCTCCATATATCCGTCGTGAAGCTAATGTCAGTCACATTGTCCAACAATTTGTGGATATGCGTGGCCACGACTTCGTACAAAGCAGGGAAGGAGACGTCGGAAAAGTAGCGCCGACTTGGCAGGCTGTAGCGGTGCTCAATATGCTCCATCAACCGGCGAAATCCTCGGTCCTCCACTATGGAAAATGGCTGGTCGTCAAGAGCAATCATTTCCATTACCTTGTTGGTTATTGACGTGGCTTTTGCGCTGTCCTTGGCAAATTTCTTAGTCTGGTCGAATACCTGCTGTATCGAACTCCCAGCTGCACCTTCTTTCCTTTTTGCCTGCTCGCTAATGCTAGCAGCTTTTTTTTCCTGCAATTGTTTGTGTAGGTCTGGGTGGCGGTTTTTCAAATGACATATTAAATTTGTGGTGTTGAATGACTTGACGCGGCACCCTCCTCGCATTACCTCGACTTGGCAGGTGTTGCAAACTGCTTTTCGATTGTCTTCTTTCAACACCGTAAAAAACGCCCACACCGCTGACATTTTTTCTCCTCTTCAGTTTAACATCCCACAATCATGTGCTCCCTTTGTTTCGCTGACACTGTCACGTCTCACATGTCCAAACAAATACACATGGCGAAATCCCCGCCCCCTCCCTCTTCCGACACAGCAACTAGATGGAAACACATCGGTTGTGCTTATCGGCCCAATTTTACTCATCGGACCGATGCCGATAGGTTAAAAAATGATGAACATCTGCCGATACCGATATTAATGCCGATATATCGTGCATCACTAGTTATGGTAGCTAATCTTATTGGTTGTTATAATCTGGGCTAGTGGGAGCATGTAGATATTAAATAAGAGACCCCAGGATGGAGCCCTGGGGTACCCCACATGTGATTTCTGTTCGTTCTGATGAAAAGCTTCCTGTTGAAACAAAGAAATGCAGTAGGTTGAGATGTGGAGATGCAGTAGGTTTTTTTCATTAAAAGCACAATATGAATCAAACACATTTACACAGAATTTGAGAAACAAACATTTCAGGAAAAAAAGAGCAACTTTTCAAACTTGTAGTGGAACTGGCTTATGTTGATTGTTTTCTCCTGGCCATTAGGGGGCGCAGGTTTCCACAGGTCCTATGTTGAGCCAGTTAAGTGTGTAGAAGAATTGTGTCAGGAAGTTCCCCATGAGAGAGGCAAGACGTCATCTGCTTTTATCAATCTGAAGCCATCCGCTCTGTTACATCCCTTGGAGTGGTAATATGAGTGAGTTTTCTCTTTATGTTAAATGTTAGACCCGATATGGGATATTATTGGAAACTAGTTTGGGATGTTTATTATGTTTTATAAGAGTATCCGATGCGAAGTAATGTTAACGCAGCTGTTAAGGAAAGGTTAACCCTTTAATGTGCTGATGATGAGGATGTTTATTTAAATGGATATTATGTTTGTACATTAAGAATATTTTTCTATATTTTGTATCGTTTCAGTTTTTTTGCATTAAATCCCGTCCGAATACAACATGTGCCTGTTCATTGGAAGAAAGCGATGCAAGAAAGAGTTTAGCTGGCTGTGAATCTCAATATAGGACACAGGGTTACATTGGGTGCAACAGAACAGTGAAATCATTTCATTTGGCAAGGGATTTGAGAGGTGTTCTATTCAGCCATGAAGAAAGCAGAGTCTGAAGGTCAAAATGAGGAAACAAAGTCAACTCACTCCAGAAGGTCTTCAAAATCCTTAGGAAGACTGACTGTTAGGCTGCGTTCACACTGCAGGGCTTAATGCTCAATTCCGATTTTTTGAAAAAATGCGATTTTTTTGCAAGGCCGTTCACATTTCCAATTAAATGCAACCTTTTGTGATCTCCTGTGTGACCGTGAAATGACCTAGAATTGACCCGCATGCGCAGAAGAGTACTCAACGGTCAACGACGTCACTTGTTGTTTGCGGAAGTAGTTATACATGGATGTCGACAGTGGAGCTCGCTTAGCCTTATTAAAGTAATTTTCACAACGGAGCCAGCACAATTTCAATCTTCTCGTTTTAAGGAGAAAAATAAAAAGGAGGAGAGCAAGGTTTTTGGCCATGGCGTTTTGTGGAGCAGTGGTAGCAAAGTCGGTACAGAGAAACGTTTGGGTTCGGAGTCGCAGCCAGGAGTGGAGGGATACTGATGTGAGTTCAGTGGCTTCCCTAATACAGAATTCATCAGTAACTTCCGAATGTCCAGATCCACTTTTAATTATGTTTGTGAGCGCCTTCAATTTATTCTGTCACGGGAAGAGACATGTCTGCGGCAGCCCATAACAGTGCAGAAACGCGTATCAATGACGTGCGGGTCGGATACATGCAACCTGGCCGTTCAGACTGAAGTCGCATTTCAAAAGATCGGATACGTATCGGATTTTGGACCACATACCCAAGTGGCCTGGCCTGGGTCATGAATAGATCAGATACAGGTCGCATAGGGGCAAAAAAAATCAGAATTGGGTCGTTTTAGCCTGCAATGTGAACGTAGCCTTAGATCATCAGCAGCATGTTCAAACAGGTCATCAGCATCAAGCCGAGCGAGCATGGCAGTGGCACGGGCACAAGCGGAAGCACAAGCTGCGAAAGCCAAGTTAGCCTACGCTGAAAAGGAGATGAGTATTAAGGTAGAAAAGGCTCGTCTGGAAGCAACTCTTGACGTGATAAACCTGCAAAAAGAGGCTGATGTGGCCATGGCTAAAGCAGAGGTAATGGAGTCAGCAGTGGCTCAATTTGACAGAGACAAATAAATACAATCACACCGATCCAGCTCAAGACAACAGACTGAGGTATGATGACAGCAAATATCAGAATGCTGACAGCACAAGTGACCTTGCCAGATTCTTAGCCAAAAGTCAACTAATAATTGGACGCTAAAAGATTAAAAGCAGTCAACATAAAGCATCCACCTGTTGGTTTGATCATGATATGGGCAAGATTAGAGGAATGTTACGGTTCACCAGTAGCAATAGAGAACTCGCTGTTCGCCAGGCTTCAAAATTTTCCAAAACTCTCCAGTAAAGAGCCATGCAAGCTCCGTGACCTACTGTGTGAACTCCAAGCTGCAAAGCTAGACGGTTATTTGCCCGGATTGAGCTACCTAGACACAGCCAGAGAAGTTCATCCAATTGTGGAGAAGCTGCCCTTCCACCTGCAGGAAAAGTGGACAATGGTGGGTTCAAAGTTTAAAGAAGATCACAATGCTAGCTTCCCTCCATTCTCAGTTTTTGTGGAATTTGTGAAGTGTCAAGCTAAGGCAAGAAACGATCCTAGTTTCACCACAACTTTCAACGCACCTCTTTCTTATTTCAACCAAACAAGCCACAGGAATCAAAAACCAGCTGGCTATAACAGTCAAAGGTCAATGGTTACAGTGCATAAAACGAACATATTATCAGAGAGATCCAGGGTGGAAGAAGCAGAGGAAGATAATAAAAAACAATGCCCAATACATCACAAACCCCACCTGCTCAGAAAATGCAGGGGTTTCAGAGCTATGCCTCTTGATGAGTGAAAAAGGCTGCTCAGAGAGAATAACATGTGTTATCATTGCCTCGCTTCTACCAACCACCAAGCCAAGGACTGTGGAGTCAAAATTGAGTGCGAAGAGTGCAACAGTGAAAGACATATAGCAGCTCTTCATCCGGGCCCCGCACCCCAAACGCCCAAGCCTCTTCCATCTCGTCAAGAGCACGGCGGGGTGCAAGCAAACCCACAGGACCAAGATGTAACAACTACATGCACAGAAGTATGTGGAAATAAAATCACAGGGAAATCCTGTTCCAAGATCTGCTTGGTACATGTCTATCCCAAAGGTCAGCGAGAAAACATGAGGAGGAGGCATGCAATAATCGATGATCAAAGTAACCAGTCACTTGCAAAGATAGAGTTATTTGACATATTTGATATACAAACCACAACTGAACCATTCATTCTGAAAACTTGTAGTGGTGTAGTACAAGTGACCGGCAGGAGGGCATGCGGCCACATGGTTGAGTCTTTAGATGGAAAACTAAGTTTTCCTCTTCCCACACTCATAGAGTGCAACGCCATCCCTAATAACAGGGAAGAGGTGCCTATTGCAGAAGCAGCTTTACACCACCCTCACCTTAAAGCAACAGCTGGTGAGATACCACCCCTCGACCCCAATGCAGATATTTTGTTGCTGATAGGACGAGATCTCCTGAGAGTTCACAAAGTGAGGGAACAAATTAATGGCAGAAACAATGACCCATTTGCACAGAAGCTAGACCTGGGCTGGGTTATCGTTGGCGATGTGTGTCTTGGCAACGCTCACAAACCAAGTAAAATAAATGTTCTGAAAAACCACATATTGGACAATGGCCGACCAAGCTATCTCATTCCCTGCAACAGTCACCTCAATGTAAAGGAGGACTTCAGTTTGAGTCCAATTAAAACCGGTTCTACACGAACGCCAACAGTTTATCCACATCCAAAGCCTACAGCTGAGAACTTAGGAGACACTGTGTTTCAGCAAACCAGCAATGACAACCAGCTTACTCATTCAGTTGAGGACATGATTTTTTTGGAAAAGATGTCGGGGTTCTTCAAAGATGATATGAGCAGCTGGGTCGCACCACTCCATTTCCGAACCCCCAGACGCAGGCTCCCAGATGGTCCTGTGCCTACCGGTGGCTTATGTCCTTACGACGTATGCTGGACAAGAAACCAGAAATGAAAACACACTTTGTGGAATTCATGCAGAAAATGTTTAACAACCAACATGCAGAACTCGCACCGCCTCACAACAAATACAAAGAGATCTGGTATCTCCCAGTGTTCGGCGTGTATCATCCACAAAAGCCAGGGAAGATACGCATGGTGTTCGATTCAAGTGCCCAGTTTGACGGAGTGTCCCTGAATGACGTCCTGCTATCTGGTCCGGACTTAAACAACACACTCCTGGGTGTGCTGCTCCGCTTCAGGAAAGAGCTAGTCGCCGTTACAGCCGACATTGAACAAATGTTTTACTGTTTCGTAGTTCGAGAAGATCATAGAGATTACCTTCGGTTTCTATGGTATGAAGACAACGACCTTGCCTTCGGCAACAGTCCCTCCCCGGCAGTGGAGATTTATGGAATGAGGCTGGCAGCAAAAGAGGCGGAAAGTGAAAATGGAGCTGATGCACGGAACTTCAAAGAGCAAGATTTCTACGTTGACGACGCTTTGAAGTCTTGTCCAACCATAGCCGAAGCGGCTGACCTCCTGCAGAGAGCACAAAAAATGCTTGCTCTTTCTAACCTGCGGCTCCACAAGATTGCCTCCAATAAAGTGGAAGTGGTCAATGCATTCTCCCCTGAGGATAGAGGCAAAGAAATCAAAGACCTGGATTTGACAAAAGATGAGCTTCCAGTCCAACGCAGCTTGGGGGTAATTTGGAACCCCATGTCAGACACCTTCACATTTCACGTTCCGCAAGAGCAGAAGCCCTTCACTCGTTGTGGCGTACTTTCAACTGTTAATAGTTTGTTTGACCCTCTCGGTCTGCTGGCGCCTGTAACCATCAAAGGCAGACTTCTGCTCAGAGAGCTCTCTAGCACTAACCTTGAATGGGACAGTCCTTTACCTCAAGACATGTACAAGAGCTGGAGGAGGTGGCATGATTCACTGAACAGTCTGGCAAGTCTACACATTCTACGCACTTACGTCACGTTCTCCATCTCACAACCGACCTTCACTGAACTTTGTGTGTTCTCAGACGCTTCAGTGAAAGCCATCGCTGCGGTGGCATACCTGAAGGTTTCACATGAAGACAAACACAGTGAAGTAGGGTTCCTCATGGGAAAGGCCAAACTGGCTCCAGTACCAGAGTCTACTATCCCACGATTAGAGCTCTGTGCCGCAGTGCTTGCCGTGGAGATGTCAGAGCTCCTCAAAGAAGAGCTGAAAATCCAGATTGACAAAACGACATTTTACACTGACAGTAAAGTGGTGTTAGGATACATCAATAATCAAACCAGAAGGTTCCACGTATATGTGAACAATCGTGTGCACATAATCAAGCAGTCATGTCTACCGGATCAATGGAGATACGTTCCGACAGAACACAATCCAGCTGACCATGGCTCCCGGTCTGTATCAGCAGAAAAACTCTCCAGCACATCATGGTTCCATGGCCCAGCGTTTCTTCTAAATGAAGAGTCTCTATCTCCAGAAAAGGGTCCATATGAACTAATCGATTCTGAGTCAGACGCGAAGATCCGGCACAACGTTAATGTCCTCGGGACCACAGCTGCTCCAAGAGCATTAGGTTCATTACACTTCGAGAGGTTCTCAAGGTGGACTTCTCTTGTTCGTGCAGTGGACTACCTTCGCCACATCTCCAACAATTTCAAGTCCAAAGATGGTGGCGTTTGCAGAGGCTGGCATTTTTGTAAGGAGAGTCTCACGGATTACGCCTTACGTCAAGCGGAGCATCCATCATCAGGTGTGTACATCATGATGTCAATGGAGAAGAAATAAAGTGTTATATGACGAAACGAGACATACCACGCAACAGTGCTCTTCTCAAGCTTCATCCCGTTATGGAAGATGGAAGTTTATTGAGAGTAGGAGGACGTCTCGCAGAGTCCAACTTAACTAGTCATGAAACGAACCCTCTTCCGATACCAGGAAAGCATTATATTGCTACTCTGCTCATCCGACACCACCACGAGGCTGTCCAGCACCAGGGAAGACATTTCACTGAGGGGGCTGTGAGAGCAAGTGGCCTATGGATAGTTGGTGCAAAGAGGTCTATCAGCAGTGTAATCCACAAATGTGTTACTTGCAGAAAACTATGGGGCAAGATGGAGCAGCAAATCATGTCCGACTTGCCTGCCGAACGCCTACAGACTGACCCTCCATTCTCTTACATTGGTCTCGATGTGTTTGGACCATGGGAGGTTTCAGTGCCACCAAGAGTGGCCAGGCTAACAGTAAGAGATGGGCGGTCTTGTTCACCTGCATGTCCACCTGGGCAGTTCATATAGAAGTGATCGAGACTCTGAGCGCCTCTAGTTTTATTAATTCGCTTCGTAGGTTTTTCGCCATCAGAGGCCCGGCAAAACAGTTGAGGTCAGACAGAGGAACCAATTTTGTTGGTGCTGCTAAAGACCTGAAGTTGGATCCTCCAAAACCTGGCGAGACGGTTGTGGATGACTACCTTCATCAGCAGAGGTGTTCCTGGGTGTTCAACGCTCCACACTCATCCCACATGGGCGGCACCTGGGAATGTATGATAGGAGTCTCACGACGCATCTTAGATTCAATGCACCTGCAAGCAGGGAACCCAACCTTGACTCAGGAGGTCCTGACAACGTTTATGGCCAAAGTTGCAGCCATCATCAACGCGAGGCCCTTGATACCTGTTTCCTCTGATCCTGACGCTCCGTTTATCCTGACCCCCGCAGCTCTACTCACCCAGAAGTTTGATCCGGTCCCAACAGCACCTGGGGATTTCACCAAGGCTGACATGTATACGCGTCAGTGAAAGAGAGTACAAGCCCTTGCTGACATACTCTGGGTCAGGTGGCAGAAGGAATACCTCCACATGCTCCAAAGTCGTCAGAAGTGGCAGAGCAGAAAACCGAACCTGAAGGAAGAGGACATTGTTCTTCTGAAGGACAAGCAACTACAGAGACATGAGTGGCCTATAGGCATCATTGTGAAGACACTTCCAAGCAAAGACGGAGTTGTCAGGAAGTTGGAAGTCAAGGTTGCAGGGGACAAAACTTCAAGAACATTCTGCAGACCTATCTCGGACTGTATCCTTCTTTTAAGAGAATAATCTCTTAGGTAGATGGGTTTTTAGTGGCATTCTTATAATAATGCCAGACGGGGAGTGTAGTGGAACTGGCTTATGTTGATGTTTTCTCCTGGCCATTAGGGGGCGCAGGTTTCCAAAGGTGCTACGTTGAGCCAGTTAGTGTGTAGAAGAATTGTGTCAGGAAGTTCCTCATGAGAGAGGCAAGACGTCATCTGCTTTTATCAATCTGAAGCCATCCGCTCTGTTACATCCCTTGGAGTGGTAATATGAGTGAGTTTTCTCTTTATGTTAAATGTTAGACCGGATATGGGATATTATTGGAAACGAGTTTGGGATGTTTAATATGTTTTATAAGAGTATCCGATGCGAAGTAATGTTAACGCAGCTGTTAAGGAAAGGTTAACCCTTTAATGTGCTGATGATGAGGATGTTTATTTAAATTGATATTATGTTTGTACACTAAGAATATATTTCTGTATTTTGTATCGTTTCAGTTTCACACTCTTTTGCATTAAATCCCGTCCGAATACAACACGTGCCTGTTCATTGGAAGAAAGCGAAAGTTTAGCTGGCTGTGAATCTCAATATAGGACACAGGGTTACATTGGGTGCAACAGCACAAAACTGTTATTTCGGTTATTTTAATATTTGTTTCAGAATTTCAGAACAGTTTAATTCGCCTGTTGCCGTGTCTTCTAGCAAATATGTCCACAAAACTGTTGAGATTGATGCTTCTTGCTCTTTTTTAGTCTGCTGAGGTAGAGAGAGGATTGTGACAACAGAGAAGCTTAAAGATTAAAGTTTATTAAATGTAGCTTATTTTTATGTCGATAAAACTTACAGCTGCGCTGTTAATTAAATTTCTTCCTCTGACTTTTTGGCGTCAGAACGAGCCCCTTTCAGTAAATCACCGCCCCCCCGACAGCCGTTCGTCTTTGAGACAGCGCTTCGGCCAATTGCAATTGGTGCGCAGCAGCGAGGGATTTTAAAAAAACATTTTATTAGGATTTATTTAATCATTATTTATGTATTTAATATTTGGTGTTTGCATTTATGCCTTGATTGAAAATAACTATGGTTTGTATGAACTCAAAATGATTTCTTAAAGAAGGTGACGATTGTCTCCCAGAAAACATCGATGTGCCGATATATCACGATATTTTATGTCACGATATTGCATCGATATTCAAAAGCAATGTATCGATTTTTTATTTGATTTTTTAGAATTTGAATGGAACCATTAATGGTGACGGTAATTTTTGTAGTAAAATTCAATGTATGACCGGTAGTTGGTGGCTTTTTTTCAGCTTCTTCTTCGTTCCAGTGGATCAACTAGATCTAGTGATCAAACTGGATGTGTTAAAGTATGAAACAGGTTGGAGAGTTTAGAATGCTGATACAGTTATCCTACAGTTAAACTAAGTTTTAAAAATCACAACATATATAGTCTTAGTCATAGTATCGCAATATGTTGCATCATCTCCCCTGTATCGTGATACATACCAATAAACATCTCGAGAGTCCACCTATTGAGAAAACAATTAAAGAACAAACCAGAAACTATAAATATAATCTCACACATCCATAAAGAAGAGAAAACATCAACATAAAAATCTGTTATAAGCAGCAAACTTTCTAACAAAGCATCCAAAACTTACCAATTAACAGCAACAGACTTGTTGCTCTGAAAACACCAGGTTAAACTCCATGATGAGGAGGAAGTATCTGTCTCATTTAACAAACAAACAACGGCAAACGCGCTTGTTTATGAAGCTGGACCCCCCAGCTAGATGGAAATCAGGCAATCATCCAACCTGCCTGTTAAACAACATTTGAAATGCTCTGATGAATCAGACAGAAACCAGCTAAATGAAAGCTAATCCCCCCCAAATCCTTTTCTAGGCTCTATTCTCCGAAGGTGGGGCAGCGGGATGATTATCGCCTTGCTATGCAGCCAGAGAGGGTCGAGACATTAGCAAAGGAGCTGACTGAGCAGCCCCTCGTCTCCAAGGGGCGAGACATACCAAGAGGCCTGGAGAGTTTAGAAAACCTGGACGATTTAGTTCAGGAGAACCTTCAATCAATTATTAATCTGCCTCTTTACCACCAAAATGGAGTAAAGACATCAGGGGGAAAAAAAACTCCCTTAAAATCTTAACAGAGAACAGCTTAGATGGACGTACAACAAAATGCCAAGACTTTTATTTTTGAAAGATTACAACAAAAGCGGACCTCCTCGACCAGACGCCGTCTTACAGCAAGAGTTGCGCTTTAAAGCTTAAACAGTCTGAGCTACAAAGCAGTAATCCTCAGTAATAAAATACACGTAGAGGTAGACCGTAGTTTAAACCTCCCATTAGGTCCCAACATTAAGGGTGACCATATTTTGACTTCCAAATAAAAAGGACACTTGACTAATTCCTGAAACACTTTAACAAATACACTGTTTTGTTAAAAATACTTTTGATTTTAACATATTCAATGCGTTCCTTCTTTATGTGCTAAGAAAAAATTATTCCTTGATCTGTAAAAAGAATGTGAAAAGTGGAAATGTCCTCGGAAAAGAGGACAGTTTGATCACCCTACCCAACATTAATAAAAACGATAAACTATTTAATCCTATTTAAACTAAGGAAATATGTTCCTGGGCTGGGCATAGCCCCCCCGTGTTTTAGGATCCTACAAACGCCCCTGTTATAAAGCAGTAAGAATGTGGGAACTACTAGTGAGTTCAACAAAATGTTGCGTTTATAAAATATAATCATATATCATCACAATAACAGACTTATATTGGTAGGAAGGCTAGAAAAATTAAAGGTAAAATACATTAAAAAGTTACACTTCTTTTGACTAAAACACACAAACTTGTATCTTTAAAAAAACATTTTAAAAAGAGGGTTTTAATAAATGAACGTTGTTATTATTAAATAAGCCACTAAGTTGATCAAATACAAAGTTAAAACACCTGCGCAGTCGGTGTCACGAAATATCAACCATTTTAAACAACAAATTAAATGTGAAGCGTTTAATAAACACAGGCGTGGGGGGGGAGAAAAAAGAAACACGATAAACGTACCGGGAGTGAGTGCGTCGATTTCCCTCCCGGTTCTAATCCCTGAAAGGAGCCAAAAATACAGAAGAAAAATAAATAAATATTCCCTTGTTTTTCCCCGATGCTGCATCCACAAGCTGCGCGTGCTGACAAACTCTCCAACTGTATGATGCCTACCTGCCAGCGCGTGCCGGAGAAAAGCTGACAAGAGGAGGGGGGAATCACGCATGCGCGCTGACTCAGGTGGAGGGAACCCCCGCTCTCTCTCTCTGGTTCTACCGAACACGCCCACCCGCGGGTGTTCGGTCCAGATAAGCTCCGCCAGCCTCGGTAAAAAAACTAAAAAAACACGTAAGCGATCACATTTGTTTCCACCCAGCGGTGGAAAAATATTTGAAGATTTATTTATTATTTTTCTGTGAGCCACTGAACCGATATTTAGCGTTTAATAAGAAGAAAGCTTCACATCAGAGTTGACCAACTTCTGGCACCTATGAAGTAACATGTTGCAGCCCAGAATGATTGGACAACATTTATCCCTTGATTTTACCACAAAAAAAAAATAGCCTGTTTAACCGGTCAAAAACCGGCCGCCCTCTTATAAACATTAGCTTCGCGCATTCATGGTGCATTACGGTAATAGAGCACTGGGGCGCCCTTTCAGGCGAAAACAATGAAAGAGAGAAGAATTAAAAGGATTAACCATAAGAAATACTTTTCCATACTATATCCGAAGTACATATGTTATAATTTTACAGCAAGTTTTGGAGAAATACCAAGTCAAAGTACAGTATAATGCCTTTCCAGAATAGGCGTTTGTGTCCTTTTCAATAATTTCTTTTTCTCCAGAATACTAAGAGAAGACAACAAACTGTCTTCAGATTATGGTAAAGGGTGTCCTATAGTATTACCAGAATAAATATTTCTGAAATTTACTGTAAAAGTTTGGAGAAATGCCAAGTCGAAAGTACAGTATAATTGATTTCATGGATATAAATACTTTTTTAACTGCCTTTGATCAAATTGCACACAAAATGCTTTTTATTTCAACAAACTTCTTATAGTAAAATAACTCATAAAACATAATAATATAATAACAGCCCTCCAACAAATACATATTAACTTCTTCACATCTAAATTGTTATATAAAGACTTCTATAACTAAAGGGACGGATAAATAACAGTAACAAAAGCTTTGTTCTTCAGTTCACCGAGGTTTGATGGATCCATCTGTATGCACTGCAAGTGGTACCACTGGTTGCAGGTGTCACACTGAATCTGTAAATGTTAACCAACAAATGTAAAGTCAATGAAAATATCAATATAGCCTTTTATAAATAGTTGTAAATGTTCCATATTTACGAAGACGAAGACATTGATTGACTAACACAGATCTTTGTTAGACAGACACTAGGCACCAGAAAATGCGTCACATATTAAAAGGCATTATAAAAAGTTGACGGATACTTGCATGAGTTACATGTCTTTAAACGTCTAACAGTTTTGTTCGGCAATCACTATTCAAATTTGAACGGATCAGAATTGGAGTATAGTGTAGTTTATATCTGAGGAACTAGTCCATGCATTTGTTACTTCAAGGCTGGACTACTGTAATTCTTTACTATCAGGAAGTCTAGAAAATAAAATTAAAAGCCTTCAGTTGATCCAAAATGCTGCAGCAAGAGTTCTGATGAATATTAAAAAGAGAGATCACATTTCTCCTGTTTTAGCTTCCCTTCATTGGTTCCCTGTTAAATCCAAAATAGACTCTAAGATCCTCCTTCTTCCATACAAAGCCCTTAATAATCAAGCTCCATCATACATCAGAGATCTAATTGTTCCTTATGTGGGAGGCAGATCTTTTAGTTATCAGGCTCCTCTCCTGTGGAACCAGCTCCCAGCTTTAGTCCGTGAGGCAGACACTATGTTTACTTTTAAGGCCAGGCTTAAAACTTTCCTTTTTGATAAAGCTTATAGTTAGAGTGGCTTAGGTCATCCTGAGCTATCTCTGTAGTTATGCTGCTATAGGCTTAGACTGCTGGAGGACAGACATACCACTTTTTTATTCACTCTGCTACTTTTCTCTTCTACTACTCTCCAGTTGCATCATTTGCTGTATTTTTGACTGTCAAATGTGTTTTTTCTTAGTTTTTCTCTCAACAGAAGCTATACCTGGTCTGGTATCCTGCTTAGCTACAATGCCCTGTTGGACGGGGAGCATCTCAGTAACTGAGCGTCCTCCACGCCCTGTTATTAACTTTTTACTTTCTTTAATATTTCTGCTCTGTCTTCTCGAACCCCCAGACGGTCGAGGCAGATGGCCGCTCGTACCGAGCCAGGTTCTGGTTCTGGTTCTGCTGGAGGTTTCTTCCTGTTAAAGGGGAGTTTTTCCTCTCCACAAATCCAAATTATGAGATTAAAATCAGAATTCTTTTTTTCAGTGGCCCTAATCCTCCGTAATTGAAACATCTCAGCCCAGAACAACATGGCATTAACTCTCTGTTAGCTGCGCGGCATACTAATGTGAAACAAGCATAAAAACAACGAATACAAAGATTTTTATTTAGCTTTCGCGTTCTTGGGAGCTTCTTAAAGTCTTTTCTCTTTGGGTCCAGTTTGTACAGAACTTTGTCCAAGCAGATAACGAGGCCCTCTTTGTAAAGAGAGCTCCGTTCTCAGATTGAACAGACGAAGGAAATGAGCTTGAATGCAGAGCATTCACAGATTCAAAGTGACAAACGGTAGCGCTGCGTGTTGTTGTTGCCAGGTGGATAATGGTCAGTTTCTAAAGCAATCAGAGCAACACAGGCTCCAACAGACCACAGCCTTGGTAGAAAAGCCACTGCATTCATCTGCTGTATAAAGAAAGACAAACTCCACGGCACACTAATTCACTCCGTCACTTTTACTGCGTTTTAATCCCAGAATAATTCAAATGCATTTCTAGTGTTTCGCTGTTGCACAGTAGATGAACGTTAAAAAGACTCGTTTGGTGCTACCGTTTTATTTTTAGCTTTTGCTTTGCTGATTATTGTTGACTCATGTTGATGACTCACAGGAATACCCTTTTACCCCAAGCTTTGAAACAGTTTAAGACAATTGACTATTTGTGATCATTTGTGTTACATGTAAGCATAAGGTTAGAGGGCTTCTCATGGTAAACAAGGCCTGTTTCTATTTTATCTGGTGCATCTGTTCTTTGCATTAAGAGATCTAAGGATTACTTGGTGAGGTTCAAACTGAGCATCAGAATTGTAACAATTTGCTGATCTAATCAGGTATTTATTTAAAAATTTTTACACACAACCATCTCTCGTGTTTACAGGAAATGTTCTGAAAATGAGAAGTCATCCGGAGAGCAGCAGGTCTGTTGAGAAAAATGGCCTGTTGCTGTCAGAGGAGAATGAGCAGACCGGTTCAAGATGATATAAAAGGCAACACAAACCCTGATAAGTTCTCGTTACGACCATATCGTATCTGAACTCACATCCACCAACCCTTAAAGGGAACATATTATGCAAATGTCACTTTTTTCATCCTTTTGTGTTGCCGTTTGGGTCACTGCTGCCTCTATAAACACTCCAAACATGAATAAAAACCATCCATCCATCCAAGAACTGAGCTGGTGAGATCACTTTATGCAAGAGTGATTTTGTGTAAAGAACTTCATTAGCATGTTTGGTGCAGACGTGCGGAAAATTTCAAATTTTACTCCCAGAGTTCAGGTAACTGAATTAATCAACAGAACGAGCATCTGACCATCATTTAAGACCTGGACACCGTGCTCAATGCATCTCTCTATCTGGAAGCTGAAGAATTACGGAGGTTTTGGAGCGCATCTGCGGCTTCCCAGCTTAACCACTGATGCAGAAAGGAGCACATGCTGCTGGATTTCCTCCCGCTGAAGCGATCAGAAAAGCCCTCATTCAGAGAGTTTCCGAATTCTGATCACTTCAATTGGAGAAACGTTCCCCGATTTCAAAACTTCGGCTGAAGTGGCTCTTGTTATTCCAGTCAGCAGAGTGGCGGCAAAGCTTGGATTCAGCCTCCATTACGCACAAGGCAAGGCAAGGCAATTTTATTTGTATAGCACACTTTCAACAGCAGGGTAATTTCAAGGTGCTTTACATGATTTGGTGATTTAAAAAACAAAAAAAACTATGGAAATTAAAAGTAGAAGAAACACACATTACACATGATATACAATAAAGCAAGAGAGCATGACACATTTCATACATACGACATCAATCATTTACTCGAAGGCAATTCTAAACAGATGGTTTTTAGTCTCGATTTAAAGCAGTTCAGAGTTTCAGCAGCTCTAAACTCGTCAGGAAGTCCGTTCCAGATAAGGGGAGCATAGAAACTGAAAGCTGCTTCTCCATGTTTACTTCTGAGTCTAGGGATGTTTATTAGGCTAGAGTTGGAGGACCTGAGTGGTCTTGGTGGTTGGTACCGTGACAACAGGTCTTCAACATACTTTGGTGCTAAACCATGTAATGATTTATAAACTAGTAAAAGTATTTAGAAGTCTATTCTCTGAGCTACAGGGAGCCAGTGTAAGGACTTTAGAACTGGGGTGATGTCCTCTACTTTCCTGGTTCTAGTGAGGAACACGAGCAGCAGCGTTCTGGATCAGCTGCAGCTGTCTAATTGACTTTTTAGGCAGACCTGTGAAGATGCTGTTGCAGTAATCAATCCGACTAAAGATAAATGCATGGATGAGTTTTTCCAGGTCCTGTTGCAACATCAGTCGTTTAATCCTAGAGCAGATCCATGCGGAGCGTTCAGCCCACAGCAGGTGAAATGTTCACAAAAATACATGTAGCCCCATAGTCTGCACGATGTGGATTCTCTGTTCAGTTTGCTCGGATTTAAAATTGACACGGGCGGTTCTAGACAGGGGCCGACAGGGGCCAGTGCCCCTGCACTGAAGAGATAACAATAAATCAGTAACTTATGATGAAATGCACTGGAACAAAAACCGTAGCTAATCGGTCGTTTGAACCAGTTTCATTTTTTTTTTTTACCTTCACAGCTTTAATTTATCAAATGATTAAACTATTAAGGTGTTCAAATTTTAGATTCAGCCATATTACGATAGGATCACAGTTTTAATCCGCTAGATCATCTGCAACGTGCAACTCTGGAACCATATATGCCTTTTTGACTCTGAGGCACACTTAATATGTTAAACGGTGAAATATTGCCCTGTTTTTGTTTTTTTGTTTCTTTTTGTTCTGTGCCCCCATGAAAAAAACACTGGCCCCACCCTGGCCCCCCTGGTAAATTTGGTCTAGAACCACCACTGAAAATTGACAATTAAATACTACTGATTATGTCATTATTTAAAAAGAAATTGAGGGGTAAAAATAAATTGACCAAATTTTTTTGACCCCGTCAATCAAATCAAATTCTAGCGCGACCTCTACATAAACATGTTTTTCATCACTTTGTATTAAAATGTCATTTAAAAGCCTTTAAAGCTCTGACTCATTACCAACACACTGATTATAATAAGCTAAAAGACATAAGGCAGGTGAAGTAATGAATTTTTTACTTGGTTAACATCAAACTTTAAACTGTTGCAAAGAAACGTCTTTAAACGTATATTTGATCAAATCAAACTTTATTTATAAAGCGGTTTTCATACCAAATAGCACCTCAAAGTACGTTACAGATTAAAATGACCCCACATCCCCCCACCCACCCCAAGAACTGTGTCTGCAGATACAGGTCATAAACAAAGTTAAAGATTTTCAGATCGTCAAACTACACAGATTTTTAAAACAGCAACCACCAGAAATTAAATAAAAAGAAAACCAAAAGGTTTATCCAAAGCATCTCAAAGGTCCAAAAGTCAAGGATAGTTTTTAAGAGCAATTTTCCCTTTTTCCAATAAAAAACCTTAATGTTTTTTTCATTACACTCTTCAGACTTCAAAGTGAAAGCTAAGATTAGGAGGGTGGCAAAACTGAAACAGTGGGAGAGTGGAAAGTACCTGAAAGCTAATCAGTTGGATTAAAAATCACGTAACATCCAACTAAAACGTGTAGTCAGTTAGGATGACTGGTAGGAGTTCGTCCTGTAACCGCTGGGTTGCCGGGGTCCTCTGGCTGAAAAAGCGCTATACAAATGCAGACCATTTACAATTTGGCATTTACAGGCTAAACACGCACCTTCCATCAGTAATAGAAAGAAAATAAAAACTTGTTTTTTTCTACAATTTCCTTTTTATTTACCCTGAAATCAACTGTAAGTTTTACAAATCTTACTAGATAAGGGTTGCCATGAATTGCGAACCATAGTTTCTTTGATGCGAGTAGCAGAGATATGGACACATCATCAGTCCGTTGGAGAAATCACAGGAAACAACCTGCAGAGAAAAACTGAACCCGAAATTAACCCGGATGAAACCCCATCAGGTGAAAATCCCGAAGCTGACAGTAAACACACTGGTCAGCTGCTCTAAACTGTTGAGAAATATTCAGCCCATCAGTGCTGTAATAAGTAGATAAGGAAAGACAGAAGGTTTTCACCTTAAAAAATGTAATTAATTTCCAAGCATTACAGTTAATATTTAACTTTCACTGTATGAAAGTAATTTTACTCCATAAAGAACTTTTATGAAAAGTTTAGGCTACAGAAAAAGAAGAAACCCCCACTTTGATTGCAAATGAATTTGAACTGAAACAAGGATATAAAATAGATGAATTCAAACAATACAATAAAACAGAAATTGTTTCAGTCACGAAATAAAGGATTTTATTACCTGAAAATATAATTTAATCCGTTTAAACCTGCAAGGTTTTCGCTCCGACTCTACAATTAAAACCTTCAACTTAAACAAACCTCTCTAATGGAGGTGGGATTCATCCAAGGCAGCTCTGTGCTACACACAACTAAAGTTGTGACTTTATTGCACACAAGGATCCACAGTCCTGGCATAGTTGGTGTTATTTTCGACGAAATGAACAACAACAAAAAATAAATACATTCATAGATGTCAATAAAAGAGCAAACAGAACAGACGAAATCATCATGAGGAACATGTAAAACAGACGAAAGCTTGAAATTAACTATTTAGGTTATAATAAAGGTCAACTAAACCTCCTCTTTAACATAAATCAGCAATTTCGTCCTGCAAAACCAACATTATGGTCAATATTTGGTGCCAGTTTTTTTCTGGGAATGTTTTAAAATGTTTCAGCATTGAAGACGAGCTCAGATAATGACCCTGTAGTCCTGATACAACAAATCCCCCACTTATTCCCTAAATAACGAAATCTACTCAGGAAAACAATGAAGGCCTGGACATAAACAGGTTTTTTTTTTGCGACAAATATTAAATTGAATAAAATGCAGAAAACTGTAGAGCACATGACAGTATGAGAAAAAGCTGGATGAAGCCCAATCGGAGATAGAAACATTAGAACAAGGATATTCCTGGTGGGTTCTTGGTGAGGTTTCCATTGGCATAAGTGGAACATGGCGGGGACTTCATTACATATTTTAGAGCATGAGATCCACAAGGGTTCTAAACATGGACAAAACGTTCTGCGGGCCGGTTTGATCCTCTGGAATATGCTTTTAGCATAGATTAGGAGAGTCATGGTAGATCAAAGCCCAGGTCATGGTGCACAAGTGTTAGGATCTTTGTTGAAAGGTGATGGCATCTTTAACCACCACTAACTCTACTAACGCTTCATTTTTACCCATTTAGTTAGTTGGTGTTACATAGACCGCCAACTAGAGAGAAATAATTTCACTCAATTTTCTTTGAAACTGCTCCACCTGCTGAAAAACCTTTCCTCCAGCTACATAGAAAGTAACATCACCATACCCTTTTGGGTTGTTGCAAATAATATGTTGTACTAGTTTATTATTAAACCTGATAAAGTTTCACGCTAATATAAATAAAGCTGTGCTTTAAGAGAAACACTGAATAAACAAACAGGTTTCAAACGTTGCTTGAAGGAACAAAGCAAACTGCATCGGTTTCTATCCTGAAACTAGTCTCCAATCTTTGAGAAAGTGAACAAATGCGAAAGACTCAACATTAAACAAAAAAAGTCAACATTGAAAAAAACGCAGCAACAATCTTTGGTTGATAGAAGAAGAAGGAGCTTAAGGAGTTGCTGATCTCTCCGTTATGTGAACAACAAAACAGCAAACTGGATGTTCATTGCCTTACATAAACATGGCTAAACTTTTAACAACGAACAAGACATGAATACAAGGTTAATTTAACTCTTCGGTCCCTGTAAAGTTGGTATAGAAAATGTTTTTAAGCTGAAACTGTTTGGAGGTCAAGAGTCACAGGCCTGACGTCTCTTAACACCAGATTACCGTTGCCTCAGCTGTTTGCCGTCAGAGTCGAGGTTTGTTGGCATACTACTGAATCTTTTTCCTCGTTTACCTTTGGCTTCAGCTTTAAAAAAAAACATTTTCTCTCAGATGAAATTAGGAAATGTATTCTGTCATTCAATATCAGAAAGCTGCCTGAATGTTTCGTTTTCTAAAAGGAAAAACAAACAGAGACTTGAATCGGCTGAGGACAGAGTTCCCTAATCCGCTCTGAAGTTGGTTTCCAGCTGTGGTGTTGATGCACCTTTTGTGAGTTTCTGACTGCAGCGGCAGGAGATTTGCAAAGTTCAAAGAGAAGCTTAATGCCTCTCAAGAGGATTTGGTGGATTTACCAAACAACACCTTGAGACGGAGCAGAGTAAACAAAGAGCATAGCCTTTTAAACTGTTGTTGGTTTTTTTCTAATTAAATAGTGTGATTCAAAAACTGAAAACTCAAGAATTTTTCAAACAGTAAATGTATTTTAGAGCAACTTCACATCAATAACCCAAATATCCCATTCATCACCCAAAATAAATTACTTTTCTTCTTACTCGTAGCTTCTGGAGCGTAAAACGGACAAAAAACTTTTAAAGTCACTTAAACGGACCCCGCAGAGTGTCAACTCTCCTCCAACCAGGAGGGGTCCTCGGCGCCGGAGACGTTGAGGTGTTCAATGGCCTGTTGCATGTTTTTCTCCAGAAAACTGTGACACGACAAGCAGTGAGCAGCGACTGCGCTGTGGAGCAGCCACAGCTGGTTGTGGAGGACTTTCACCTGCAGGCAAAGGGTGAAGCGAGGTTCAGGTAATCGGATGTTGGTTGTATTTCTTACAAGTTAAAACGGGAAACTTTTACATCAAACTGGCTCATAACCTTGTTCTCCTCACCCTGTTCTCCTCCAGCAGCTTGACTTTGACGGACAGGTCGTCTCGGACCTTCCCATACCTCTCCCTCTGTCCCTGGAAGGTTTTCTGTGCCTGCTCCAGTTTAGGCAGGGTGTTGGCGTCCCGTGGCCCCATGTTCAGCTCCTCCAGGTCCACTCGGTAAGCATCATACTCGATCCTGGACATCAGGATCTAACATCAGGAACTAACACTGGAACTAACACTGTCAGTTAAAGGCTCTCGTCTACGGGGCGCCGTTTGTCAAGTTACACAGTCAAAAATTAACACCAATAATTTGGTTTATTTACCCTCTCAAAAGAGAAAGAAAACTGGACTTGGTTTTTCTAAGTCATATTTTCACCATGTTACTCATTCATTTATAAATGTCAGTTTATACCTAAATATTTAGTTATGAAGCAAAATATTTAGCTTCTTAACTAAATATTTTGTTTGGAAGCTAGATATTTTGTATTTCGTATGGAAGCTAATCTGTTCAAGAAGCTAGACACTTCGTTCCCAAGCTAGACACTTCGTTCCCAAGCTAGACACTTCGTTCCCAAGCTAGACACTTCGTTCCCAAGCTAGACACTTCGTTCCCAAGCTAGACACTTCGTTCCCAAGCTAGACACTTCGTTCCCAAGCTAGACACTTCGTTCCCAAGCTAGACACTTCGTTCCCAAGCTAGACACTTCGTTCCCAAGCTAGACACTTCGTTCCCAAGCTAGACACTTCGTTCCCAAGCTAGATATTTCATTTGGAAGCTAATCTGTTCAAGAAGTTAAATATTTAATCAATAAGCGAAACATTTCGTTTGGAAGCGAAATATTTTGTTCCGAAGCTAGATATTTCGTTCGGAAGCTAGATATTTACTTTGAAACTGTGACATTTATAAATGAATATACATATAACATGGAGTCAAATATGCCATTGATAAAATAAACCCCAATTTATTTCTCTTGACTAAATAAGCCAAATGAATGGTGTTAATTTTAGACCGTTTAACTTTACAAATGGTACCCCATACTTGTCATTTCCTATTTTTAGACCCATTACTAGATTTATCAACTCTACAGCGCCCCCTGCAGCTATGTGTAGGTATGCGCTCCACCCACCTGGCAGCCTCGTACTGTTTGGCGTTGATCATGGTGTCCTCGATGGTTTTATTCACCAGTGTGTTCATGTCGGAGGTGAAGGTGTTAATGGCCGACTGCAGGGTCTCGGTGCTCTTTGACAGAAACTTCTGAGCCTCGGCGTTCATGCCAAACTCCACCTGTTGTTACGTTACGACGCTCAGATGTAAACCAACAAGTCTGACATCTTACGCTTCGTTTCCACTGAGCGGTACGGCACGAGTCAGAGCGGTTCAGTACTCTGTTTCTATTATAAAGGCGGCCCATAGAACCGACCCATAACTCACCATTTCTGGGGCTTCTTCAGCTATAGGTCCATATGACAATGATACGGAATGGTTAGGGCGGAGCTACTGGTGTTTCACAATACAGTCCATTGATTGTGGGACAGAAAATCATCCTAGTGTGTCATTGTACTAGTACAGGGTATATGCAGGAATCTCAAAATCAATTTTAATACCTCTTGAAGACTTTAAGACCTTCTAATATAAAATACTTTTTCGCAATACACTGATAAATAAATCTATTATTAATAATTTACATTAAACTATTTCATTACTGTTGCAATGGCTGAATCAGGAAACGGCCTGGAAAGTTCCATTCATTACCCCGTTAAAAGTTCAGCGAATGGTGGCAAAGTTGGTGCGCCTGCTAGTGCCACTCTGAGGTTGGATGTGGCAGAAAAAGTCATTGCTGTGGAGGTGGTCGCCTCACAGGTGTTGCAGGTGTTGCTCCCACTGTGACAGTAGCAGCTTTAAAACAAACTGGCGCCAATTGATCGCTGTGGATGTTCACGGGAGCTAATGGCGTCCGTTTTGTGGCTAGCTCCATTTACGTTCGATTTGATTGCGTTGATGCCCACTGAGGCAACACCGACGCCTGGTTCACGCCGGGTGCGTAACGGATGCGGTGCAGATGAGGAGCTCCGATAACTTTCAGCCCATAAGGTTAAAGAAATTACAAACATATTAAGCGTTAATAGAACATGATCGAACCACTTGGCTCCATTGCTAAAGTTAACACAATTTAGATATTTAAAAAGACAAAAAAACAACATGAGACTCATTGTAGAATAAGCCAAGTGAATAAATAACGCTCAACAAAAGTACGATAAGACGAGTGTGGCTTTTTATTTACCAGCTCCTCTCTATATACGTAGTTGTTATCGCATGAACTGCTGAGACTTGGTGCTCTTATTGGAGCAAATCTCCAGAGACGTTCCGCACACAAACCGCATCCGGTGTGAATTAGGTGTGATCTTCATTTTACAAAACGCACAGTGAGCCTCCCTGTTGTGTTCGGCCGCAGGCTTCAGTTACTGTTTAAAATCCTTCAACTTCTAGCCAGGAATAGGCAAATTTACACTTCTACATTTACGGTAGTACTGCATCGAATCGCTGCACTTCACAAGTAGCGCGATACGTCACGTCGGTGGCGGCGATAGAACGTATCGCCAAGTGGTGCGGAAACCCGAGAAAACAACCGGCATAAAAAACGGAAGATTGTTTTATTTTATTAGTTTACGGGCGTCTATTTTTGATAGACAAACCTATTTTAAAAACGTCAGTACCAACCAAATTGATTTAAAACTTAATACTTTTTAAGGGTCTTAATTTTGATTAAAATCAATTAATCAACTTTTAATACTTTTCAAAACCCCACGGATACCCTGTAGTATGATGCCATGATAAGTGTTTGGCCCAGTGCGAGTCCAACTGGAGGTGAATACATAAAGTGGCGTACTGCTCAGTTGAAACAAGTCATTATAGTCAAGCTTTCAAACAGGAAAACAAGCTGATTGTCGTCGATCTACTGGAGAGGATGGTTTCAGGACTCACGTGGAGGTTCTTCGTTTTGAAGCTGAGCTCGGTGAAGGCGTCCCCCAGAGTCCTCTGGGTGACGGAGAACTGAGCAAACTGACTGGCCAGCGTCTGAGCCAGCTTGGTCATGTGATCGTAGCGCTGCCGGTCGTCCTTGAGCAGCTCGAGGCGCGGCTCCAGGTTCAGGTCCACCGTACGCGAGCCACGGCCCAGCTTCTCGGCCAGAGCCTGCCGGGTGCACTGCGGAAGGAGAGAGAGACGTCGTCGCTAATCAGTAAAGTCGAGTTTATGCAAGTTTGCACCGACACGCACACGTATTCACGGAGACGCTTTCCTTTTATAAAATACTTTTATACGTCTGTGTTGCGAAGTAACTCCCCACCAGGGCAGTAGGCGGGTCTGCCTACCATTGCAGTGACTTTACTGGTCGACGACAGTTTGTTTACTTCAGCTTGTAAACGCACATCCACTCAAGGAGCAATGGCCGACAGAGAAAGAGTTTTGATTGAGCTGAAAAGCTTTTTATTAAAAGTGCAGCTCATGGAATAATCTATAAAACGCATGAAAATAAAACAAACCGTTTTGTTGTTCTCTACACCTCCTGGTGTTCAAAATCGCCAAAAGACCATATTGGATAAACTGCTCTTGCAATATAAAAGCATCTAGTGTGAAAAAGCTGCACTGACTACTGATTACATCGACTATAGAGCATCTGGGGCTGATGTTGGGCTGACCAATCACAGACGTGCGCTCTCCGTTGCGTTCGACGGATAATAAAAAAAAAATTGGGCTCTACTCGGATAGTAGGGCTTGTGTGTCTCAGCAGACTGAGAAGTATAAACTAGGCTTTAGCCATGAATGAAATCCACGAGGTTAGACTCCGCCCACCTTATATTTGCTGATGCTCCACTTGCGGACCCTCTCCAGCTTCTCGCTGGCTGGGTTCTTGCTGCTGGCTTCGATGACCACCGGTCCACTGTCTGGTCTCTGGGGTGTGACCGTGACCTCTGGAGGTTTACAAAGAAAAAAAAAAGGTCAGACTTTACCAGACAACTTTTACAATGAAGAATCGTTTAATCCTTGATGCTGGGGTTCAAATCAACAGCTCTAAATGTGAGTTTCTTTTAGCGGTTCAAGCACCATGGGGAAACGTCCGCACTTCATATCCAGCTTTTACCTTTGCTTTGGTCTGTTTCCACGGCGACCTGTCCTGCCGCCTCAGACGAACCGTCAGCGCCTTCTTCATCTGCGTGGTTGCAGTTAATGTCTGTTTCCTGTGGAGAGAGCGATGGTGGGTAAATCTCCGATTTAGTCGAGTCACAGCCACAAACGTCAGCGCAATCTTTGGCTGATTTTAGGATCAGATGGACAGAATTGTGAAGTAGGGGGGTGGGGATACATGGTAAGGTCTGAACAACATCAGAAAATCATACGGTGAATCCACATTTTCCTCATCCGTCATCACATTGCTTCCCACCGTTTTGGTGACCTTAATGCCCCCCGTGGTGCGTTATTTCTCCATATCAGGAGGGGGTAATCTACTTCAGCAAGCTTCCCTCCTATGGACTATAAATACATTACTGGCATCCAAGGTGTAAACATCTGACACTTTGGGATAGGGCTGGACGATTAACCTTTATCGCATCGATATTGAGGTTTTAACTCCTGCGATAACCTAACCTCAGGAGGCCTAACCCCGCCCCTGACATTTGAGTGACAAACCTATTCACCAATCAAAATGGTTGAGTCTCGCATTCCTGGCTTGCTGGCCAAACAGAAATGGTGATGGGAAACAAGCTTGTATGCAGAGCAGTGTTGCCAACATGGCGACTTTGTCACTATATTTAGCGACTTTTCCGACCCCCCTGGCAACAGTTTTTTTCAAAAAGTGACTAGTGACAAATCTAGCGACTTTTCCATGTGTTGCTAGAGACTTTTGGTGACTTGTTAAATGTGAAAGCAGAATGTATGTCTCACTGTTCTCAGCAGGTAGTGGGAGAGGAACCTGGCTGCAGAGCTCTGCTGTCAGTCTCTCGACGCTGCCGTGCTCAGGCTAATCTTCACTGTCAGGTTACTACGTCTTATCTTGCAGAAGGCTGGATAAGGTCTTGTTTTTAATTGTTTTTGTCATTTATTTTAAAATGTGTGCAATATAACAGTTTCATGTTTAGTAAATGGCAGTGGACTGCAGAAGATTTGGTTTCTCATTTTCTATTTTTCAATGGCAAAGATTCGTCAATTAAAAAAAATTAGGCTAAAATCAGGCTACCTGTTTAAGTTATTTTCCATTATGTCTTATTATTCTTTGGTATTTAGGTTCAGGTATTTAATAATCACGAAGCATTGTATAATCTCATTACCTCAATCACTATGTAGTTTATATTAGAGATTTTTCAGGTTCAACAGCAGACAAAAGCCAGAAGAGGGCCTTGGCCACATAAAGGTTCAAGTTGTACAAGACTGTGTTGTAAAAGTAACGATATATTTCATTCATAATTTTTGTTTTATGCACTTAAAAAGTATCTAAAGTAAAAATCGAAAATCGCATCGCAATATTTGTTAGAAAAACCACAATTAGGTTTTTTTGTCAAAATCGTGCACCCCTACTTTGGGACACCATATTTGTTGTATTATTATATTGAGACTGTCCTTTCCAATATTAAAAACAGGAAATACTGGAACAGTGGTGTTACAGGGAATAGAGGGAAAGAAGGTAGAGGACCTTAAGTGCTTCGGGTTGTGACGGGAATATTTATAAGTAATTAGAATCAATAAATTTGTTACATTCTTAGTAAATTAATCTAGGGAATATATAATGTAGAGATAATCAGAGTGCTTAGACAGCAGATATCAGGAGGACACCCTCTGACCTCGTTCCCTTTACAGTGTGAAGTGATTTAACCTTGTGGGACCAGACATCTGGACTGCGCAGGAGGGACTGAAGAAGATAATCTTTGCTTACCATTTACCATATAATATTAGGAATAGGAGAGTGCGGGGAAGTTTGAGCATGGCACCGTTCTGGGTGCACAGTTTGTCTTGCAATCTGGCTAATCTGCTTATTAAATACCTAAAAACACCTAAAGGACTCCAGTCTCATCTTTGTTTAAGAAGAAAGAAGCTATTTTTTTCCACAACAGGGTCAACAGGTGGAGAAAAGCAAGTCAGCAAGAATGAAAGTAAAGGTGTAGAAGAGAGTAGAGAGAGCCAGACCCGGCGCCAACGGGCGACACAACCAGCAGAGGGTGCTGTAGGCTATTAATCGGGACTTTTGGTGGCAGTAAAGAAGGTTCTGCCCGCAACTGCAACCTTGAGTGACATTCTGGTCCACGCTCCATACCGGTCGGTAGCAGTAATGCACCAGTTTGTTGATTGCCAGCTGCCAATAAACATCACAAAGAAGAAGGGCGCTGCTGTGTTACTTTTAGGCTTTATGCTACCGGTAGATATGATGAATATACACCCAAGAAAGGGAATTATGAATGTTTTCAGCAGCAGATTATTTTGGATTGTGGAAGTAAGACTTGTAGTGGACTAGCTACTTCATTGGAGGACATTATCTGGACCTTTGTAGACTTATAAAGACAGATTTTGTTCAAGCTGGCTCTGTTCTGTCAATGGTATATGGCTTCATTGGGGTGAGTTGCACATTACCTTGATGATCCGAGTCGTTTGTCAAAAAGGTTTACTGTGTCTACCGTTACGATTGTATCCTTGATTGGCACACATCATTGGAATCTCAGCTTTCCAGTGATGTTCAATACGTATTTGTACATGGAAAGGCAGATTTGTCCCGGAAGTATGCAACGTACCGCCAACGGGATATAAAAACGCCACAACAAGTGACCAGGATGAATAGGACCAGGATGAATAGGACCAGGACTGAGGACATCAGAGGGACGGCTCATGTTATACGTTTTTGTAGATAAAGTCAGAGAGGCCAGACTGAGGTGGTTTGGACACGTTCAGAGAAGAGACGACGATTATATATCGGTAGAGGAAGGATGAGGTTGGAGTCCCCAGATAGGAGGATAAGAGGAAGACCAGAAAGGAGATTTATGGATGTGGGGAAAGACGAGATGTAGTTAGTTGGTGTGAAGGTAGAGGATGAGGAAGATGAGACTAAATGGAGACAGATGCTGTGGCGACCTGGGAGGTGAAAACCGAAAAGAGAAGATACTGACATTGTAACGATGTGTAATACATCACGGAGTCCCTTTAATATTAGTCAGACACCCCTAAATCAAATGGAGTGCAACCAGTTACCCTTAGAGGTCACTCGTGTGTAATTTGCTCTCAGTAGAAACTCAAACCCACCAAGAGACGACGTCCACCTAAACTGACAACAGGAGAAAAAAAAAAAAAACATTAATCAGAGAAGCAGCCAGGAAGCTTGTGACTGTGGAGACGCTGGAGATCCACAAATCTGGGCTTAATGAAAGAGGAGGAGGAAGAAAGTCGTGTAAGAAGCAGGTAAGAAGTAGTGCTGTGTTTGAAGAAAAAAAAAAAAAGGATTATCTGATTCTGAATGGGTTCTTATAAAAAAAAAAAAAATCCTAAAAATCGATTTGGACGTTCAAAAGTCTATTTAATCGTTTAAAGGAGCCGTATGTATGATTGTGGCCAAAACTGGTACTGCAATCACTTTCAAACTACTGTAGAGCGGTGTATCCCCTCCCGACTCGAGGTTGCCAGATAGGCTGCAGGAACGTAGGCTGCTACAAGGAGCTTCCAGTGGCAAGTGACGAGTCCTACACAGTAAGTTTTTATTTGTTAACTATGTTTAATTAAAATGACAGAGAAACGGGCTCTGATAATGCATCGCTAACGTTAGCAATGATGACTCGCCGTTTTTATTTCCCAAACAAATCCTTACCTTTTCAATTCCATGACCCTCCTCCTCCATATGCGCTAACGTAACGTTACTTTGCACGAACATGCATAACTTTGTTCGACTGTCATGAATATTTGAAATGTCCATTTACATTAAGTACAAGCTAGCCAAACATAGACGAATCTTACCTGTCCAGGAGAAAATTAGCAACGTTGGCGTCCGTCTTCAAATTCTTCTCTGTTTTCAGCCGTCTCCATCTTGCAAAGGCATCTCCTACACAAATCCTTGTTTTATTTCGGACTTTGTCACGACGTATTTCTGAATGTTAACGATGTGTTTTAGGTGTAGTAACGATAGACATTTTTTATCCAAATCACTTTTGTAGCTGCAGCTGTAATAACGAGAGCAGAGCTGGTGAACCCGATGGCTAAACACTACTGACTTCATGATTGGTAGATAGGTGGAGGGCGGAGCTTCAGGCCAAAACACAAGATGACATCATCAACATCAGCTGAGGGCTGCAACTTCACTTTTAAATGACAATATCCTCGCCGTACTACTGTTGTCAGTGATATAAGTATTTGAAATGAACATGATTTCTTAATGTCTAGTGACATATCAGGGTCATTTTATGATTAATTTAAATACATTTCTTACATAGAGCTCCTTTAACATCGTTTCTCCTTTTTACAGCTAAAACAGGAGGGAAAAGTGCAGACGGGCATTTAAAGGTTTAGGTCTAAAAGGGTTAAATACAGTTTCCCCTTGGTGAACTCTAACCCCACCCAGTGTTACGTCATTTAATTACAGGTATGTAATTAAGGTAACAGCTAAAAAGCAAAATTTTAACAGCACTGACCCGTATCATTGTCGAATCTGAACAGATCGGATCAGGATAATCGATTCCAACTCTTGAGAAATTATGTGCTTCAATCATTTTCTATTACCGCTAAATATGTTTGTAATTTCTTTAACTTCATGAAAATCTGCATGCAGTGTCCGGAAAAAAAATAGACTTGCGTAAAGTTAAAGCACCGCAGCCGGTGTGAATTAGGCGTTAGGCCCTCCATTGTGGCTCTTATTAACTCTGGCCAAAAATAATTTAAAAACACGGACATTTTCTTCAATGTAAAGGTAATAAATAAATGTTAGTCTGAGCAGTTTCACTGGAGTTACGAATAGCTGTTGTCAAGTCATTTTGTTCTTGTTTTTATTAAAAGATTCTTTTGATAGTTTTCAAAAAAATAAAAAATACTATAATAGATGTTGCAAAAATCGTCTACATTGTTTCGAAGGGTCGTGCACCTTTTGTGGCTCTAAACATCTTAAGTTTAGCTGAACCAAAGGAAAAACTGCCTCTTAGGGCTGTAAACGTTGCTGACCCCTGCCCTATTCATACCATGCACACTGTAAAACATGGTGGTGGCAGCATGTTGCCGAGGGGATGCCCTTCTTTAACACAGACAGGGAAGCTGGTCAAAGTTGCAGCCAAATCAGGAACGCTCCTGGAAGAAAACCTGCTACAGGCTGCAGAAGATTTTAGACCGAGGTGGGGGTTCAATGGATGGTTGATATCAAAGCAGATACATGTGGAATAATGGCCTAGTCAAAGTTCATACCTAAATTCATTTGTAAAGTTAAAGCTTAACCTGACTGGGCTGGAGCTATTTTTAAGTGTCAAAACATTTCCGCAGCAGCTTGAGACAAACCCAAGAAGACTTACATTTGTAATCACAACAAAACGTTCTGCAAAGTATTGATTCAAATGCATGTCACACTTTTCAGATTTGAACCCATGCATCATTTTCTTTTTAGTTCAATGGTGCAACTACTTTGTGTTGGTCTAGCACATCCAATCCTAATGACAGACACTCAAGTTTTGGTTTGAGAAAAAAAAAAAGAAAAGAAAAAAAGGACAAGGGTCATACTTTTGCAAGGCACTGTACATAAACTCCCTATAAACTGAAATGATCAAATCAAAATATGCACACAAAAATTGAAACTTTTTCTCTAATTATTCTGTTTGACTCCAGTTTCTAACCGTTTCTGAATTCATCCTGATCCAGTTAAAACATGGGGGGTTACAGCGGGAGACAAAGTTAGATCCAGATCAAAACCCAGTAGGGTTGCCAGGTTGGCTTTTGCTCCCTGCCGCTACTGGCTGAGGGTCAGAGAGGTCAGAAGTCACTCAGCGCGTCTAAATTGAGCTAATATCTGAACCAGAATGGGAGCCTTTATCCCAGTTTACATGTCGCACAGAAAATCGAATTGTTAAATGAAGTGCGTTCGGCTCCGCGAAGCTAGGTGGCAACATTTCGCGCTGGCATTTTTTCGGTTTGCCTAGAGTGTCTCACAGATAGAAAACAAATGCGCACAACAAGCAAAAATGGACGCCGCCGCTGCAGCTCAGAACATTTTGTTTATTACTGTACTGTGTGATTGTGTTACACCTGTTGTTGTTGGACCGGTGTTGTTATTCCCGCTTCTGCGGCCTCCTCACTTCCGTAAGGGGCAGCGCCCAGGCTGCCGATAGCTCGACTAAGCTAGGATGTCGTTTACATGCAGAGAAATTAAGTTATCTAATCGCAATGTGTGTTTCATGCTAACTTGCAACTTTTAATTTCCAACGTTATATTCCATGTTTGTTTGTTTTAAAAAAAAAAAAAATCACCAAATCATGTAAAGCGCCTTGAATTACCCTGTTGTTGAAAGTGTGCTATACAAATAAAATTGCCTTGCCTTATCTGGGTGTCTTAGCTCGATTAGGAGTAGGCCGGTTCCGTTAAGACTTTAGCCAGACTAAGGCGATAACTCTGGCTACTCTCACTGAAACAGCCAGCTGACACAGATGTTTCTGCAGGAGAGCGAGGCTGGTCCTCAGAACAGCGGAAAAGACCAGCTCACACCCGTGGAGGAGCTCAGTGGGTCAGAGGAAAACCAGCTCAAAGCTGCCGTGTCACATCGAAGAGACAGAAGGACCTGTGATGACGCAGAACGAGCCCCATGTGTGCCTCAGTAAAGGTTACATCAAACTCTATTCTATTCCTGTTTCTACGATGGGACTGTAAACAGAAAAAAAAAAAAAACGCCTGTTTCCGTTTCATTCAATTCAAACTCTGGTCTCACTTCTGGAGGGGTTTCTTCTTCTCCTTCTTCTTCTTTTTGGTCTGTGGAGTTGAACGCTGCACCAACGTCTTCATTTTCCTCCGATGCCTCCATCATTTTCTTTTGGTCTGAAAACAAAAACACAAAAACAAAACAGTCAGCTGTTGACGTACACTTTTTACTACGAGGCCTTTTGTTCTCTGCCTCCTCTCAGAAATAACTAACCCAGAATAAAAATATACACTGCTAAAAAAATAAACTGAACACTAAAATAACACATTCTAGATCTGAATGAATGAAATATTCTTATTAAATACTTTGTTCTTTACATAGTTGAACGTGCTGACAACAAAATCACACAAAGTATCGATGGAAATCAAATTTATCAATCCATGGAGGTCTGTATTTGGAGTCACACTCAAAATTAAAGTGGAAAAACAAACTACAGGTTGATCCAACTTTGATGTAATGTCCTTAAAACAAGTCAAAATGAGGCTCAGTAGTGGGTGTGGCCTTCTCGTGCCTGTAGGACCTCCCTACAACGCCTGGGCATGCTCCTGATGAGGGATCTCCTCCCAGACCTGGACTAAAGCATCCGCCAACTCCTGGACAGTCTGTGGTGGATGGAGCGAGACATGATGTCCCAGATGTGCTCAATTGGATTCAGGTCTGGGGAACGGGGCGGGGCCGGTCCACAGCATCAATGCCTTTCTCTTGCAGGAACTGCTGACACACTCCAGCCACATGAGGTCTAGCATCGTCTTTCATTAGGAGGAACCCAGGGCCAACTGTACCAGCATATGGTCTCACATGGGGTCTGAGGATCTCATCTCGCTACCTAATGGGAGTCAGGCAACCTCTGGCGAGCACATAGAGGTAGCGGTCCCGCTGCTGGGTTGTTGCCCTCCTACATGTCTCCTGGTGGCGCCTCCATGCTCTGGACACTATACGCTGACAGACACAGCAAACCTTCTCGCCACAGCTCGCGTTGATGTGCCATCCTGGATGAGCTGCACTACCTGAGCCACTTGTGTGGGTTGTAGACTCCGTCTCATGCTACCACTTGAGCGAAACCACCGCCAGCATTTAAAAGTGGCCAAACCATCAGCCAGAAAGCATCGAAACTGAGAAGTGGTCTGTGGTCACAACCTGCAGAACCACTCCTTTATTAAGGGTGTCTTGCTAATTGCCTATAATTTCCACCTGTTGTCTATTCTATTTGCACAACATCATGTGAAACTGTCAATCAGTGTTGCTTCCTAAGTGGACAGTTTGATTTCACATAAGTGTGATTGAAACAAAAATCTGAGCAGTTATGGTTTGCTTTTAGATTTTATTTCATTCAAGTCACCAAACTCTGACCTATGAGTCATAATTTACATATAATGTTGCACTTTTCTCATTTCTGTGTCAATCTCACAGATTTCCCCCAAACATCGTGTCGTTTGTCTCCCTCTGGTGGTCACAAAAGCGCATAACGTCCATATCTATATCTATAAAAGGAGGGGATTGCATGCAGGGATTTGTTAGCACCAAGGTCGTGGGTTCAAATTCCAGCCGGGGGTCTCTCTGCTTGGAGTTTGCATGTTCTCCCTCTGCATCACCCCTGCGCATACTCTTAGGTTGGTTAGTTTTTCTAAATAGTCCTTAGGTATGAGTGTGTTGCTGTGTTGCCCTGTGATGCACTGGAGACCTGTCCTGGGTGTACCCTATGGGTTCTGTTTGTAAAGTTACAAACATGTGGAAATATGTCAAAAATTAACAGCAATCATTTTGGGTATTTTGCCTGTCATCAGCGGGAAAAAGATTGGGGTTCATTTTTCAAAGTCATATTATCATATTATCATACATTATAAATGTCACAATTTTAAACTAAATATTTAGTTAGCAACCTAAATATTTAGCTTCATACTAAATATTCAACTCAGAGCTAAATGTTTAGTTCAAAGTAGTTTAACTAGTTTAAAAAGTTAGTTTAGTTAGTTTAAACTAACTAACTAACTCATTTAGTTTACCTAGCTACCTAAATGTGTTCAGCTTGCTACCTAAATGTGTTCAGCTTGCTACCTAAATGTGTTCAGCTTGCCACCTAAATGTGTTCAGCTTGCCACCTAAATGTGTTCAGCTTACCACCTAAAGGTTTAGCTTACCACCTAAAGGTTTAGCTTACCACCTAAAGGTTTAGCTTGCCACTACCTAAAGGTTTAGCTTGCCACTACCTAAAGGTTTAGCTTACCACCTAAAGGTTTAGCTTGCCACCTAAATGTGTTCAGCTTGCCACCTAAATGTGTTCAGCTTGCCACCTAAATGTGTTCAGCTTGCCACCTAAATGTGTTCAGCTTGCCACCTAAAGGTTTAGCTTGCCACCTAAAGGTTTAGCTTGCCACCTAAAGGTTTAGCTTGCCACCTAAATGTGTTCAGCTTACCACCTAAATGTGTTCAGCTTGCTACCTAAATGTGTTCAGCTTGCCACCTAAATGTGTTCAGCTTGCCACCTAAAGGTTTAGCTTACCACCTATGTGTTCAGCTTGCCACCTAAATGTGTTCAGCTTGCCACCTAAATGTGTTCAGCTTGCCACCTAAAGGTTTAGCTTGCCACCTAAAGGTTTAGCTTGCCACCTAAATGTGTTCAGCTTGCCACCTAAATGTGTTCAGCTTGCCACCTAAAGGTTTAGCTTGCCACCTAAATGTGTTCAGCTTGCCACCTAAATGTGTTCAGCTTGCCACCTAAAGGTTTAGCTTGCCACCTAAAGGTTTAGCTTACCACCTAAATGTGTTCAGCTTGCCACCTAAATGTGTTCAGCTTGCCACCTAAATGTGTTCAGCTTGCCACCTAAATGTGTTCAGCTTGCCACCTAAATGTGTTCAGCTTGCCACCTAAAGGTTTAGCTTGCCACCTAAAGGTTTAGCTTGCCACCTAAAGGTTTAGCTTACCACCTAAATGTTTAGCTTGCCACCTAAATGTTTAGCTTACCACCTAAATGTTCAGCTTGCCACCTAAATGTGTTCAGCTTGCCACCTAAATGTGTTCAGCTTGCCACCTAAATGTGTTCAGCTTGCCACCTAAATGTGTTCAGCTTGCCACCTAAAGGTTTAGCTTGCCACCTAAAGGTTTAGCTTACCACCTAAATGTTTAGCTTGCCACCTAAATGTTTAGCTTACCACCTAAATGTTCAGCTTGCCACCTAAATGTTCAGCTTGCCACCTAAATGTGTTCAGCTTGCCACCTAAAGGTTTAGCTTGCCACCTAAAGGTTCAGCTTACCACCTAAAGGTTTAGCTTACCACCTAAATGTTTAGCTTGCCACCTAAAGGTTTAGCTTGCCACCTAAATGTTTAGCTTGCCACCTAAATGTTTAGCTTACCACCTAAAGGTTTAGCTTACCACCTAAAGGTTTAGCTTGCCACCTAAAGGTTTAGCTTGCCACCTAAATTTTTAGCTTGCCACCTAAATGTTTAGCTTACCACCTAAAGGTTTAGCTTACCACCTAAATGTTTAGCTTGCCACCTAAAGGTTTAGCTTGCCACCTAAAGGTTTAGCTTACCACCTAAAGGTTTAGCTTGCCACCTAAATGTTTAGCTTACCACCTAAATGTTTAGCTTGCCACCTAAATGTTTAGCTTGCCACCTAAATGTTTAGCTTACCACCTAAAGGTTTAGCTTACCACCTAAATGTTTAGCTTGCCACCTAAAGGTTTAGCTTGCCACCTAAAGGTTTAGCTTACCACCTAAAGGTTTAGCTTGCCACCTAAATGTTTAGCTTACCACCTAAATGTTTAGCTTGCCACCTAAATGTTTAGCTTGCCACCTAAATGTTTAGCTTGCCACCTAAATGTAGCTTACTACCTAAAGGTTTAGTTCACTACCTAAAGGTTTGGCTGAGTACCTAAATGTTTAGCTTAATATTTTGCTTGCTAACTAAATATTTTGCTTGAAACTGTGACATTTACAAATGAATAAATAACATTGACGCAAATATATGTCTTTAAACCCCCCTCCCTCCACCCCCAACATTTTCTTTTTCTCTTAAGCACCTTGAATTGCCCTGCTGTTGAAAGTGTGCTATACAAATAAAATTGCCTTGCCTTGCCTTGCCTTATGACAGGCAAAATAACCCAAATTATTGCTGGTAACGTTTGGCTGTGTAACTTTACACACGGCACCCCATAGTAGCCCGCCTTTCACCCAATGACCACTGGAGATGAGCACCAGCTCCCTCCGCGACCCTGCAAGGATAAGCTTGTATAGATGATGGATGGATTTACGCAGAGGGAAACCAATCTAATGACTTTAAACACGCCTTTCAGCCTGAAAACAGTCGTGGCAGCGTCTGAAACCAGAAAGTGATGCCTGTGAAGACAAAGTTAAACACAGAAAATGAAGAATAATCATACTGATAAACCCTGTGAGTCACACTGAGCCCTGCTGTTACGATGCGCTAAAACATGCTTTTGCGAGGAGGATGGCACTGAGGTAACGTCTACCCCCTCCTGACACTGCTTATAAAGTTAAGACTTTATATACACCGAGTACAAAGTGCACGGACCTCATCTCTGATAAATGATCATTCATAACGCTGACCTTTGACCTACAAACTATCCCGAGCGATTGCATCTATTGTTATCTAGCTATCATGTGATGAAACGTCAAGTTTCAGCATAAACTGATGACAGGAACAAGGTATAATCAGCAGGTATGATCTCTACTTCTGTTTCTGAGCAGGAAGATGATTGGTTCCCCTCAGAGGAACTAAACTGCAGCAGCTCAGTATTTTATTGTTTGTGTTCAGTTTTAAAAACAAGTTTGTCTGCTGATTACCAAAACCTCCTAGCAATCTTATATACAGTTGCCAGTATGATGATATCCTACAGATGGGTCATGTTAAACACATGCATTGCAACAGGTTGCCGTATAAAGCACTGTGAAAAAAGTTTAGATTCGTCCCTTCAGTTCCTTATATTTTCCATCCAAGCATCCTGACTTCCTTTTAACCATTTATAAAGAGATGTATTTCCAGGCTTTCTGTAGGTTTTACGTTTAGACTTTGGCTGCATATATGAATGAAGAACGCTTGTGTTCAGTTTTCCTGATGGGTGTGTTCATTTCAAGTTGCCACAGTCTCTCAATTTTACTTCCACGTGAACGAATTTACCGAAAAAGGACAAAAACCGAGTTTTAACAAAAGCAGGTCGACCATTATGACCTTTAAAATCCAGCCTGTGCGACATTAAGAACCAGAAACAAACAGGCAACGGCATAAATCAAGAGTTTTGTTGGGGTTTTTTTTACCTACGAGATGTTGAAAAAGCGACTCCTCCTTTTTTCCACCTTCTTCTTCTCAACTTTTTGTCTGTCGTGTTTTTTTCTTTCCTACGTCTCTTTCAATCCCTCCTGTTTAAAAGGTGTAGACAGACTGATTTAAAAAGTTAGCGTTAAGATTTAAGTAGCGACAAAAAAAAGTCAAACATCCCCGGAAGTGTTTTCTGAACGGATTGTTTGTCACAGTGAGTGTTCGGTTTACTCTCCTGGGCTCACCGGAGGGGCGGTGATGTTCGCAGGTCGCTAGAGGTGCGATGGAGGTGGGTTGTATTTGCTGCGGAAGAAGTCCAAGAGGTAGAGTACCCGAAAATTGTACTCAGGTAGGAGAAGAACTACTTCAACATATTTTTACTCAAGTGAAAGTAAAAAGTAGCTGTCCAGAAAATGCAGCTCATATAATTAATTATTTAAGGAGTTGTTGTAGATGAACTTGGGCAGGAAGGATTTCCTGTAGCGGTCTGTATTGCAGCGAAACTGAAGAAGCCTCTGACTGAAGACGCTCTGTTGTTGTATGACAGTCTCATGAAGAGGATGCTCAGGGTTGTCTATAATCTTTTTGATTTTATGAAGAATCCTTCTTTGCATTATCATCTCCAGATGTTCCACAGTTGTCCCAAGAACAGAACCAGCCTTTTTTATCAGGTTGTTTAGCCTTTTTAAATCCCTGGCTCTGATGCTGCTACCCCAACAGATGATGGCTGAAGAGATTACACTCTCCACAACAGACTTGTAGAATATCTGCAGCATCTTGCTGCAAACCTTGAAGGACCTAAGCTTCCTCAAGAAGTACAGTCTGCTCTGTCCCTTCTTGTAGACTGTTTCACTGTTCAGTCTCCAGTCCAGTCTGTTGTCAAGGAGAACTCCGAGGTATTTATACTCCTCAACCACCTCCACTTCTTCACCCATGATGGAAACAGTGTTTGACTTATCCCTGTTTCTTCTGAAATCTACAATCATCTCCTTTGTTTTGTTCACATTCAAGGTGAGACGATTGTTTCCACACCATGTCACAAAGCGGTCCACCAGCTCTCTGTATTCAGCTTCTTGTCCATCTCTGATACACCCGACAATTGCAGAGTCATCTGAGCATTTCTGCAGATGACAGGTCTCTGATTTGTACTGGAAGTCTGAGGTGTACAGAGTGAAAAGGAATGGTGAGAGTACGGTCCCCTGTGGTGCTCCTGTGCTGCTGACCACCTGGTTTGACACACAATTCGGTGGTCTGTTTGTCAGGTAGTCATTGATCCAGGCGATTGTTGAGGGCTCCACCTTTGAACGTTGTGTGTGTGTGTATATATATATATATATATATATATATATATTAGCACCATGTAAACAGTAGGGACGTGTATTGGCAAGAATCTGGTGATACGATATGTATCACAGTACAGAGGTACATATATTGCGGTACTATGAGTAAGACTATATATTGTAATTTTTGAAACTGAATTTAACACTAGAAAAACTGTGTCAGCATTCTAAAAACCCCAACCTGTTTCATACTTTAACACACCCAGTTTTATTAGTAGATCTAGTTGATCCACTGGAACGAAGAAGGTGAAAAAAGGCCACCAACTAGCAGCATACTCCTATGCCTTGTCCACACGTAACCGGGTAGCCTATATCACAAAACAAAGATTGGCATTTTCTCTGTTTTAAGCGTTTGCTTGTGGACAGAAATAATCGGGGTTTTCGGGTCCACTCCGTCACTTTCTGCGACAAAAATGCTCCGACATCATTTGTGCGACTTGTGTTTACACTCAGAAACAGCATTTATGCCCTCAGAGATCATCAATTCTCCAAGCGCTTTTTGTTTGCTTGTTTTTACAAGCTCAATTACTGCTCTATGTAGAAGTTAAAACATAGAAAGTTACTCTGAGTGGATGGGATTTGTCTATGATATGTATTTAACGACGCACTTATGCGGTTAGGTGCAGACGGAGATTTTTTTTTAAACGAGGTGGTGAGGGTATTCGTTTTTTTAAAACCCGTCTACATGTGAACATGGCCTTAATTTTACTACAAAAATGAATGTCAGCATTAATGGTTCCATTCAAATTCTAAAAACAAAACAAAAAACATAGATAAATTGCTTTTGAATATCGATACAATATCGTTAAACAAAATGCTACGATATATCGGCGTATTTATATTTTTCTTACATCCCTAGTAAACACCATTTCCAGTATATTAACTTGACCTCAAAATGCAACAAGCACAGCAGATAGAAAATTACATTACAAAAACTGAGTGTGTGTAAAAAGAGGAGTTCACCTTTAATAAACTGTAGTTGTGTGTCTGTGTCTGGTATATTTTTGTTTCAACATGTTTTGTTCTTCATTCCGTGAAGTTACTCACAGAGGGTGGCGTATCCAGAAATGTTACTCAAGTAGCAGTAGCAATACTTCCCAATAATATTACTCAAGTAAAAGTAGAAAGTACGCTATAGTAAAACTTCTCTTAAAAGTATATTTTTTCCACAAAGTTACTCAAGTAAATGTAACAAGTTACTACCCACCTCTGCAAAAATATTAACTTATGTGCAAATTGTGGTATTTTAAAGACTAAATTAATACAAATAACATAATTACAAAAATAACATGTTTTTTTCCCATAAAAATGTATGAAACTGATACTTGCAGCATATGTAATGTATATATACTGTTTGTTAGAAGGGTAAAGTACTCCCATTGACGATATATGGTGATTAGTATGTTCACTATCTTCAAATGTCTCTGCAGGCTCAGCGGGTAGAAAATAATACTTGAACAACAAAGCTGGTGAACAAACAGGAGGACTCACTTTGTCATAAGCTGTAGTCGTCTGTGTGTCTCATAATTTTTTGGGTAAAATGTGTTTTTTCTCTTTTATTCACATAGAAGTTACACGCGTTAAGTAGAATATCCAGAAACTTTACTCAAGCAACGGTAGCAATACTTCGTATTAATATTACTTAAGTAAAAATAAAAAGTACGGTGTAGCAAAACTACTCCGAAAATATTTTTTTCTCACAAAAAGTTACTGACGTAAATTTTAGTTGCTAGTTACTGCCCGCCCCTGTTGACATCACCCAAGTTTGTCGTTTTCTGGTCAGGTCCAGGTTTTGGCCTTTGAGGGGCAGTCAGGTCGTGTCAGTATGTTGTCCTTGAACAGAGAACCCCTGATGAGAGGATTTTCAGGGCTGAGCTAACCTCTAGCTTGTATTTTTCTAGTGTCAGGAAAAGGGCACCTAACATCTCTGCAGATCCCACACATTCTGGACACAAACTGTTAGGAGTTTTACCTTCAAGTCGGAGCCACAGAGATTTTACCCCCCAGGTTGTCTCTCTGATGAACACTTAACAGTCAATACAATGCATTTATGCACTAATTCAATAATCAATTCAAACTAATATTTCTGGACAGGAATGGAGCTAAGTATAGGGACATTTTGGAAAAACGTGTGTTGGAGGCTGCAAAGGGCTTGAGATTGAGGCTCGCCTATCAGTAGGACAACGGCCATAAAAACCAGATCAACAGTATGGTATAGATCAAAGCATATTCATATGTTAGAATGGCCTAGTCAAAGTCTAGACGTAAATTTAATTAAGAGTCTGTGGCAAGACTTAAACTTATTTTAAAATATGCTCTCCATTTTATCTGAATGAACTTGAGCTATTTTGCAAAGAATGAGCAAACATTTCAGCCTCTAGAGATGCAAACCTGGCAGATATTGCTGCTGTAACTGGAGCAAAATATGGTTTTACAAAGTATCCACCCGAGATGCTGAACACAAATGCAAACCACACTTTTTAGATTTTTAGATTTTTTTATTGACAGATAAGCTTCTTTAGGTTTATTTAAGTTTGCATTTGGATCTTACCAAGAACCGTATGCCTATATTTAGAATCCTGTTTTTAAGTATGCACAAATGTATATAATAGAAAGCGCAATGAATGAGAAAATTAAAAAAACGTGTCATAAACAGACAAGATAACTGAGGGATGTCGCCTTCCACATCCTGCTCCTGACAGAAAAAAAAACTGACAAAAAAGAGAGAAGTGTGCTTTTTTTTCTAAGAAAATACAGATAAAATACAGTTACATGTAGCTTTAAAATCCTCCGGAAATACATAAAACTTGTAAAAAAGAAAAAGAAATATCTTAAAAACAGTATATAGCGGGTTTAAATACAAAAATAATCGACTATTTATTAACTGTCGCAGCTGTTGCTATGGAAATTAACAGCTTTGTAATCGAGCGCCATCTTGTGTCCTGTGTCCACAAAGCTCTACGAGGAAATGATAACTCTCGCGATACTTCATGTTTTACTACAGTTTTAAGTCCAAAAAATAAACAAACAGCTAGCGGAAAAGTTGGTTATGACTTAATAACAACAACATTTAAACCGGTAAGTAATCAAAATAAGCCTTTATATCTTTTAGACCGTAACATGTTGAACATTTAACGTCATGTTAGGTGTTTTCTTTATCAAGATGAAGCTGCTTCTGCATCAGGTTTCCTGGTTTTGACAACAAATTAACGTTAACTATTAACTTAGAACGGTTGGAAGTGTCAGGAAAAGAGAAAATTTTTTTTATTACACTTAGGCTAAAATATGAAATAGGTTTATTCATTTTACAGCTTTGAATGGCGATATGAACTTTATGTTTTTCCATATTAATCCAGGTGTTTTACCTTTGGTCCTTTGAGTTGTTTAAATGGCGTTTCTAGTTGAAAGTTTGTGGAAGTAGTTAAGCTTCAAAGCTCTGGCGGAATTCTGGAGGTTTTCAATTCATTCAAATGGGCCGAAAATACAATAAAAAGCGTAATATTTAAAAAAAAATTTACAATATATATCAGTACCAAAAGTCATAGTTCACAGCATAGAGCAGACAAAGTTGAAATGTTGAATAGTTGAAGATTTGGGTAAAATATTAAACAGCTTGGAACAAAATATCAACTTTAGATGTCAATATGAGCTGTATGTTGTACCATGTCAATGCAGGTGTTTTACCTCTGGGTCATTATTTGTTAGATGTTAGATGTTAACTGACAGAAAGTGAAAGTAACAACAACAAAAAAGTCTTGAATCACCTTTGATTTCTTCAAAGCAGACAGATTTTCAATCACTTTTCAAGTGAAAGTCAAGCTAATTTGAATGAAAATATGTAAATAAAGGAGGTCTAGGAAGTCAAGACGTTTCACGTGTATGTGCTTTTCATGGGACAGATTTATAGCTGTGTCAAAGATGTTGTGTGTTGCAAAATTTAGCAGCTTTATTTGTGACAATTGGGATCGCTTTTTGATTATAACGCAGATAAATCGGATGTAGATAAATGTTTGTTTTTTTTCCCCACAGAATTTCTTTTGCAGAAAATTCTAATTTGACTTCAGATCAGTTTAGTCGTATCAAAAGTTTTTGTCTTCTTTCTTGTGTTCTCAACAAGCCGGCGCATGTATGGGATTCTTCCGGTTAACCTGGAGTTAGAAACACCACAGTTTCACAATATGAGCATTTAGACCAACAATTGAAACAAAAACATGTGATGTAATATGATTTTAAAACAACAACATCAAAACCAACAAATAATTATACTGCTTCTAAAATAATTTAACATATTGGTTATTACAGGTATATTAAACTAACATGAATGTGCAAGTATTTAATTTGCTGCTATTTTGATTTTGATACAAAGACTAAAGCAAACAAATTATTATTTATTTTTAGTTTTTCTTTTCGTATTGCAATTACAATGATTGTTTTGCTGTTCTACTTTCATCAAAGTTACACAAACATAACTAGAACATATTAGTTGATTAATTAGTCAGGCTATCTGCTCAGGTGGGATCTGCAGTCGGCTACTTCACAGACACGCTGAGTTTCAAACTGAAGTAACTTAAACAGGATGACCTCAATAATAGTTACAGGTGCTGATTCGTCTTTTTTATTTTTTTCATTTTTTGCACGCAGAAATATTCCCAGATATCTGAGTTTACCTTTCTTGTTGTTAAGGGAAGGCAGCCAGTTGAATTTCAATGCAGAGCAACAGGTAGGGGAGGGGGGAGCACCACGCTATGCTCCACACAGTCTCAGGCACTCTAATCACTCCAGAACTTTCTCTGGTATCGCAGTAGAAGGATTTTAAAACATAGAAACATTATATGATGCATAACTCTTTTTTTTAAATCCCTGGTTTTATGGCAAGTCGTTTTAACATTTAACAGGCTGACCGGCTATGTATCCCACCATCTATAAATCTGTGAATCTCTTCTTCCTAGTACAAAAATCTACATTCCAGATATCCATAATAGCGTTGTTACTATTCACAGTAAACCTTACAGCTATCCTAAATGTAATTCTTCCCAGGACAAATTACATCACATTTCTCATTCATGTGTACTGAGTTTACATTCTGTGTAAAAAAAAAAACTAAACAAAAAAACATTGTGGAATGCAGAAACTTATTACTAAGAGAAGCTCTCATTTCAGATAAAATGAAAATACTATTTCAGTAATCTGTGACTTAACTTTGAACACCCAAAATCACATTTTTACTCATACTATTTTCATTTTAGATATGTCATGATTGTTGAGGTCAATCGTTTTAGCTCAGTCATTTTAAATGTGTCAGATATAAAAATAAAAGTAAAAAACAACAAAGAAGAAGGAATTATGGACCTCAACAGCTTTTATGGATTTAGATATATCTCAAACTTAATTCTTACTACAATTGTAATCATGAATATCCTAAAATATAATTTCTACAAATAATAACAATACAGTTGTCGTTATCTTAGATCTGAATTTTGACAAGGAAGAATGCTATTCGGTCTAGGATAAATTATATTTTTGCTCTCTATAATAGGAATTACAGATAAGTACGGTAGAATTTTAATGGAACCATTAATGATGAGAGTAATGTTTGTATTAAAAATTAACTCTACCACCGTACTACAGCCGCCCTACCTTCTGTGTTTATCTAGGAGACAACGAACGCTACGCTGATTCTGGTGATGAAGATGTGAGGAGGAGGAGGAGGCCGGGGGCGAACCTTCATCAGCCGATGTCCACAGAGCAAACATCTAGAAGCTTCAGGAGGAAGAAACGCTGCAGGTTGTCGGTCATGAAGGAAACATGTTCACACGTTCAGTTCTAATCTAATCAGAACTTGTTACATTTACTTTAGTACGTTTTTGGAGAAGAAGAAAAAAGTACTTTTACGAGTCCTCACTAGAACCAGGAAAGTAGAGCACATCACCCCGGTTCTAAAGTCCTTATACTTCAAAAATACTTGTTTACTAGTTTATAAATCATTGAATGGCTTAGCACCAAAGTATGTTGAAGATCTACTGTTACTATAGCAACCCCCCCAGACCACTCAGGTCCTCTAATTCCAGTCTACTCAACATCCCTAGAATCAGAACCAAACATGGAGAAGCAGCTTTCAGTTTCTGTGCTCCTCTAATCTGGAACAAACTTCCAGAAAACTGCAAAACTGCTGAAACACTGAGTTCTTTTAAATCACAACTAAAAACGTATCTGTTTAGAGCTGCCTTTGAGTAATGCTTTGTTGTATCATGTTTTGTGTGTGTTTTATGCTTTATTGCTGTTCCTTTGCCTTACTCGAGTAATATTATTATGAAGTATTGTTACTCTTACTCGAGTAATATTATTATGAAGTATTGCTACTCTTAATCGAGTAATATTATTATGAAGAAATACTCGAGTAATATTATTATGAAGTATTGCTACTCTTAATCGAGTAATATTATTATGAAGAAATACTCGAGTAATATTATTATGAAGTATTGCTACTCTTACTTGAGTAACATTATTATGAAGTATTTCTACTCTTACTCGAGTAATATTATTATGAAGAAATACTCGAGTAATATTATTATGACGTATTGCTACTCTTACTCGAGTAATATTATTATGAAGTATTGCTACTCTTACTTGAGTAATATTATTATGAAGTATTGCTACTCTTACTCAAGTAACAATATTATGAAGTATTGCTACTCTTACTCAAGTAACAATATTATGAAGTATTGCTACTCTTACTCGAGTAACATTATTATGAAGTATTTCTACTCTTACTCGAGTAATATTATTATGAAGTATTGCTACTCTTACTCGAGTAATATTATTATGAAGTATTGCTACTCTTACTCGAGTAATATTATGAAGTATTGCTACTCTTACTCGAGTAATATTATTATGAAGTATTTCTACTCTTACTCGAGTAATATTATTATGAAGTATTGCTACTCTTACTCGAGTAACATTATTATGAAGTATTTCTACTCTTACTCGAGTAACATTATTATGAAGTATTTCTACTCTTACTCGAGTAACAATGCTGGATGCTCTGCCTGCTGCGAGTAACTTCACCAAAGCAAGAACAAACACTATTTATGTGAAAGTAAACCAGACACAGACAGAGACCTGCACTTCTTTTACGTTAAAGTTGGACTTACTGTTTGTACAAGAGCTTTGCTGCTTCCACTGAACCTGTTGCATAACATGATATTTTAATAGAATAGAACTGAATATTTCAGCCTAAATTTGGTATTTTGTGACCCTTATTTGTATTCTTTTTTTTAAATGTATTTCAGTATTGAAAACACCAGAATTCGTCTGTCTGCCTGATGAAATCATTTTAAAATAACTAATCAGATGTGATCTGTTACTGAGTAGTAGGCTTTTTAAAAATACTTTTTTTCACTCTTACTTGAATAACTTCTTGGATGACTAATCTTTACTTTTACTTGAATAGAAAATATGCTAAAGTAGTGCTACTTTTACTTGTGTACAATTTTTGGGTGCTCCCCCACCTCTGGATCTGTTCTCGTTTATTCTATATTCTAGTCTGGTCTACTCTGTTCCATTGTATCCTTAACTATTCCACTCCAACCCAGTTACTTTCTGATCTAATCGATTTTATGCTATTTTCTGAGCTGTTCTCCTCCGTTCTACTCACTTTCCATCTATTTCATTTCATGCTTATTTTTTTATCTAATCGAATCTGTGCTTTTCTACATTACTCTATTCAGATCAAATCAGTTGTATTCTGATTTATTCTTCTATTATATTCTGATCTGTGGTTTTATCCTCTCTTCTTTTTTCTTATCCAATTCATCCCTATCTATTATTTTCTTTTATATATTCCTCCAATATATTCTGATCTAATCAATATGAATCTATTTCTAATCTAATATGATCTATTTTATTTTATTCTGATCAATTACCATCTATCATATTGTTTTCTGTTATAATCTAATCTAATATATTGTGATTTATTGTTTAAGTTGTAGTGGGCGATATAAATGGTATAAGGTAGAAATGATAAAGATTTAACCAAAGGTCGAGATTTTGACTATACTGGCCTACCGTAATTGCGCATTTTGATGATGTCATCAATCTGTCGTCAAGGAGGATAAATGCTGATGTTCAGTGTTCATCTTTACTCTACATATTGCAAGTTTAAAATGTGTTGTTTTCCATTTAACTGAAAAGAAACCTGTTGAACTTGAAGCATTTTTAATTCAAATATGTGCAGCTTTATTTTTGTGCGATATTAAATTTATAAATAAGTGACCAGGAAAGCAGACATAACATTTAGCTTTTAATTTATTTAAAATACCTTCATCTTTATTTATATTGCATTTTTTGGAAAATATTTGAAAAAAAATGTTATGTATTTTGCCCAATAAATGTTCTTTAAATGGCATTTTAAACTTTTTTGAAGTTGTTTATGCTGCAATGCATCTGGAAAGTGAGAATGTTATTTTGACATATATAAAGAAAAGAAAAGACTATATCGCAATAGATATCGTTACCCCACATGCTTTAGATAATACCACAATATAGATTTGAGACCATATACCCTAGCCCTAGTTTTAAGATAATATTTTATTTTATTCTATTATTATTTTATATTCTACTGTTTTCTATTTTCTTCTGCTTTATTTGTACCATTGTTAATCTTTTCTATTCTGTTCTAAACTTTATTATTTAATTTTGTTAGACTATTTTTTTGCGACATCTTCTGATCTGTCGCTTTCAAACAGACCAAAAGTGCTACAATGAACATTTTAGCCATGTTTCTGTTATGAATAAATCGTCTCCAGGCGATTACTCCCTATCCTCAGTTAATGGGAACAAAACCTGAACTCCTCTCTGTTTTGGATCATAGAGTAGGTCTGATTCACCTTAACTGAAATATTGTTGGCTTTCATGTTGTGAGCAAACCAGGAAGTAGCATAGTTCTGCTTTTTAGTCAAATTAGCAGTCATGAGAGAGAGAAACATATTTATTACTACCCTCCTCTTAAATTTCCCTTCATATCCTATTTTTCCCTCTCTGCCATGTACTCTTTTGTCCTCAGTCATCCCTCCGTCTGTTTCCATCCTCTGACTCACTCCAGCCTAACTTCCTGGAACATCCACACTAGACCAGCTTCCTGAACAAAAGGCCAGATTAGTTCAAAGGAAAGCGAAGCTGCGAACTAGAGTCCAGCAGCTTGGAGCTCAGGCTAACACCCCTGTTTACAAATGGGGAAACCTGCTGTTTGCTTTGTTTGAAGTCTCTCTGGATTATCATTCCAGGCTGCAGAGCTGTTGGAGAGATGTAATGTCAGGAAGCTTCCAGAAGATGGCAGATTGTAAGTGCATAAAACACAGCGTGGCCGAGAACACATCAGTGTCACCGTTAATCCACCAAAGCAGTGGAGAGGCTCCCCGTCCCACTGCTGGTGCTCTTTTGTACTTCTGTGTTTAATATCTGTCACTCTTGGCCCGTTCCTCCGATAAACGACGACAACATGAAAAACCACAGGAATCCTGTCGTGGTTTTTGGTTGGAGTGAACCACGGTGAGATAATCAGGGGGTCCCCATTTCGGTTTGGTTGTTGGTTAAAAACCTGCTTCCTGACGTCACAGATGGTTAACCAGGAAACAGTTAGACAGAAGACCTATTTCAGGAACTTTGTGGCCTTTTTAAAAACTTTTATAGAATCTAAAAAAACACGTTTGGCTCCAAATTAAAAAAAATATCGAGTGAATTCAGTCAAAGAGGAAGTGAATTAATTTACGGTTTAAAAGCTTTAAAACAACCTATTCTAACTGGGTCTGAAGCTAAACATTAAAAATTTAAAGACGTGGTTCCAGTTCAACTTTTCTTTCAGCACATTTTGAGTTTAGGAACTTGTTTATGCTTTCTTTTAAGAAAACATTTCAGTAACTAAACTCTTTATTAAAGCATGTAAAAATTAATGGTGTACATTTTTTTGGGAGCTGAACACATATCGCAGTTTTTTTTTTTTACCCTGTTATGATCCAAATATTTTACATAACTGATTGGATATTATCTGTGGTAGATTAAAACAGACTCGCCTTTCTAAAATCCAAGGTCACCTTACAGAGAAGAAAAAAACAGGAAAATAATACATAGACAAACAAACAAAACAATTAAACAATCAGAAACTATCAGGAATTAAACAATTAAAATGTTACCCAGAGCTGGGTAGTAACTAGTTACATTTACTTGAGGAACTTTTTGGAAAACATGTACTTTTAAAAGTAGTTTTGGTATGCTGTACTTTTTACTTTTACTTGAGTCATATTATTATGAGGTATCGCTACCCACTGTGAGTAAATTCACTTAATGACAAACAAACATATTTTAACTAAAATTACACCAGACACAGACCTACAGTTTATTAAAGGAGACCTCCTGTTTCTACACAAACTTTGGTTTTCTATTGTAATCTTCTGTTTGTTTAGCTTGTTGCATTTTGAGGTCAAGTGAATATATATATACAGTAGTAAACACCATAAATTATCACCGGAAGTACTTTTTTTACCTTGTTCTAAGATATATTTATTCATTTGCTACTGTGAATGGTAGTGTTAAATATATATTTAAAAAAAGACTTAAAAGTAATTCTTCTGCTTAAAATGTGTTTATTATGTAATTAAGTTAATTATTTGTATCTTTTTTTTTTTTTTTTTTTTTAGTCTTTAAAATACCATAATTTGCCCATAACTTTATATTTTTGTTGTCTGATGACATCATTAAAAAAATATTGGATCAGATGTTACTCAGTACTCAAGTAACCTTTTTACCAAATGCTTTTTTTACTTTTACAGTTACTTTTTCCTTTTACTTGAGTAAAAATATGTTGAAGTAGTGCTAGTCTTACTTGAGTACATCTTTTGTTTGGCTACTCTACCCACCTCTGATGTTACCCGTTTTCTTTTGGTTCCGTCGGGGCTTCAACAGCGCCGATCCTCCCGCGTTCCCATTGTCCAGCGGCGTAGTCGCATCAACATGAACTCGCTGAGGAGAGGCATCGCCAACCTGCTCACGCTCATCGACAGTCAGCACACGCGCGAAGCCGCCGCCGCCGCTGAGGAGCGCGGCGAACGGAACAACAACCTGCAAGGTCACGGCGGTGCAGGTACGTTTTCCCCCATTCTCCTTTTGGATAAAAGAGCGCAACTCTTTCCAGATTGGATGGTCTGTTTTATTGTCTTGATTCTCATCTAGGTTTAGATCCGATAGGATCCCAAAACTCCTGTCAAGCTTGTTTTTCCATAACTATACCTGGACCTTTCTAACACATCAGGATGCTTTGATCTAAAACAACTGTTTCCAAACTCTAGCCCTCTAGATCTACTAACTTTTAGATGCCTCCCTGCACCAACACACCTGAATCTAATGGATTGATTTCCCTCCTCAGCAGTCAGTCACCTCCTCAGAGGCCTGGTAATGAGCCATTCATCGGATTCAGGTGTGTTGGAGCAGGGATGCATATAAAAGTTGCCAGAAAGAAGCTTTGGAGGACCTGGACACCACTGATCTAAACTATTGTAGTTGTGGCTGTAAGTTTAAGGTCGCTTTTCATCTTTCTGTCACCGGTGACCAGTTTACCTGTCCTCGTTAAGGTAAACTAGCCCACAACATGATGCTGCCATCACCATGTTTCCCCTTAGACGTCTCGTTCACTGAGAGACCGGTCTCTCTGAGTTGCATATGCATGCTGCACGTGAACATTGTCTCCAACCCCCCCATCGCCTGCATTAACCACAGAAAGGAAATAGACGACAAAAACTAGCGAGTCAGAAAAAGCCAGTCCCTTCTACATCACAGAGAAAAATCAGTGTTTATAGCCCCGCCCACCTGCAAGGCTGGCATGATTTTGTGGCCAGGAGAGAGCAGAGCACATCTCTGCTAGCAGAACCTAACAGTTAGCAACTCCACATCATGGCGGAACGCGTTCAGGCTTGTGTTATCTTTGAAGATGAAACATCAACGTTGCGTTTTTTTTTACCCAAGAAAGAACAACTGAAGAAGAAACGTTAAAGCTAAGTTAGGTATTTGTCTGAAGGCAACATAAAAGTCGTATTGCTGTTAGCCAATCAGAGACGAGATGTTTGCATAGCATGAATAATAACGAATAAGACCAGTAATCCTGTCGTACCATAAAGCTTAATGTTTTCAGGAGGATGTTAAAAGGACTTATGGATTTCTTTTTGCCACTCTTCCATAAAACCAAAGTTTCTGGAGGGCAAAAGGACGAACTGTCACCTGGTTTTTCACTGAAAAGATTCTAACAATCAGACGGTCAATCTGTACCTCAGTATTGAACCCACAACCAGTGCCATCCCCAATGAACAACATTGTAGAGAAAATGTCTGAATTCCACGAATTAAACCAGAACAGCCTTGAAAAAATCATTATCCAATTAAGCTCCTCCTTCTGCTGTCTTGATATCCTACCCACAGCTTTTCTAAAGAAAGTTCTTCCTGTTATTAGTTCTGATCTTGTTCAAATAGTGAACTCATCCCTGCTATCAGGTATCTTCCCTCAGGCTTTAAAAACAGCAGTTATTAAACCACTACTAAAGAAGAAAAATCTGGACAACCCGTTAATGCAGAACTACAGGCCAATCTCTAATCTTCCATTCATCAGTAAGATTATTGAAAAAGCTGTTTCAGCAGTTGAATAGCTTCAGAACAATGACAAACCGTTTTGATGTTTTTCAGTCTGGTTTCCGTGCTCACCACAGCACTGAGACTGTCCTAGTCAAAGTATTCAATGACATCCGCATAAATACAGACTGTGGTAGAACCACCGTGCTGGTTCTGTTGGACCTCAGTGCAGCATTTGACACTGTTGATCATGATATTTTATTGGAACGACTGGAGAGCTGGGTCGGACTCTCTGGTACACTACTTGGCTGGTTCGAGTCTTACCTAAAGAACAGGGACTTCTATGTTTCAATAGGAAACTTTTCATCAGAACGAACAGAAATCACATGTGGGGTGCCCCAGGGCTCCATCCTGGGGCCCCTCTTATTTAATATCTACATGCTCCCACTAGGCAAGATTATAGTGACCAATAAAATTAGCTACCATAACTACGCGGATGACACTCAGCTCTACATTACAATGTCACCAGGTGACTCTGAACCCATTCAAACCCTAAATCAATGCATTGACCAAATCAATGGATGGATGTGTCATAACTTTCTCCAGCTGAATAGAAACAAAACTGAAGTGATTATTTTTGGACCCAAGGAGGAACGATCAAGAGTCAGCACACAGCTTCAATTAATACAGCTAGAAACTACTGATCAGGCTCGAAACCTAGGTGTAGTAATGGACTCAGACCTGAACCTCCAGGGTCACATAAAGGCAATAACAAGGTCAGCGTTCTATCACCTGAAGAACATCTCTAGGATTAAAGGTATGATGTCGCAATAGGACCTACAAAAACTCATCCATGCATTTATCTTTAGTCGGATTGATTACTGCAACAGCGTCTTCACAGGTCTGCCTAAAAAGTCAATCAGACAGCTGCAGCTGATCCAGAACGCTGCCACGCGCGTCCTCACTAGAACCAGGAAAGTGGAGCACATCACCCCAGTTCTAAAGTCCTTACACTGGCTCCCTGTAGCTCAGAGAATATACTTCTAAATACTCCTACTAGTTTATAAATCATTACATGGCTTAGCACCAAAATATGTTGAAGACCTGTTGTCATGGTACCAACCATCAAGACCACTCAGGTCCTCCAACTCTAGCCTACTAAACATCCCTAGACTCAGAACTAAACATGGAGAAGCAGCTTTCAGTTTCTATGCTCCCCTTATCTGGAACAGACTGACGGGTGTAGAGCTTGTGAAACACTGAACTGCTTTAAATCGAGACTTGAAACCCATTTGGTTAGAATTGCCTTCGAGTAAATGCTTGATGTCTTATGTATGAAATGTGTCATGCTCTCTTGCTTTATTGTATATCATGTGTAATGTGTGTTTCTTTTACTTTTAATTTCCAATGTTATATTCCATGTTTTTTTTTCCGTTTTTAAAAAAATCACCAAATCATGTAAAGCACCTTGAATCACCCTGCTGTTGAAAGTGTGCTATACAAATAAAATTGCCTTGCCTTGCCTAAATTGACCCACCTGAGTTGTGGATGTCTGCGGCTCCTCCACAGTTACCATGGGCCTCTTTGCTGAAGCTGGAATGGTTGGGATGTTGTAGTAGAGCCTAACTCTGCTTTAAAGTTCTCCACAAAAATAGTTCTGTTGGGTTCCTTTGGTCTTCATGAAGTGTCCTCTGAAGGAAACTGGATTTAATTTGAGTATCTGAGTAAAAGGGGGATTAACACTAATCTGTTAGCGTAATTGAAGTTTGAAAGGTTTAACGCTGCTCTTTAACCACTAGGTGGAGCCCTGGCTGGTGCTGAAGCGTCTCAGCAGCTCCTTCATGTTGGTACGTTGCAGTTTATGACTTTTATCTTCTACTTTGTTTAAATTGGGTCAAGGACCCAGCAAAACTTCCTCTCTGTTGTTTTTACTCTCAGAGTGTCGAGTCGCGGTTGCCACGGCAGCCAGAGTGAAAATACACGTTTCTACAGTCGACGCCTACGACGTCAGGAAGCACTGCAGCACTCAGATAGTAAAGGTACACAGGCATCACAGGGATGTTAGGAGTCCTCCTGTTCCTCCAGGCCTGTCGGCAACAGTTGAACGCATTCCTGCGTGTTTCAGGGTTTAAAAATGAGTCTTGATTAAAAAGCAAGTCGGTTTGCCATACTTCTTTTGTGTTCTTCAGAGGTCAGAGGACGGAGCGTTTGGAGCTTCGCTCTGTTTCTGCATCGACTCCAAGCTGCAGCATCACAGCAGGATGGAAGTCAGAGTTTACAGAGAAGACGATTTAAGGTCACGCTCCACAGTGAGTGTGCGTGTGTGTGTGTTTGTGTGTGTGTGTGCATGACAAAAATGTGCGTATAAGAGATTAGTGATGAGGGTGTGCAAAACCAGCAGTGGTGGCCTTTCAGCACAAACTGACTTGATTTCTCTTAGAGTTAATCTCCAACACACACATGGATGGATGGATGGATGGATAGATGGATGGATGATTAACGGATGGATGGATGGATGGATGGATGGATAAAAAGGAAACAAACTGAATTAATTTCCGTTCTCCAACTCCGTTTCTGCCAGCCAGGAGCTTTTCTAATCTCCAAATTCCCCATGGTGCACATGGGGGCGTGTTTTTTTTTCTTTTTCTTTTTTTAAATCCCTCTGACTGATGAAATGGGAGGAGGAGAAGGAAAAAGTGACAGAGGCAGGAGGAGAAACATTCAGTTGGTGGTTTACATGCTGGTGCTGGAAACCGGAGTCGTTCCTGTTTATTTGTTTTTTTTGGGGGGGGTTTGCTTCCCTGCCAACAGTTTGTCTTCGTATTAATGGAAACTTCTGCTTGTTGTGTTTTTCATTTTTTTACTGATTCTGATCTAAAGGATTAATCTTTCTGCTCCGTCATGACGAAGATAAATCATCATTCAGCTGCTGCTGTCCGCGATTTGTTTGGCTTTAACGGTAAAACGTTCTGTAGGCTTTAAAATAGATGGTGCTTTCAGCTGCAGGTAGGAAAATCTAAACACAGCTTTTAACTAATTATTTTATAGTTTGAAGCTGTTTTTATTAGATATTTTAGTCATCTAGAAAGCTCTTCTAATGAGTATATTCCCCTTTTATTACAGATTTTAATGTCATGGAAGTGAATTTTGATTTAATTCTGATTTAAAAAAAAAAAGGTTAAAAATAAAATAAGCAGCGAAATAACTGCTTTCTACAACATAATGTATAAATAACGGACATATTCAGATCATTTTTCCTACTACCTCCTATTGGATCTATGTAACTCTCTTCTGCATTGTACTATTTTATATCCTGCACCCCAGCAGCTCTAGTCACTTTAGCTCTTTACCTTTAACAACAGAAAAAGTCGACCGTCTGGTAAACTTTCCGCTGTGCAGCTTAAAAAATAAACGCTCTGCAGTAAAGAGAAACCAGAAGACGCAGAGGGCGATGACGGCCTGCACCGATTGTTTCCGTCCACCGAGAGACGACAGCTCCTCTGCTGGTCAGGTAGGGCATTACATTTAGGAAAACAAACCCTTTTGAGCTGCTATGATACAAAGAACTAACACTGCTTTTAAAAATGACACATTCAATCATGGCTGAAGTGTGCAGCTTGTGGCGGCAGCAGTATGCTGTGGGCTTATTTCCCAGTCGTTCGTACCGATGCAGTGCATGAAATTGAGTAATAAACATTGAGGATGCTAGATGATTAAAGTTTAGCCCATTTCAGACCCACCAGCTCTTTCTCACCTCGCTGTCCGATCTGCGCTTCAAGGCTATTGGCTATAGGTCAGAGTAAAATGTCACGCTTTGTTGAGCTAGATTAACTGGATTCAGAGTTCTGAGTGTCATAAATCAAAGTGTTTACACGCGCGTCCAAATCGAGCTAATACTTTAATCAGAATGGGAGCCTTTATGCGTCTCAAGAAATATCTGCGTACACACGAAACCACTGAAACCGACTGAAAACGGTGTAGTATATATGCCAGACCAGTATGGGGCGCTGTAATTCTGCCACAGAGATACACTATACACGGAGAAGAAGACGTTGAGCATGGGCATAACCTTGCACGTTGTATACGAACCAAAAAGAATAAATGTATAACAAAACCAATAGATTTTGTTGTAATAAAGCTAGTAGGCTTAGTAGCTTCTGCAGCACGAACAAAATCATGTAGTCCGCCATTATTGTTGTTGCAGTTACGAGTGAAGCAGCCGACACGTGATGTGATGACATCATCGTTTCACAAAATATACGGATTGGCTGTACACACGAAATCGCAAGGGTGTCGTTTTCAGATTTATCCACTTTGGGACCCGGTTTTAAAAAGTTAGCGGTTTCAGTCTCCCAAAACGCCGGATCCGTGTGGACGAAATGCTGATACGATAAAAAATGTATGCGTATACAGCGAAACGCGTCTCTGTGTGGACGGGCCCTTAGACTCTAGGTGGCGACATGCGGACTTTCACGTTGGCATTTTTCTGGTTGGCCTAGACTGTAAACAAATGCTGGCGGTAGGTAAGCAGACTGAGTAAAAGCAAGATGTGCACAACGAGCGAATTAATGGACGACAATCTTCTTCTTCTACTGTGTCGCTGCTCGTTCTGGTGTTGCTGAGCGCCCAGGCTGGGAATATCTCGAATGGCCTGGGATGTCGTTTATACCTGCAGAGAAATCTGGTTCTTTAACTGCATTATCTGTGGCGTGTTAGCTCGATTAGGAGTAGACCAGTTCGGCTCGACTCCAACCGGACTAAGATGTACACATGCATTTCAAAAGGCTGAATGTAGTTGGACTAAGGTAATAATTCGGTTTTCTCTCACTGCATGTAAACCCACTGAGTGATTAAACATTAAACTGATTTTGCAGGATAATTAAGTTTGCTTAAACGGATTTAAACATTTTAACCCCACGAGGACGATCTTCAAATTCTTTAGCTTCCCCGGTCATGAACAAGTTGAAACTTGGACACAACTCAGTGATCTTCCACTGTGTTTCCCAACCCCAGGTCCTCCAGGCACACTGCCCTGCATGTTTTAGAAGTTTCCCTGCTTCAACACACCTGATTCTGATGATTGCAGTTCAGCCAAAGCCCGTCAATCAGCCATCAGTGAAAACTAGTGAAAACCAGTGAAGCAGGGAAACACCTAAATCAATGCAGGGCAGTGTGCATCGAGGACCAGGCTTGGGGAAACACAGTGAACAATGATCCCAATCGGATCAGAACTGGTTCAGGAATGGGTGAAGTCGGCTAACGTTAAGCTCAACCCTGCTGAAAACTCATGAACTTTGCTAAAATCTGAAGAGACGTCAAATATCCAGACAGATTCATGGGAGAAGCTCGTGAGTCTCTGCAAAAAGTAAACATGTAGTTGACAAGATAATATAAATAATCTCTCTCTCTCTCACATATCTCATACATATATAAATACACATATACAAATATGTATATATAAATACACACACACACATATATATACATATATATAAATATGTGTGTGTGTGTGTGTGTATATATATATATATATATATATATATATATATATATATATATATATATATATATATATATATATGTGTGTGTATATATATATATATATATATATATATATATATATATATATATATATATATATATGTGTGTATATATATATATATATATGTAAAAAATTTTCAAATAAATGAAATCAAACTCAAGCCCATAATGAGTGGAGGTGAAGCGCTGACTGGAAACCTTATGAAAGATGTGAGCCTTGAAGTTGTTGTCTTTAGCGGCTTTAAATTGGATCTTTATGCCACAATCTCAACAGTAAAACAGACATAGAAAAATGAAACCAGGAAATCACGATGAATTCATGGTTCAGTGTCAAGATGTGACATTTCTTCACTGTTGATCTGATCATAAAGGTTTGTTGGACGGAGGGAGGAAGTCTGCAGAGGTGCTAGTCTGTAAACCACATGGAGGTGACAGTTCAGAGTCGGTCTCATACATCTATATCTCCTTCTCCTCTCCGTTTGCTCATTCAGCTGTAAAACTCGTATTTAAGGTCAGAAATTATCATTCTGGTCAGAAGCGTTATCATGTCACATGGATGCTGCTCCACAGAAATAGCTGCTTAGGGTTCGGTTACCATACTAACCAAGGATTGGGACAAACGGTTCGGCTGAGGCCGTGCAGGTAGAAAAACATCCGCTGGGTTTTTGGTTTTTACTCCAGTAGAAGGAAGGCAGATCTGTTGTTTGTTTGTCTTTGGGCACCTGTGATGCGTCCTCTCTACCCAAAACTCACGCATTCAAAGTTCAGACGAAATTTGGAAAAAAAAACATCAGATTGGCACAGATTCAGTGGGAATGGTACAGTTTCACCTGCGTTTCTAAGGTCTAATAAAAATCAGGAAGTTTTTCCCCCCATCTCTGATTTTACAGGTACCTGTTATTTATATTATTCCTAGGCATCTATCTATCTATCTATCTATCTATCTATCTATCTATCTATCTATCACGTGTTTTAGCACCCAGCTGTGGCGCTCGGTGTGTTTTGTGTTTCTAGGTTTGATGAGGATTAACACGTAATCCTGAAAGCCTCTTGTTTGGCCGGGAACTCATTGAGAAACATCGGCCCAGCGTGTCTCTGCATGTCTGCCTTTTGTTGCACCAACGCCAAGCGAGGAAATGAGGCAACAGCTTGTGCGTACGCATTTCTTTCACATGCTCTGCAGGGACTTTTTAAACGTTTGTAACACTCTCTGACCGTGTCAGCCGCTTCCAGGCATGGTTTTTTTATTATATTGTGCTGAAACGGTAAAAAAAAACAACAAGAGTTAACAGGAAATATCTGCAACATTTTTGCTAGATATTGTCTGACAAAAAGCAGACATTCGTTTGCATGTTTTAGAGAAAAAATGTTGGAATGAATATAATTTGGATGAATCGGTTTCATCCTGAAGTTTGAGGTGATCCGTGGAGGTTACAGGTCGAGGAGGAAAACCCAACCTGATTCTGAGGGACACTGAGTAGTTCCCCAGGGTAGATGGGATATATTTGGTCTCTATATGGAGGCCTCTTGATAAACTCCCCAAGTCCCCTGTCTGGACTTTTGATGCAAGGAGCAGCTCTACTCCAAGCTCCAAGGTACAGAACTTCATCCACTGGGTTCAGCTCTTTCCTCACTACGACAGACTGGAGCTGGGCCAACAGAAACCCAAGCCGAGTGGTTCCTGAATCTAACTCTCTGGAGATCTTGTCCATAAACGGTACAAACGGAGTCGGAGCCAGAGGGCAGTCACTGTGAACCAGCTGGACCTGGTGTCGAGACAATAAAAAGTCATTTGTCGTTAGCGTGTGTAGAAACCAGATCCAGGTTAGGTTCTAGAGGCAGTAGGCTGCCTTTCATTAATTTAAACGCTCCCTAAAAGAGTCCTGAGCTAAGCCAAAACTCAGTTCTTCTACCTCTTCTCCTTCGAGTTGGATCAAGGATCTTAACCCCAGACAGGGATCATCTTAAAACGTCTGTTTCCCTTCACTTCAGTGTTGTGTCGTTCTGTGGACGGTCGCGTGTGCCGCCTGATTTGAGCTCTTTAATCCTCTGAGCTGCCGATTATCCTCGCAGCAGCTCAGCGACTTCAGCTGTGGTGAGTTTGGACTTTGCTCGACCCCCTTTATTAAAGATGGTGGCTTTCGGGTCGCGGGTTGGCACAGTGGTAGAAGCTAGAGGTCAGGGTTCAATTCCAGGACCCGCGTTACTTTCTGGATGTCTTCCTCTCCTCTCTCTCTACCTTTCCTTCTGCCAAGTTACTGATCGGTGAAGGTCACTAGAGGCACAACAAATATCCTGACTGTCATCAGACCCTCCAATATTAAATTGACTATAATAAACTTATATAGATATTATTATTAACAAACAATATTTTTGTATTAGCTGGGTTTTGGGACAAAAACTCAATTTGTTCTCCCATTTTGTACCTACATGTTTCCATTTCATCCCTTCCTACTTTCATTTCACACCCATTTCACTTAAATTCTGACAGATCAGTTTATTTTTCTTTTTAGTTGAGTATTTCTGATAAAGTATTAAGAAAAATAGACAAAATTCTCAAATCTGCCAGCTAATTTCATTTAATTCTACATTATTATTTTTTTAAATATTGCTTTACTCCATATTTCTATATTTCCTGTGGATAAACTCCTATTAATTATGACTGGTTTGATTAACAGTGGTTCTCTGCTGGTAGATGGTTATTAGGGTCACATAACCACATATCTACAGCTTCGAATTCACTCAGAGAAAATGACTTTAAATTATCAGCTGTCCCCAAACACACCGCACAGTTTTATCTGTGCTGAGGTTACCAAAATTATATTTGCAAATATTACATTTATAAAATCCAAAAGACAAAAAGAAAATCATCTACATAGCCTACAGTTTAAAACTAGAATAATAACAACAAATACCTACAGTTGCTGTTTATTTTCTGCAAATAAAAGTTTGAAATCTTTCACTTTTAATGGGTGTGTGTGGGTAGGAGTCGGGGTTGGACGCAGTTAAGGGGTTCCTCGAGGGAAAAACAACAGTTGGGAACCACTGCCCTAGCAGACGACTCCATGTGGGTACGGATGTCAAATGACCATAACTACAAAGGTCCAAAATAGCACAAGCGACTCAAAAAAAAGTTCATTTAAATCGATCAATATGAAACGTTATTTACAGAATATTTGTTCTGAAAGGAGTTTGAGGTGAGGAACAACATCCAAGCTTTAGTAGAAAGAGACCCAGAACAGATTTACTTTCACAAGTGGAGCATTGCGGCTCTTGCTATAGTACTCCACTTGATATATATGTTTGAGAAATCTTTATTATGAATTGCTGTGGGATTTATTTTCTGACACGGAGACGGAAAATAAAGGGGAAGAAAGAAAGAAGATGAAGAAGAGGGGTAGAAAACAAAAAGTCAAGACAGAGGGTGAGTTGAAAATACAAGAGAGGAAAGGGAACAAAGAAAACACGAGAAAACATCAGAGTCTGCCTCCATACCCACAGGACGGCAGAGAGAGGGGAAAAACAAAAAGACAACAAAAAGGAACATCGACAAAAGAAACCAAACATTGTGAACTAAGAACTACACAACCACATCACACAAAAATACAACAACGTCACTGAAAAGCCCATGTTACTGATTGATCAAGATCTATGCTGGTATATTAAAGGTCTCAATCTGAGGACATGAAGGAAAGTTTGTGGTGTTTTAAACCCTGTCACGCCTTTGAAGTACATATTCTGCTTTTTAGTTTCCTCCGATTTATAACGGTGAGTGTGTAATGGGATCAAAGGTGTGTCTCCGCAGGACATAATAGCCCCGTTTCCACTAGACGAGTTCTGGGAGGAGGGAAAGTGAGAGGGAAAATACACCGGCTCGCTCCTCTTAGAAAATCGTCCCTTTGAGGAATTAGCTAAGATGTCAGTGTATCGCGACCGTCTCGGCAGTGATCAGCGCCAAAAGGCGCCCACAGCAGCAGAGAACAACAAGAGATCGACAATGGAGAATTTGCAAGAATCTGGGGATGTATCACAATACAGGAGAGACGATACGACATATCGCGATACTATGAGTAAGACGATATATTGTGATTTTTAAAACTGAATTTAACTGTAAAAAAAAAACTGTCACAGCGTTCTAAACACTCCAACCTGTTTAACACATCCAGTTTTATTACTAGATCTAGTTGATCCACTGAAACGAAGAAGGTGAAATTACCAGTCATACTTTTAGTTTTACTACAAAAATTACTGTCATCATTAATGGTTTCATTCAAATTCTTAAAAATAAAACTCGATACGTTGCTTTTGATGTAAGAAAATATCACAATATCGATATTTTGCTGGTTGCCTCATTTCTGGTTGCCGTGTTGTTCGGAACTGCTTCCTCAGCAACTCTTCCAATTTTACAAAGCCAATTGTTAGACGACGTCTGCTGATGTCATTTCCCACTGGGTTCAACCAATCAGAGTGAGTTTACCACAGCTCCCGCCCAGCGACAACCTGGCCATTCCCCAATAGATACCCTAAGGCGGGTTTCCTGAAATGGCCTGGAAAGCGGTCCTTTCTGTCGGGCCCAGTGAAATGGTAATCCCGAAGTTCCAATGCTGGAAACGGGCCTAATATCTTAATTTTGCAGTGATGGTACCAGCTGATTTTGTTCTATCAATTGATTAAATGAGCCTCTGGAATTGTAATTTCATTCTATTAGCGTCCCCTAGCGGTCATATAAAATATTAGCTGAATTAATCAGAAAGTAGGCCAAGCTGTCAGTTTCACTTCCGAAGATCCGGCATGTCAGGTGAGTTTATCTTCATCTGTGCGAACAGCGTAGCGTAGTGTGAGATTGCGCAGTGTATTTATTGAGTCATTGCTGCGATGTTAAAGTTGCATCACCGTAGCAGTGGTGAGGTAGACATGGTTACCAACATCCTGGTGATCAAACTATGGATGCTACGATGTTATTTTCAATGCCACCATGCCTTATTATGCCACTGAAATGAAAGGCAGAGACACGGCAGTCTGATCGGTGCTGAGGCGGAGAAATTTCATCCATGCAGTTGTTTTCTACAGTAAATGTTTTTTGTTTTTCTCTCTCTCTCTTGTAGAGAAGCTGTCTGGGCTTCACATCTTTCTCCATCAGAGATCTTCTCAGGTCCAAGGAGCCTCACTGCTCCTTTAAGCTCAGGTAAGCTTTACGTTTCATGGCTACGCTGTGTTAATCTGTGATCTCTTGTAATTTTCAGTAGGCTTGTCGTGCAAAATGCCTACGAAAAACATTCAATTTTATTCTGTCACTCAGGATATTTGGACCATATCAGTTCTTTTTTCATCCAGTGTCTTTGGTAGGAAGAGGGAGACACGTGAGGAAAACAAACAAGGATTCAAATGGAAATTATTGTCGCTGGAAAAATAATGTAGCTCTTTTGAATTCATCATGCGATTAATTGATTTATTGTGACCTGCCTGATTGCCTGTCAGAAAATCATTAACTACGTTTAAACTCATTTTAAATTTATTTTTAACTGACCAGCTTGAAAAACTTCTCAGAACTTTTTTTTCCACTAGTTTGAAGTTAAATCTGAGAACCACCATTCGGTCTCTCTGCGCTCATTTCTTGTGAAAAACCCTTTTGCAGTCAATGAGTTTAGAAGGGGTCCGGTTACCCGTCTGCCGATTGGCTGTTGCTCGGATACCTTTAACCAGAAGAGGAAGTGAGATGGGGCAGCGCGTTCCTCCGCCTCCAGATAGCGCAGAGGAAAAAGCCTCTTCCTGTTTTTAGCATCACAGCACCTTCAGTGAGAACGCCAGAAGAGATGAGAAGCGGACGGAGGCAGACGGGCGGAGGACAGGGCTGAGACGGCAATGACGGACAGGGAGTGAGACACCTGCACGGGGTCGGAGGTCGATATCCGTCTTATCTGCACGCAGGGGACAGGAGCTGGAACTGTCCTGGCTCTGAGTACTAACCCATGCCTCAGAGCAGGTTGGCACAGAGTTTCCTTTTGTTCTTTAAACTCATCCTGGTTTGTTCTTTCGGTTTATTTAATAGCGATGAATAATATCCGTCCAGAAACGCTCAGTTTCACTTAGTCTAGCCTCATTGTTGTTGTGTTTACTGCTGGTAAAGATCCTGGTTAACTTCTGATCTATAGATTTTCTCACCTTTTCCAACTGTTGGATCGGTTTGAACTTGGTCAATATATTGAATATTTATAGCCTGTGTGTGGTATCAATATGAAAGAAAGACTAAGGTAGTGTTGGTTAGGCAGCAGAGGACACGCTAGATATTTTTGTTCATCGACGGGGTCAAAAAAATCCTATATATTTATAATCCTATAATCTATTTTTACCCGTCAATTTTTAAAATTATAACAAATTTTTTGAAATTCATTTTAAATAGTTTTCAATCCGAACCAATTGAACAGAGAACTAAAGGAAAAAAAAAAATTAAACGATTGCACTTAAAATATGAGCGGCCTGAACGCACAAGTTCTTAGCTGAAATGCTCACCCACTTGTTCGTAATAGTGGTGCAGAGGTTTTTATCATGAGGTTTTGGGTTTTTGCCTCAAACAGATGGCTTCTCATGGGGGTTTAGATGTAGTTCTGGAGGCTGAATCTGGCGCTCCGCTGCAACACTGGAGACTGGAATTAAGCGCCAGTTCAGCCAGAGTTTTTAAATCAGCGAACATTTCTCCAACTGAAGCAATCAGAAGTCGGAAAGAGCCCCTGAACGCGCCGTTTCCTGACCTGCAAGCTATCGCTTCAGCAGGAAGAAAATCTTGCAGCATGCCCTGGTGGTTGGAATGACACCGGGCTCTTGGGAGCGATGCTTTCCAAAGCCTCAGTAACTCTTCAAGGGTCTGTCAGCTCCCGGTTAGTGAGATACACTCAGTATGGTGTCTAGGTCTGAGATGATGCTCAGAGGCTCTCATGGGAATCTTTTTTTTTATTGATTTAGGTACCTGAACTCTGTGCTTAAAGCTGAAAACATCTGCATATTTGCTTAAAGTGGTCAGAGGTGTGAATGCTAATCTCTCGAAATGACCAACAAAAAACGATCAAATACGGAAAATATTCAATTCAGACGATGACATTCCAGCTATTATTAATCAATTAATCAAAGAGCAGTTAAGACAGATGGTGCAGCAAAATATTCGAAAATCATTTATTTTATTTACGGCTAAACGTTGTGTTGATAATATCAGTTGCCATAAACCCATATATCTCCGTCATCCATGTGCTTTCAGTTCTGACTGTGACCTTTAGGGAATCGGCCAATCAGTCGTCCAGAATTCCAATTTCCCTTTATTGGCTCTGATTGGTGACCGATCTGTTGCTTTTTTTTTACCTGAAGACTATGAGCTACCACTGTTATTAATGCTGGCCAATATATCGCAACTTTATCGTTATCGCAGTATTACCAACCGCAACTGCCTGCAATAGGTGTTAGCTAATTACTTCGGTACCATGCATTCAGGCCTTCTAACATAACTAACTTATTAGCGTTATACTTCACTGGTGGTGCTCCAAAGACAAATTCAAACCGATTCTTCCTCAGCTCTTCTTTCTTGGGTAGAAAAATGCGACGTTGATGTTTTATCTCCACAAATAACTCGAGCCCGAACGCGTTCCGCCCTGTGGTGGAGTTGTTAACGGTTAGCTTCTACTAGCCGAGTTGCTAATAGGTAGTTTCTACTAGCAGGGACGGGCATTGCTGTCTTCTGGTCGCAAAATCAATACAGTCTTGCCGTTGGGCGGTCCCAAGCCAAGGTGGGCGGAGCCATTAATACTTCATCTGTGACGTAGAAGGGACTGGCTTTTTCTGATTCACTCATTTTCACAGTCTTATTTCCTTTCTGTGTCTAATGCAGGCAATGGGGGTTGGAGGAAAGTTGTTTTAATGCCAAAAAAACCCCAGCAAACTGAACTTTTTCAATAAAACCCTGAGATGCAAATGATGATTTTTTATTATTTTTTTTCCCAGGAGCTCAATCGATGTCTCATTATCTGGGGTCTATTTGACATGAACACTGTTCTCTTATTAATTTATCATATTATCACAACCTTCAAAAAGAACAAAAACTGAGTGAACAACATCTCACATTATACCTCCAGGCCCCTGTAAAAACAGGCGGCAGTAACAAAAAAGCCTGAGGAGTGCATCTTGAGCCATTCGTTTAATGGAGACTGTGATCTGTGTCAGGTCAGGTCTTACGTAGCCACTCCTTCGTTGCCTAGGCGATGTGTTTGGGATCATTGTCATGCTGGAAGATCCAGCTACGTTTTATCTTCAATGCTCTCACTGATAGGAGGTTTTTGCCCAAAACCTCACAATACATGGCCCCATTTATGATTTCTTTAATACGGATCCGTCGTCCTGTCCCCTTTGCATAAAAGCAGCCCCAAAGCATGATGTTTCCACCCCCATGCTTCACAGTGGGTATGGTGTTCTTGGGATGCTACTCATCTTTTTTTTTTTCTCCAAACATGGCGAGTGAAGTTTAGACCAAAAAGTTCTATTTTGGCCTCATCTTTCCACATGACATTCTCCCAATCCTCCTCTGGATCATCCAGATGGTCTCTGGCAAACATTAGACGGGGCTGGACATGTGCTGGCTTAAGCAGGGGGACCTTTCGAGCGCTGCAGGATGTTAATCCATGACGACGTAGTGTGAGGAACCATTTATGATGACAGTAATTTTTGTAGTAAAATTAAAAGTATGACCGCTAGTTTATGGCTGTTTTCACCTTCTTCGTTCCAATGGATCAACTAGATCTAGTAATAAAACTGGATGTGTTAAGGTATGAAATTCTGTTTTAAAAATCACAATATCTAGTCTTACTTATAGTATCGCTATAGATCGTATCGTCTCCCCTGTATTGTGATACATTTCGTATCGCCAGATTTTTACCATTACACATGCCTACTGTTGTGTTTTAAATTGCTTTGTTGCTATTGAGCTCTGTCCCTGCTGTGCAGCACTGTTCGTCAGCCATGCGTTGTTTATTTAAACTGCTATATAAATAAAGTATGGTATGGTAGTTTGAAAACGTTAGACTGAGTGATGGAGTCGCAGAGCCGCTGACAGAAAACGAACGCATTTTGCACTCACGGGTTTTCTGCTCACATCTCCACCTCCTTCAGCTCTCTCTACTTTGTTTCTCTGTTTCCCTCTCTGTCGGCTTCAGGACGATGGACGGGGTGAACGAGGTCGGGGAGGTGAAGGTGTCCCGCCTGCAGGTGGAGGAAGAGACGGAGGAGAAATCTCCAGAAAACGAGGTGGAGGAAGAGAAACGTTCTCGGTTTCGGTCTTTTTCTCAGTGTTTTTCTGCAGAGCTGTCACTTTTGACACTTCGCTGTGTGGTTTCCTCTCTAACATGTCTATGGTGTATCTTGGTATGTGAGTCAGCGTAGATGCAGTTTAAATAATAAGAAGCTTAGAGGAGAGTGTTTTCAGTCCATTTCAGCTCCACTCAGACGTTATCGTCCCTTCTTCTCGCCGTAGGGCTCGGTGCTGTGTGACACCCTCCACGGCTCCGTCCACGACAAAGAAAACAGTTCGATGATGAGAGCTGGTGAGGGCGTCCGTCCGCTCCCACGTTCCTCTGCGATCCTCCTCCCTCTAACCCACCCACCTGTATCTGTGTGCAGCCCTGTGCTCTCAGGTGTGTAAGGTGTACAGGTTTCAGACGGAGGACCACCGGTGGCTGCTGGTCAGGGAGCAGATGTCCGAGACGCCGCTCTCCTTCTCTTTACCCAAGCAGCTACTGAGCGCGCTCAGTCAGGAGCACACAGACAGGTGGGGCTGACGCTAAGGGTCGGTAACGATTGTTCTTACTCCCCAGTCACATTATGAGATGTTTTGGTGAAAGTATTTAAATCCTTTGGTTTATTTATATCAAAATCTCATGTATGCATCCTTAAACCAGAGACAGGAATGTGTGAGAAATGCTGCTGATTGTTTTTGTTTTGTTATGTTACGAGCAGATCCACAATGTCACCAAAACTGGGAAATATCTGGTATTTCTCATAACTTCAACTCCAGAAATGGAAGCACATTTCTTTGGTGTTGGACTGTTGATGACAGTCAAATATAGCTGACAATGCAAAGGTTCTTGCCTGGAATTTAGAGGTATTATAATCTCTGGATGGATTACAGGTCAGAGGTCAGTGGCTCCACAAATGTTGCAGCTTGTTATTGATCCACATTCTGAACTGAACAGAACTGAAAATAGATGAAGAACTTTAGGCCAAATAAAATCACTCATAAACTTTTAAAGAATCAGAACTAATCAAGACCTCTACAAGGTGACAGAACAGGATGCTTCCATTAAAAACTGTCAAGAAATTATACATGCTGCATATGCCTTTGAGTTGTACCGAACGTATATTTAGTGTCGTAGGTCCATTATTTTCTGTTTTAAAACGAGGACTGTAAGGAAAACAGCACAGGGTACCATTGAGGTGTTTCATATATCATACATACCCAAGGGCAGGTACTCGATTGGTTCCCGAAACAGCCCGGCGAAGTGGAGACACGTGCACACCGCGAAGGTCCGGTAACTTCACCCCTGATAGTGGAAACGCGCCTCATGACTTTATTTTTCTATTTTCACAAGCAAAAGTCATCCCAAAACCAAATGGACCTTTTTGCGTCTTGCAGTTGACTTTAGAGGGTGGTTCTGTGGATTATCTGCCTCTTGGATCCTCCTCTCACTCCAGCCTCTACATTCACAAACCTTCCCTGTTGTCCTCTTCTTTTTCTCCTCCTCGCTGCCACTTCCAGACCCACCAATAAATCACCCGTCTGTCGCCTGAACTAGTCCACGTACATCTGCCTCATTCCTGATTTAACCCCACACTCACCTTGAACCCGTCCGTCGCTCCTAATGAGGTACAGTAGCAGCGGTCTCTGCTGAGACCTGCAGCTCTTAAGAAAAGTGGAAAGCCCGGCTTTCATGAACTTAATTAAGGGACTGGCAACCATCCGAAAAGTTGCAATCAAGAAAAAAAGTACAAACTCTATTCTTTTAGTTATGTCCCATGACCTTGGACTCAGAAAGACTCTTTTTAAGTCATTGTTTTTTTCCTTATTCATTTGGGCTGATTATTGCTCTTTACAATCCAAGTTCTATGACTTTTCTTTTTCTCTTAGCAACGAAGTCAGAAATTTCATTCACAAAAATAAAAAAGTGACTTTCTACCTCAGATTGTTTAATAATTCATCATTGAAAAAAAATTCAAACGGCAAGTTTTTCCTCATGTTTTTGAGAATACACTGTAGGGGTAAAAGCTGCAGCAGAGTACAAGTGTGGACTGAATGAGTGGCAACAATTGGAAAATGCCGGGTATTCTGAGGGTAATATGAACTAGCTCTTTTTGGGACGGTGAACTTTGTTTATAAAATTTTAATTATTTACTATGAACTGAACTAGTTGATATAGATATTGAACTTTTCCAACTTTGCCTACCTCACACCTCGCCGCTGTCTCAACTCTCCAACCCTTACGTGTTGCTCTGACCGTTTCATTCAGGGCACAGATCAGCTTTTATCTCTACTAATAGATAAAAACAATTATTTTTCCATTAGCTTGCTGAGCACAGAACAGCCTGAATGTCTGGTTGTTTATTAGTAATTTGTAGACTTGAAAAGTTTGTAAATATTTCCTCCAAAATCTGATTTTGTGACAAAAAGCCTGAATACATACAGGTTTGTATGATGTTTCTGAAGATGTACTTCAGTCTGGTTAAGTTTCTGTTAAGTTACTGAAATAAACCAGAGTTTATTTTTTTTGGTCAGAGTCCTGGAGGTGAAGGAGCTCGGTGACCTTTCGCCGCACTGGGACGGCCTCCGCCACGACGTCATCGCCCACTCCAGCCACCTGATCGGCTGCTATAAGCAAACGCAGGCTGAGCTCGACAAACTCTCAAGTGAGTTCAAATAAGATGAGAAATAATTCAGTCCAGCCCTCGTTTCTCCACGGACCCTCTCATCTTCCTCCAAACAGCTACGTCTTGTTTTAAGGCGAGCAGCAGCAAGTCTGACAGACACCTCCAGTTTATCCCCACCAACCTGCACTCCCAGAGGATGGAGGTGACCGGCCCCGACGGCTCAGGTAACATCCTCCGCCTCCTCCTTCGTCCAGCTGTTTTTCTTTCCTTGTGAGTGACACCTGTCCACCGCGTCCAGGCGTTTGGTACGAGGTCGTCACGTTCGGAGCGCCGGCCGATCACCACCAGGCGTTCAAACACGGAGGACTGAAGCGGCTGCTCAGCAAACGCACACAACACAGAAACAGGTGACCCATTCCTGCATCTTCAAATCAAAAGTATTCACACCCCTGCAAGTATTTCCCGTAAGAACCACTAAGTTGGATTTATTTATTTTATTGGGATTTTCATGTAGTAAACCAACAACAAGAAGAAGAGCATAATTGTGAGGTAGGGGTTTAGATGCTGTAATACCTCTAAATAAAATCCACTACTATCGGTTCCCTGTTTGTTAAGAAGTCCTGTTTGACCGACTTTCAAAATGCTCTATAGCAGAAAACTAGCAAATCACCATGGGAAAGAATGGTGGTGGCAGCAGCATCATGCTGTGGGGGTGTCTTTTGTTAGGATGGACAAGGAGAAGAAGAAAACCTGTTAGAGGCTCCAGGAGACTGGATACCAGGAGTGTAACGTACGCCAAAAATCCCGGTTCGGTGCGCACCTCTGTTTAATTTCATGTTAATTTTTCAGTTCAGTTTCAACAAATTGTTCTCAGATAACATTAAAATGTATATAGTAAAATATAAAATAAATAACTAACATACAACAGTTTAAATATTTTGTTTTTAGGAAACTCCAACATTAAGACTTTCTACCAAAGTCAAGACAATCTGGGATATGAAATAAATATTTTAGACTGACGATCACATTTCTAATTCAGTTCAGTCCAGGAGGCTTTGATGATTGATCAGCGACCGGGGTGACATGAATGTGAACTAGAAAAAGAAAAGCTTGACTCCTGTTAATGGCTCTTTATTCCTCTGCAGCTCGGTGTCGTATTCCAGAGAGGAGAGCTGCAGAGCCAAGGAGCTGCTGGCCAGCGTTGCCCAGCTGCAGCCTCTGGTCTTCGGGCTCGCCGAGGAGCTCCTCGCCATCTCTGTGGAGGTGAACCTCGGTCGGCTGCAGGAGGTCCTGGACAGCCTCAAGGAGCAGGTGAGAAGAGACGAGCTCACAGCCAAAGGGAAGGCTTTCGGGTGCAGATAAACCTGACACCCGTTTCCCCCCTCAGACGTCACTGTTTATTCACGCGCTAAAAGACGAGCTGGTAAAAAGCGCCCTGCTGGAGATACACAACCAGTCCACCTCTAACAACGGCAGCAGCCATGTTCACACCAACGGATTGCTCTGTGAGACCTCCCCCGGCGACCAGGAGGGGGCGCTGTCCATTCGACTGCAGGGGGACATGGAATGCAGCGAGGAGGAGTGGGCAAGTTGGAGCGAGCGTGACCTCTAGTGTTTCTACCGTTATCGGTAGTATAAATGTGTGGGTGTGTGTAGGACAGGACGTGGGGGAACGTCGGCAAGAGTCTGGACTGCATCACCGCCATGGTGGAGCGGCTGCAAGGGCGAGAGCGCCTCCTACGGGAACAATCATCACCGGAGCTGCAGGAATCTACGGGGAACACAAAGTCCGAGACGACAGGTGGGACAGAAATAGATAAATGTTTCTTAAAGTTAAAGAAGTCCAGATTCATCGCATTTTTAATTACACGAGACGACATTTTTAAAAATAATTTTAAACCTTAAACTTTCTGAAATATTTTGTTGTTTTTTTCTTGTTTTTTTTCTTGTTAGTTTATTCTTTTTTTAGCCGTATAAAACATCTAAAATTGCTCGACAAAGTAAAAACACGATAAAAACATAAAATGCCAAGTTAAAAAAAATCAGAAAATAACAAATAAATAGGGCTGTCCCAATTAACGCGTTAACGCAGGTCGATTAAGTTGTAAAATTAACGCAAAAATTTTTTTTACGCAATTAACGCATGCACAGAATGACCTGCCTTGTTTTTCCCACAATTCAACCCGCGCTTCTTTAAATGCTCGATCGTCACAGCTCGGCAGATCCGAACTGCATCCGTGGTTCCATGTGAACGTCTCTTCTCTGTCACGGACCATTGGGATTATTGGTCTTTGTCACTACCTGCTCTGCTGCGCGCTTAGTCTGCAGAAAAACGTGATTTTATCAAACAAATAATCCCCCTATTATTCCGAAAAATTTGATTCAAAAATGCTTTTTTGATCCCAGAGAGAAATTAGGTGGGGTTGTAGCTCACACTATTTAACTCTTCAATTAGTTGTTGTAGATCCTGATGGCTGTGGGCAGGAAGGATCTCCTGTAGCAGTCTGTGTTGAAGCAAAACTGAAAAGGCCCGACTGAAGACACTCTGTTGTTGTAGTATAGGCCCATGAATAGGATGCTCAGGGTTGTCCAATATTAATAAGAAACGGTCCGCCTCAAAAAATGTTAACCAATGTTTAATCGTTTGACAGCCCTAAAAAAAAAAAAAAAAAAAAAAAATTCTGAGCAAGTTTCTCTCTTCTTTTTCTTCAGCCTCTCCTTCCTCCTTCTCCTCCTCCTCCTCTGTGTCCTCCTGGCAGGAGCAGCTGCTCCCCCTGGTGGTCACACTTAGAGATTGCGTGCGGGAGGCGGTAACGAAGGCTCGGGCTGCCATGACCTTTGTCGTCCTGCAGGGGGCAGTGGCTGCGACTGTTGCCCAGGGTACCGCACAGATTGTCCAACGGCGCCACGCTGTGTTCAGCCAGGGGGTGAGGAAACAATTTTTAATTTGCTTTTCTTGGAAAAGAAACATTTTTGTTTATTTCTGTTTTGTTTCTTTAAATTTATTTTATTTTCTTGTTAAAAGTTGTTTTGTTTCATAGTAATTAAATTCATTTTTGTTTGTTTACTTTTTCTTGTGCTATTTCTTTCTCTTTTTACATTTTTTATTTTAACTTTTAGCTTGTTTTATTCAATTTGATTCATTTTGTTTTGTTTTTATTTGCACATTCGTGAAAAACTGTGAAACAGCTACAGGGTATATTTAAGAAAAGCATAAGAAAATGATACAAAAATAACATCAAAATCAGTTAGTGATAAGTTTTTTTTTTCAGTTTTTAAATTGCTTTGACATTGCATAATATTGAAAAACAACTTATTTGTCTGGGCTATGAAGGTCCTTGTTCAGTATGAATAAATATGTAAAGACAACTTAAAGTAAAATGGTTTCTTTGAGTTCCTGTCTCTCTCTGTGTCTCCCAGCTGTCAGCGGTTGTTTGTGGCTTCATGCTGAAGCTTTTTGGAGGTCTGGAGGATCCAGAGTTCCTGCAGCAGCTCCACTCTGTAGGAATCCTGGCCCAGTTTGAAGGCCTGCTGAGCACCTACGGTACTTCATTCAAACGCACATCAGTCGAGCATGCAGACAGTGTCTCTCTCCTGTTTGGTCTGAATGATTCACATTGTGTCTCAGGTGAGGAGGTCGGGATGCTGGAGGACATGGAGGTGGGCGTGGCCGACCTGAGCAGCCTGGCGTTCACCATCACTGAAGGCCTGTCAGAGCGACCGGAAGACCTGCAGCCGACGCTCAGTGGAACATGGTGAGAACACCCCTCCACACACACACACCCACAAGTCTGTATTTCTACCCATATTAGGACTTTATATTGACTTCTATTCATTTTAATAGCTGTATTTATGCCTAACCCAAACCCTTACCATTGCTAATTTATTCCTAACCCTAACCAAAACATAATTCACACCGTACCTCTAAACCTAAACCCTAACCTTAAGAAACGGGGTCCACCATATTAGGACCGGGCTTTGGTCCTTATAAGGTCCATCGGTCTTAAGAAGGTTAGCAAATATGCCAGAGAAGGTCCTAAATAGTATAGCTAAACAAGAACACACACACAGAGCAGCTTCAGCACCGTGTCGTCTTCTCCTCCATCCAGGGGCGGTTTTGTCGTCGAGGTGCCTCTTCCCTCTGAAACCTTCAGATCGCTACCTCAGGAACTAAAGGCGGGCCGCTTGATCCGAGTCGAGCCTGTTCTGTTCAACATCGGGATCAACCAGCATCAGAGTCTGGCTGAGAGGTACAAACACACACACGCTAAGCCGACGCCTGCGTCTGAGAATCACTTCAAACTAGGGATGTGTAATGGCAAACATCTGGCGATACGATATGTATCTCGATACAGGGGAGACGATACGATATATCGCGATGCTATGAGTAAGACGATATATTGTGATTTTTAAAACAGAATTTAACTGTAGAAAACTATCACAGCATTCTAAACACTCCAACCTGTTTCCTACTTTAACACATCCAGTTTTATTACTAGATCTAGTTGATCCACTGGAACGAAGAAGGTGACAACAGCCACCGACTAACAGTCATACTTTTAATTTTATCACAGAAACTACTGTCATCATTAATGGTTCCATAAAAATAAAAAAATCCCCCCCCAAAAAATCAATATTTTTGTTTTGAATATCGACACAATATCGAGAAATAAAATATCGCAATATATCGGTGTATCGATTTTTTCTTACATCCCTACTTCAAACTAGCGATGGCCCCAAATCTGTTGAGATATAATCTAACGATGTTTATTGCAATATATTCTTTTCTTCTGTTTATATTTGTCGAAGTTACTGTTTATGAACTTTCTAAAATTCCAGATACATTGCAGCAGAACAATGTTGTGGGAAATGTAATTATTAAGAATGATCTGCTCCGTGTATTTCATATACTGATAGTTACTGTGTGCCAGTTCTTTATGATATGGTAACCAATCTGATTATATGACACTGTATGAATTTACATCCTGGGTTGGCATAGCAACTCTCTTCTAAAAACTTCAAAAAAAGTATAGAATACCATTTAAAGAACCTTTTTGAGAAAAAATGCATTAAAAAAATATTCAAATCTTTTTCCAAAAAATGCAACACAAAAATTATCACAATACAATTAAAGATGAAGATATTTTAAATCGAATGAAAGCTAAATGTTATCAAAACACATAGGTCAAAATTGTCTGCTTTCCTGGTTACTTATTTATAGATTTAATATAGCACAAAAATAAAGCTGCACACGTTTGAATTAAAAATGTTTCAAGTTCACCAGCTTTCTTTTCCCTTATATAGAAATCAACCAATTTTACACTTGTAATATCTAGGGTAAAGTCAAACACTCAACATCAGTATTTATCCTTCTTGCGTACCTGGCAAAAAAGTAAGTCGGCACAGCTTGATGACATCATCATGTGCCGTCACGGTAGATCGGTAGAGTTAAAATGTCTATCGTTGGCTAAATTTATATCATTTCTACCTCATACTGCTTATATCGCCCACTACTACTTCACACGTCTTAGCAGATGTAAAGTATCCAATCTCTTCACCTTTCCTTTCCAAACAGCTTGAATTTCATATTTTTTTCCTGCTCATCCTGGTTTCAACAAATAAGATGTCCAATTTAAGATTTCCCAAGGTAGTAAAATATCAAGAACTACTGTGAATATTGAGAATTTGGTGTACTAGTGCCTAATATTAACTGATAAAGACCTGTTTTCTGTTGTTTGCAGGTTTGGAGACAATTCGCTGCAGGAAAGAGTGAATCAGCAGAGCTGTGAGCGTCTTAAAGCTTATTGTAACAAGCTGAGAGACAAACTTCCTAACATGGGTAAGACTGACACGTGAAGAGCTCTCTGAAAAACACTGAAATCCAACAGAGGTCTCGTTTAAAAAAAAAAAATCTTTATTAACAATTTAATTATAATAATTAAATGGACTTTTTGAGGTAAATGAGTAACATCTCCTGAACTGAAGCAGCTATTTTCTCTTCCTCAGCTGGTATCCAGTCACTTTTAGACCTGCTGTCGTCTCTTGATCGCAGTATGGAGTCCAAGAAGAGGAAAAACGTGGAGATTTTGTGGATCGCAGCTGCAGTAAGTCATTCTGGTATCCATTAAGATAGCAGAAAACCCTCAATGGTTAAACTGGGCTTACTGGGGAAGCTAAGGAGTCTCAGGGATGGAAGGAAACAGAGAAATAAATGTTTATGACCATAAATACAGAAAATTATTCTCCTTCAGTCCCAAAAAAAAGAAATATTCTCACCAGATTTAATAAGGTATTGCTAAAATGAACTTTACCTTTTCAATTCAATTCAATTTAAAAATACTTAGATCACGTTCTGATGAAGCCAACAGGACCACATCATCTGCAAAAAGCAGAGACCCGATCCTGAGGCCACCAAAACTTATCCCCTCAACGCCTTGGCTGCGCCTAGAAATCCTGTCCAAAAAAGTTAGGAACAGGATCGGTGACAAAGGGTACCCTTGGCGGAGTCCAACTCTCACCGGAAACAAGCCTGACTTACGGCCGGCAATGCGAACCAAACTCTGGCACCGGTCGTACAGGGACCTAACAGCCTGTATCAAGGGGCCCGGTACCCCATACTCCCGGAGCACCACCCACAGGGCCCCCCGAGGCACACGGTCGAACGCCTTCTCCAAGTCCACAAAACACATGTAGACCGGTTGGGCGAACTCCCATGCACCCTCCAGGACCCTGCTGAGGGTGTAGAGCTGGTCCAGTGTTCCACGGCCAGGACGAAAACCGCATTGTTCCTCCTGGATCCGATGTTTGACTATCCGTCGGACCCTCCTCTCCAAAACTCCTGAATAGACCTTACCAGGGAGGCTCAGAAGTGTGATCCCCCTGTAGTTGGAACACACTCTGTGGTCCCCCTTTTAAAAAAGGGGACCACCACCCCGGTCTGCCAATCTAAGGGAATTGCCCCCGATGTCCACACAATATTGCAGAGCCACGTTAACCAACACAGCCCCACAACATCCAGAGCCTTGAGGAACTCCGGTCAAATCTCATCCACCCCCGGAGCCTTGCCACAGAGGATGAGTCAAGTCACAAGTCCTTTAAATGTGACTGGAGTCAGGACTTAAAATATATCATTCACTTGTTTTTACTATAAACCTGCTGTGGTCTCTAGTATGAATGAAATGCCTTGTAAGTCATTTTCTGTGGAAGAAATGCTCTCTCACTCCTGTTTAAGGAGGTTGCCATTTGTCGGAGGAGTGGGTGGGGGGTAAACGTCAGGATGTTACTCAATGATATTCATAATATGCAAACGTCTCGCCTCTGATTGGCTAACAGCAATGCAACTCTTATGTTGCCTTCGGACAAATGACTCATTTAACTTACTTCGCTGGTGGTTCTCAAAGACAAATTCCAACCGTTTCTTCATCAGCTCCTCTTTCTTGGGGAAAAATAAATAAATAAATTAAACGCTGATGTGCTATATCCACAAATAACAAGTGGAGTTGCCAACAGTTAGCTTCTACTAGCCGAGATGCGCTCTGCTCTCTCCAGGGTGCAAAATTAGCCTTTCTGTGGGCGCTCCCAAGCCAAGGTAGGCAAGACCATGAATACAAATTTTCTCTGTGACGTAGAAGGGACTGGCTTTTTCTGACTCGCTCGTTTTTCTTTCTGTGGCTAATGCAGGCAATGGTTGTTGGAGAAAATACATGTAATACATGCATACGCAACTCAGAGTGACCGATTGTATTTCAAAAAGAACTAGTATTACTCAGACCTTTAAGTCCGACTCCGGGACTTGAGTACTCCATCCCAGGTTATCACTGTGTTTGAGAAACAGTAAACGGCTATATGATCGACACAGAGGCGGGAACATTTTGGCCAAAACTGTAAGTATAAATGGTCGAAAATGTTGGCACTAATACAGAGCCCTGAGGGACACCTTTCGTGGCGTTTAAAAAGACAATTAAAATTATAAAATGAACCTGATTATTTCCAAAGCATAAAATTAATTTTAACTAGCAAATCATTTTATTAGTTTTTAAAAGTTAATTTTATTCTTACTTTCTGTACTAAGCGCAGCACACCACCAAGCGTGCCGCCCTGAGCAGTGATAGGAGTCAAAAAGATATGGTTCACACATAATCCCAAAATTGTTGTCTTTTACCATTAGTCTGTTTTAATATCTAAATTAAAATATAAGCCCAACAAGCGCTTTCTCTCTTTGTTCCCCCCCTTCTCTTCTTTTGTTAACAATTACAGGACCACGAAACTTTTTTTAACAGGTACTTTCTGTATCTAACCTGCAACTCGAAGTTCTAACAATGTCTCAATGTTTCCACGCAAGCTGCTTGCATGCGCATTTTGGAGATCTGTGCACCATTGTTTTTTCTGGGGGTCTTTTTACATAGATTTTCATGTTGTTTGCCTGTCGGCATCCTTGTCAGAGCTAAAACTTTGGGAGGACCCCCTCCTCAGAGCATTCGCCTCTCCAAAAGCATTAAGATACATTGAGCTGCTATTTGATGAGGTTCTACAGCCTTGGAATGAGGCATGCACGCATTCATGCAAGGCCAAGAATCATGGCTACTGTTGCAACCAGGTCCATTCACACAGCACCCAGGAAGGACAGGAGCTGCTATATTGAAAGTTTCGTTGATGTGTGTGCAGCATGATGAAGCCGGAGATGAAGCATAAAGACGGATGAAGGTTTACCCGCAGGTAATTTTGTCCACGGCACCGTTTGTGTGTTTCCTTGTGTGCAGGTGTGTCGTAAAGTAAAGGGCGTGCGACTGACAAGCTGCAAGAGTGCGAAGGACCGCACGGCGATGTCTGTGACGCTGGAGCAGTGCGCCATTCTCAGAGAGCAGCACGCACTCAGCCAGCAGCACTTTAGCTCGGCGCTGGACACCATGAGGAGGTCCGTCTCCTGAAACACAAAAGTCTTATCCATTCTTACTGCATCTTTTTATTTTTTCATCCTTTACCTTCATTTCCACTTGAATCTTTGAGTTGTTTTCTTCCTCTTTTCCGTTTTCTTTCTCTCCCACTCCCTCTTATTTCACACCAACACACAAACGCTCCTCCACCCGTAGGTCTCGTCTGTCCTGGGGGCAGATGCTGGGCTGTTATGCCCACTCAGGGTTCTCTTTCTCTGGGTTTGATCCAGCAGAGTGTCCCGCAGACCTCCAGAGCTCCTGGCTTCGACTGTGTTTGGCTTCCAGAAGACACTTTTACCCAGTGGCCTTCCTCCTGGTGACCTCTCACCTCCTGGTTCTCTGGCTCATATTCAGCTTGGTGATTCTGCTGGCTAAATACCAGTAAACAACCTCAGACTGGGGGGCCACTGGGAAGTCTGGATTAGAATTGTTCTCCCAGGTCTGTCCAAAGTCATATTGAGATAACACAAATGAGTCCAAACATGCTGATTTAGCGTTAAAGGCTTGTGTGTTTTAAAAGCGGATGAGGAGCAATTTGCCTAAACTTTTTTCAATTCTGATTACTTTTACTGTAGAAACATCAGCCAGGTTATAATTATACTTTTTTCATACAAAAAGCAAGTTATTTTTAAACATTTTAGAAATTATTTATCTTATATACAACCAACTTGAAAGGCAATATATTATATCCATATGGAAGGAAGAAGATATTTTCTTCCCATAACTGTTTTGTTGGTTGATTTTTAAAATCTGTTCATATTGTTTTGCTGCCACCAAGTGGCCAAACTAGACCTAGTTGATCATGTTGACATTAGTTGCTGTCACCTGAATCTGAACTTCGTGTTAACGTCACAAGGAGAGAAACTTCAACAATATATAGATGTAACTCTTTGAGTTTCACAATAATACTACCTATGAACTGTATGGTTTTAATGCCACTTAATAAACTACATCATTCAACTTATCAACTAGTCGAAACTAAAAACTGGTCATAATCTATAAAAGTTATTTTAACTGTTAAAAACGCTGCTTGTGTTTTATTTTCTTCTGTGTTGGTGCAGAACTAAACTGATGGATGAGCTTTAATCAAATGTGTGCAGGTAACTCTTTTGCAGCTCTGCACATCAGATGGAAGCTGTAACCTACAGACTGTTTGAACAGGTCGCCTCTAAGGGCCTCGTAGATCTAGTGAAGTCTAATTAACGCGAGAAGATCATCTGTTTTTAAACAAGATGTAGTCGCCTGATCTGTTTCTGTGCTGCTGCATGTCTGCAGGGACGGCTGCAGGACGGAAAACGTCCAAAAGAACATCGGCAGCAGGAAGTTCGCCTTCAGCAGCGTCCAGCTCCTCACCTTCCCCAAACTCTACAGACCTCCAGACGGCAGCTACGGATAGACACGCCCGCTGTTTCTACACATATTTATTTCCAAAGATAGTTTATTTTCTAATGTAAGGTGTGTGTTCTGGGGTTATTTGTACTGCTGACTGTGTTTACAGGTGTTGGACAAACATTTTCTGCAATAAATGACTGAACTCTTGAGTCTGATACCAAACATTTTTTCCTGACATCAAACGTAAACTATGGTGGAAGGGTTCCTTTCATTAACAAACACTGTAGTATTTGTTGATGGAAGTCCTCAATTTCCCCCATAAATAACATAAAAACAGAGAAATAGTAAACCCAAAAATGTAAAAGATTTAATATAAATTTTGAAGTTCAGAAAAACCATGCAAACTGGTTGGGCAAACCCCCATGCACCCTGCAGGACCCGGTGGAGGGTGTAGAGCTAGTCCAGAACGAGTGACTCATGTTGAATGGCTCCTATATGCTCCAACTCATCATCAGAATCTGATCTTGGTCAAAAATATATTGACCGATGTCCAAATAGATGATGCTCATCATAATTACAGTTTCCATCAGGGCCAGGGATTTGTCATAGATGCGACATTTGAACCATGGTTGAGTCATTGATTCAGTTTCCTGGGCTTCAGCTAGTCCTGAAGGGGGGAAATGTGGATCTAATGTGTCTGACATGTTAGATCTCAAGGCTTTAGGTTGGACTTGGAACACATTCCTAAATCAAAGCCATATGCTGAGAGACTCAAAGCTACAGGCTAAGTGGTGCCAATAGAGAAGAATGTGGCTAAAGTTAGTCATGTGTTGAGGAATTCATCTATCGGCTTGATCTTTTTTAGGTTAAGTTTCAGATTAAAAGTTGACCTAAAAGGAGCAAATCATGAAAATCTCTAAGTTAAGTAAGACTCCGGTTAAACAGAAAAATACAGGAAATTTGGTTTAATAACCACCAGATCTTGAAATACTTTGCTAGTTAAAAACTTGATTGCACCAGTGTTTGTAGTTTGATATTGCCGAAAGGACCCTAACTCTCAATTTTCAGATAATTTCTCAGATTTCTCATCTGATTTAGTGTTGAATAGCAATAAAGTCATTGTACTGAAGGATTTTAACAATCCTATTAACACTGAAAGTGATTGCCTAAACGTAGCCTTTAATGCTAGTTTAGAATCCATTGGCTTTACTCAAAATATCCCCAGACCTACTCACTCCTGTCGTCACACTCTGGACCTGGTACTGACTTGTGGCATTGACTTTGAACAAATAACAGTATTTCCCCATGACCCTGTCCTTTCTGACCATTTTTAATAACCTGTGTGTTTATATTAGAGCATATATCATTACAGTACATCTTTATTAGATAATTTTGTAACTTTTTATTACCTCTGTATCTCAGAAGACATAGTAGAGGGCAACAATTTAATGTCTACCACCTCACAAATGTATGTTTATAGTGTTACATCCTCATTACATGTGGCATTACACAACGTTGCCCCTTGAAAAGGTAGGAGGAAGAGGAGACCTACCTAACCTTGAAAATTACTCTACTGCTGTATAAACATTTAGCACAGTTGCCAAACGTATACAGAGACACAGCTCTGGTGATCCATTCATTCCCCCACCTCTAACCAGTAATGACTTTATGGGAATTAAATTAAGACACTCTGCACATCTAATCACTGAGTCAGGTGCCACACAGCACAATCCCAACCAAATTATTTAAAGAAGCGTTCCCTTTGATTACTGCCCCCATTATAGATTTGATTAATCTATCCTTAGTAAATGGATAAGTAGCGGATGAGTAGTAAAGGAATCACGCAACAATGATGGAGACTAAAGAAACTGAGACTAAAATGCCCATCTTAACCAACTGGACCTCAGATCGCAGCTGATTATTCAGGTTAAATGAACTCAGCAGAGGATCTATAATAAACATTAATCCCAGCATGTAGAGGCTGAGTGAATGTGGTCTGGACTCTGTGGAGGAGAGTCATGGTTTCAGAGACGCTGTAGAAAGACAGAATACCTGCTCTGTGATCCAGGTACACTCCTAGTCTGGAGGAAACTGGACCTGATACTGGAGTTTCAACTTTGTTGTGATAAAATACGTAGTCGTTAGTGTGACAGTGTAAAGACCAAGATTTGTCATCTAATCCCAAAAAAATTCCATTGATCTTCCTGCTCTGCTGATGTTCTCGTATGAAACAGCTACATAGACTAATCTTCCTCTCCACTTCACCTCCCAGTAACAACGTCCAGTCAGACTCTCTCTACTCAGGACCTGAAACCAATCAGTGAATCTGTCTGGATGATCAGGATAAGACTGTTCTTGGTCTACAAATGTTGCTTTTCTGTTCCCCTCAGATAATAACAGATTCCTGTTCACTGTGTTTGGATCCAGAGTGATTTCTCTTGAAAATTTCAAGAATCCATCTCTGTTCTTTGGTTCTGGTTCTGGTTCTGACAGTAGAACGTCCACCTCAGTGACCATCAGTGAGATGTTTGTCCATGAGTCTCTCAGGATGTCCTGTAGTTTATCTCTAAGCTCTGACACAGCTGCTGTCACATCCTCAAAGTATCTCAGAGGACGAATCTTGATGCTGGATGAGTGTGTAGACTCACTGAGTGCTGACAGTGAGGGGTAGTTGAGGAGAAACTGGTTGTGATCCTCTGTGTCTGAGAGCTGCTCCAGCTCAGCGTCTTTCCTCTTCAGCTCAGTGATCTCCTGCTCCAGCTTCTCCTGAAGATCTTTGACTCGACTCACTTCAGTTTCCTGCTGGGATCTGATCTGCTGCTTCACATCAGAGCTTCTTTTCTGGAGGAGACGGATCAACTCAGTGAAGATCTTCTCACTGTCCTCCACTGCTTTATCAGCAGAGACATTGATGGCCTCCACCTCCTGATGAAGCAGCTTCACATCTTTCTCTTGGTCCTGGATTCTTTGCTGGATTTGTTGCCGACTCACCTGGAGCTCCTTCTGCTTCTCAGCCCTTTCTACAGCAGCTGGGACTGTTTCATCTTCATCCATCAACATCTTCATTACGAGAGTAAATGTTCTCTCTGTACTGTAATACAGTAGCTGTGTCCACAGGGAATAATCACAGGATCCTTCAGTAGATCAAAACAGATGGAATAGGAGATTGTTTCTTGTTCCAAATCAGGTATTTTCAGCACCATTTCACTTCTCAGTAACAATAACTTAGTTTCTTTGGTTTGAGTCCAAATCTTCAAAGTGTGTTTGCTCTAGTGAGCTATTGCTATTATTTAACTTTTTAATACTGAACTTGCTTCTATGGTGTCTCTGACATTTCGTTGCATCTTACAATGACTATAAAGAATCTGAAGGGAAAAAAAACAACTGTATTTTTGTCTGTCTGATGAAATGATTGTTCAAGAAAAATAAATAAATCAGTGCCTATACAGCTGATGTTCTGACCAGTTACTGAGTAAGCTACTTGAGCAGCCATTTTACATATTACTATTTTACTCTTGACTAATTTCTTGGACTTTTACTCAAACAAAAATATGTTTAAGTAATACTTGAGAACAATTTTTGCATCCTCTACCCGCCTCTGGTCCCGACATAAAAACATGCGGGAATATTTCCAAATGTTGCATAACTGAGATCACCAGAGAGAGACGTGGACTTTTACAAAATATAGTTCACTTGCAAAAAGCACGGTGTGAATGAGAACCGCACCAAACGGAAAAAAATTCATACCGCTTTTGGTCCGGACCAAAGGACTTTTCTGGTCTGAATACACCTTTATGTTAATTGGTCTCTCTAAATTGCCCTTAGGTATGAGTGAGTGAGTGCGTGGTTGTTTATCCTGTTGCCCTGCGATGGAATGGCGACCTGTCCGGGGCGGAACCCGCCTCTCACTCAATCAATGCTGGAGATTCAAGACCAATGTATGCATTTTTATTTTTTAGAATTTGAATGGAACCATTAATGATGACAGTAATTTTTGTAGTAAAATCAAAAGTATGTTTTCACCTTCTTCGTTCCAGTGGACAGTTAAATTCAGTTTTAAAAAATCACAATATATAGTCTAACACATAGTATCGCAATATATCATATCCCTGTGTCGTGATACATATCGTATCACCAGACTTGTACAAACACACATCCCTAATAGATAGATGGATAAATAGAAGTTATGTGATGGGCCTTATAGAGTCGTCAGGATGAGTTTCCCCAGAGGGAACGTCATGCGACACGCTGTGTAGACCCCAGCGTCTGTCCTCTGCTTATAGTGCATGGATGTGCCTATGTGATAATAGGTTCAAATGAGGTATACTTTCATTCTCTCAGAATTGGGGAAATTATTGAAACGATGAAAAAAAGTACAAGAACAAAAAATTTCCCTGCCAGGGCATTCGTCTGCCTATTTCAAAGGATTAGATAGTTATGAATGATGAACAATTTGACATAATTCCATATCCGAAGAACATTTCTAGGATTAAAGGACTGATGCTGCAACAGGACCTAGAAAAACTCATCCATGCATTTATCTTTAGTCGGATTGATTACTGCAACAGCGTCTTCACAGGTCTGCCTAAAACGTCAATCAGACAGCTGCATCTGATCCAGAACGCTGCTGCTCGTGTTCCTCACTAGAACCAGGAAAGTAGAGAACATCACCCCAGTTCTAAAGTCCTTACACTGGCTCCCTGTAGCTCAGAGAATAGACTTCTAAATACTTTTACTAGTTTATAAATCATTGAATGGCTTAGTGCCAAAATATGTTGAAGATCTGCTGTTACTATACCAACCCCCCCCCCCCACCAGACCACTCAGGTCCTCTAATTCCAGTCTACTAATCCTCCCTAGAATCAGAACCAAACATGGAGAAGCAGCTTTCAGTTTCTATGCTCCCCTAATCTGGGACAAACTTCCAAACAACTGCAAAGCTGCTGAAACCCTGAAATTCTTTTAAATCACAACTAAAATCGTATCTGTTTAGAGCTGCCTTTGATTAATGCTTTGATGTATCATGTTTTATGTGTGCTTCTTGCTCTATTGCTGTTTTTACTTTACATGATTTGTCTGTGTTTTACTGCTATTTTTTATTTTACACCCTTAATCATGTAAAGCACCTTGAATTACATTGTTGTTGAAAGTGTGCTATACAAATAAAATAGCCTTGCCTTGCTGGTGTGAATTTCAGCTCTGTGGGACAATGTTTGGGTTAAAAAGAGAGGAGCTGCATACTGTGGCAGCCTTCAAATATCCATTACCAAAAGATGCCCTGCTATTTTAGAGATTTATGTGTGGCATAACATTTTAAAAATATTAATAAAACAATGCATGTTCTTTGGGCTGGTGTGATTTCCAAACCTGTGCCATCTATTGTAGGGTTAAAGGAGATGGTGCACTATAGGGAAAGTTGAATATTTGTGGTCTATTTAGAGTTTTTGAGGAGAAACAGAAACAAACAACCAGGGAGGATTTTGTTTAAATTAAAATAATGAACTTTATAACATTTCCAGTTCCTAAACCCCATTTCGTTGAAAATAATCTGCCTAAAGACGTGGTGGGTAAAATACTCCTGCTAAATGCAGCGCGGTTATAAAACTATGTGAATATCGGTGTAGCAGTAATCCTCTCTGGTTAAACTGAGGCAGCATGACGAAGCTACAATGTCAGCGTCAGTCGGTTTGTGTGGCTCTTTGTTCAACAAGACGTTTTCCAGGCAGCAACTTTTTCTAACTTTAGCTTCCAGGTGTTTCCACAATGTCATATTTTCTGCTTTAGCCAGTTTTAGTCAAAGAAAAAAACTTTATTTACCCAAAGCGGAGCTCTGTTGTTATCACGTTGGTCTCCTGGGTCCAATTTAAATGTTCTTTGTCCTTTTTTATGGCTGTTGTCAAACAACTTTAAGGTTCATTACCGCCACCTTCTGGACTGCAGTGTGAATAGCAGTGTCTAAAAATCATATCGCCTGCATTCATCTGCAAGTGTTTCTCTGTCGCTCAGATTTCAATATCTGTCTATCCTGTCAATATTAAATAAAATCTAACACTACATTGAAATATTTCTTCCCACCTACAAAAATCACAATTTAATATTATACTGCTTATTCATCATATTAAGTCATGTATGGTCAAATATTATTGATATATCTTTTTCATTTATTTTATTGCTTGTTCAACATTGTTTAAGTACTCTCTATACACTAAAATATATCTTTTTATTTGTCCCATCATACCTGCAATTTTCATTTCAATTTCACATTGATTATACTTTTTATTTTATATTCATATCTACACTATTTATTCTAGTTGCATCCTTTCCTAAATTTATCGTCTAGTTAATTTCCATCGATATTGATACATGCAGGAATCCGTAATAGACCATTTCTAACTTTCCCTGCTTCATATTGATCTTCCCTGGCTGTGATCCTTTTTTTTTTACTTTTCTTTTTTTACTTGTCCTATTCAGCATCATGACAGCAGAATGGTGGAGTGTCTGCTGTCTTGTGTCGATCAAGTTTATTATTTAATTAATAAATAATATTTATTTGCAAATAACTGAATTTACATATTATTGCTGGACATGACTAAGGGGATCAGTACAGAAAAAAAGTCAAAATAATAATAAAAAAAGGCAGCCACCTGCAACAGCTTTGAGAAAATCAAAATCAAATATTGGGACCCCTTAATAAAATAAAGGGGGGAACAAAACTACATAATGAATCACAACAACAGTAACATCAGAATAAAAACTTATGGCATAAACATTAATCATACTTGTAGATATTACTAAGATCTGCATGAGAATGCAGGTTTGTAAATGCGATGGATAAACAAAACGCTTTTATTAGGCCTGCATTCATTTATTTATTTACATATAATCTTGCATTCTATCGTTGTTTTAATTGTATAAAAGTTAAATATTTATCTGTTGTATACACATTTTTCAACATGGGTCTATAATTTAACATTTTTTTTAAAGAACTGAATTAATTCTGCCTTCTCTACTCTTTTCTACCACAGGTGCTCTGCAAGAGGCAGCAGATATCATTCAGCTTGGACACGGTGCATCTATGACAAGGAGATAACACAACTCAGTGGGATTCTTCAACTGCTGGAGCCAGGTGATGAGGTGATGGCCGACAAAGGTTTCATCATTGATGATCTCCTCCTGGATGTTGGAGCAAAACTTATAATCCCACCATTCAACGGTTCTGCTCAATTTACCAAAGAGGATGCAGAGAAGACACAAGCCATCGCACGTCTCAGGATAATCGTTGAGAGAGTAATAGGGAGGATTAAATCTAATCACATACTGGACTCGCCTATACAACTCGCCTTGATCGGCACAGTCAGCCAGATCTGGTACAACTGCTGGGTGATGGTGAATTTTCAAGGACCTATATCCTGTGAAGAGTACTTACCTCACATTGAAAAGTGTACAGAAATTATATCCAGCACTTTCTTTTAAAACCTTGTGTTAAAAAGACTGTAGATGGTTCTTCAGGTGTCAGTCTCTTTAAACAGTCCCTAAAAATCATTTAGAGACCAGCGGTGACCGTGCTTTATTTTTGCATGGTCCAATGTTATGGAACCAACAACTTCATAGGTCATTCATGTTTTTAAGTGCAGGGCTCAACACTCACTTTAGCTGATTTATTATAGTCCATTTAACTGCTCTGTTTTTCTTGCTTATATTTGATCAGTTTGTCATATTTATCCACAGTTTGTTTCGTATTTTAATCTTCCTTCCAGTGTTTCCTCTGTGGGAGCCCTCTGCCTCGGGTGGAGGTGGGGGTCTCGGCCTTGCCGCCTCTGGGCGCCCTGAGTCAGTGCCTTGGCTGCTGCCGGTGCAGGTGGCTCCTTTTATGGCGCTTCCTTACCTGGCTCATCCATCCTCAGCCCAATGTTCTTTTTAATGTTGCTATGTGTGCATGTGGATTGGGTTGGTGGTGGAGGTATAAATGTAATCATGCTTTTAAATCTGTGGAGGAGGGATGGGAATACGGTTTGTTTTTCATCTATAAAGCACGGAGTTACTATGTATGAAAAGTGCTTTTAATTTTGATTGAGATTACCCCACATCCAGTTTCCACCTGTGTAGAGTGTTCTTAGGGACAGGCTGATGCCACAGCTTTTTCCTGTGACCTGAGCCTTTAGATCTATTCAGGCAGTTTGCTTCCCTAGCAGGGAAGCTCAATGTAATAATTCCTTGCGATTTCGTGCTTCCTTTAAAAAGCTAATTAGCATTGGACCCTCAGATAAGCTTTTAAGAGCCTATAGTTACTTCTCAAGCTGTCCAAAAAGGTTCTCACCTTGTCTATTAGCCAGTATATCTTTCAGAGCTAGAATGGCAGAAGTGATCCAGCAGCCATCCTTTTAACCCACCATCTCAGCAAGGCGACAGTCTCAACTCGTTTCCCATCCCACACAAATACATTTTACACTGGCACCTCTGGAGTGTTCAGACATGGTCTTTGGCCTTCTATGGTCCAAAGGAGGCCTTTGCCCACTGGAAATAGTGTACAGTGGGCATGTATTTGCGTAGACTGCAGCATGGCATTGTAGTAAATACTGGCTGCAAAGATAGCATTAAGGCTTCCAATAAACTCACAGCTAACACCATACCCAAGGTCAAGACCAAAGAACATGTGAGCCATTTATTAAATACTTCCATGACATATTGTACCTCATTAACATTTACAGACAACTTTGGAACACAGCTAGTCAGCTTTAAGATCTCTGTGGGACATCTGGGAAGACCTTCTGCTGCCCAGTTCCAGGGTCCTGAGGAGCATCAGATCCATGTTCTTTCAGATAGTGGATGGTCTGGTAGTAGTCTTTGCCCTTCTCATGGTCTTTGCTGAAGGTAGTGTAGGTGCCAGGAGGGTACAGTCCATACAGAAGCCTGTAGTCAAACTCAGGATAAGGGTAGGGAAAGGGGTAAGGAAGAGGGTAGGGAGAAGGGTAGCCCCACAATCCACCCACACCAAGACCTGGCAGGTTTACTGGTGGAAGGCCCGGTCCCATACTGTTGGCTGGGTAACCAAACTCCTCTGTCTGCTGCTGGTAGTTCCCAAGCTCAGCTTCCTTCACAACATTGGAAGTTTCTCCAGACTGGAGGGATGGTGGTGCAGGAGGGAGTGGTGGACCAACAACACTCAGACCTTGAGGCTGAGTGTTGGATGATGCTTCCTCAAAAGCTTGAGGGGGAATAAACCACTCCATCTCTGGATAAAGGGGGAAGAAGAGTTTGTTTACTCTTGAGTCATCCAAGCAAAACTTACAGCAAGTGATTTCTTACAAACTCACCAGGTAGGCTGGCCTGACTTCCAGACTGAGGACTGGCAGCATATGCTGCTGGAAGAGGCACAAGGGAACCAGACTGAACTGGAAGGTATGAGCCAGCAACAGGGCCTCCCTGAAGAGGGTCCAGGGAACCACCACTTGCAGCATATCCTGGACCAGGCATAGCTGAGCCCAGCATTACAGGCATTGGCTGGGCCTGAACATACTGGGGTGGACCTAGATATTTCTCTACTGCTTTCACTGGCTTAGAAACGCCTCCAGATGTGCTGTAAAATCCAGGTGAAGAGAAACCTGATCCCTGGTGAGAGCCACCATGATCTCCATCAGAGTCACTGGGTCTGCCTTGAGATTTTGAGCCTGGGTGAAGAGGAAAAGCTTAGAAAACAGGTTCAAATACACTTTCTAACAGAGACTAAAACTCACCTTTTACTGGAAGTCCATGAACATCCACAAGCATCAAGGCAAAGAGGGAAACCCTGAAACACATTAAACATTCAGAAGATCTCTCCATTAATCAACAAATTACCCCACAGGCCTTTAACTCACCTCAGCAAGACCTGAGCAGTCACCATGTTGAACAACTGCTGTACTGATGGAGGGGAAGGTGATCGTTTATAAATGTTGCAAAAGGGCCAGTCCTGTCCAATCAGAGCTTACCTGCCTAACAACACACAGCTGATGATGATTGATTCTCAGCAAGGGAATCAAAACACAGGAGACGGTTAAAGTAAAGGTAAATATTTCTGATTTAGTTCAACTCTAAGTTGAAATATGCTCCACCATATTGCAATATAAGCCTAAAATAATTTTGCTGCTGATGACTGTTGATGAATAATTTATATTGTTTTATAGAGAGTTTAATCAAAACTAGACTCGTCATAATTTATGTTACACAGATTAAGAAGGAATCACAATTCAATTTTGGCAGTATTTTAATTTTAACTCCTCATTTATTAATCCAAACACAATTTTTTATGCCTTAATATTCCAATTACAGCATTAATGAAGGTGGTTGTTCTTCAGTAAAAGAATCAGCTTTATTGGCCAAGATTGTGTGCATAAACAAGGAATTTGACTTTGGTTTCAGATGATCCTAGAATACAGACATTAGGAATAAATATATAAACTTTAGAGGAAATAAACAGAACCCCTGGACCTCTGAGATCTGCTCAAAAATAACAGGCCCAAAATGAATTTATATATCAGGAACTACAAAGCTTATCTAAATTAATTATGTATCAAACTAAACAGAGAAATGGTGCGAAACACAACCACATACCTGTGTGTAAAACAATGTCTGTTGTTCACAGACACAAAGCTTCTGTTAAACCTTCACCAATTCTTCAGTGCAGCTACACAGATTATTTTCTACAAGCCACAAACTATAAACTAATGCTCTAATATTTTTGCTCCACTTAGTGCAGTACATTTGAAACAAAACTAATTCACACATGAATAATAACATCCTTTTATATTTTAACTTATTTTATTCTTTCTTCCAGTGTTTCTTCTATGGGAGACCTCTGCGGTGGTTGGCTGTGGCTGTCTGGATGCTCTCCAGGTAGTGCTTGGGTGGAGGTGGGGGTCTCTGCCTTTCCTCTTCTGGGCGCCCTGGGTCAGTGTCTTGGCTGCTGCTGTTTATGTGCTGCTGCCGGTGCAGATGGCGCCTTTGATGGCGTTTCCTGACCTGGCTCTTCTGTACTCAGCTCAATGTCCTTTTTATTGCCGCTCTTTAGTATGTGCGTGCATGAAGGTTGGGGGTGGGGAAGGGGGGTATAACTGTGATCATGCTTTTAATTATGTGGGGGAGAGATGAGAATGTCGTCTTTGTGGAGTCATTTTAATTCTGTAAAGCACTCTGAGCTGCAACTGTTGTATGAAAAGCGCTTTATAAATAAAGTTGGATTCATTGATTGATTGATTGATTGATTGATTGATTGATCTTCCCACAGAAACTTTTTTGAATCTTTTTTTTTTCATTTAACACAGACAGTCAGTGAAGGCAACTGCACAAAACCATTGATGTTAGTCACAAAAACTGCTTTACAAGCCACCCTTTTTTTCTTTTTGCACACTCCTCCTTTTGCTCCATTTGTAACGCTTGATGTGGAGCAAAACAACCTGTGACTTGTGGACTTATGACCGTACAGCAGGGGGCGCTGCCGGGCTCAGAATAACCATAAACTGTATATAATGATGCCTCACGTCACCCGTAGGTTTCTGAAGAGCTGAATTGGAGCCAACTAAAATTATTTATTAAAGAGTTTCAAACTTTCTTAGCCAACAGATCTTTAGCTTCTCACCTCCCATCTAAAGAAATTCAAAGGAAAGCAAGAAGTAAATTTTTGAAGTTCCCTGTTGCTCCAAAAATAAAAGAGATGCAATTTAAAATAATCAATGGTGTTTATCCATCTGGAGAGTTCTTGAAACATCGGTTCAACTTGGACTATAATGGTTGCTCCTTCTGTAATGAAGATATAGAAACCACTGAGCATCTGTTTTATGAGCGTTTGTAAAGGTTATTTTGGATGAGCTACAGTTTTGGTTGGTTACAAAAATTCCTAATTTACCTGTTTTCTCCCAAAAGAAAAAAAACAAATTTGATTGGTTGGTTTACAGAAAATAAAAATGTTGATCACGTGTTAAATGTTATAATAATCTATGATGCATATTTTATACACAAAAGCCGTTCTTTAAAAAATATCTCCCTATTTTCATTGCCTTACATACAGACCTGGTTACTTATTTTCATTCGTTAAAATTCATGAAAGGATCCAAAGTTTTAACTTTGAGTGATACTGTTGAAAAATTGCACCTTTTGTTAAGCTTTTTTAAAAGTATTAGTTTCAATTTCTTATTTTATATCTGATTTTATTAGTGTTGGTGTATATATATATATTTTTTTCCTGATCATTCAGCTCTTTTGTTTCATTTGCACTTGTCTGCTTGTAATGCTAATTGTGATCATTTTTCTGTACTGTGCCATGTTTTGTAATTCAATGAATGCTTAATAAAACAAATAAAATAAAAAGTTGAAGCCAACTGGGCGGTTCCCAACTCCGCCAAGAAATGTGATAATTTCAACCCATTTTTGACCAAGCAGCCTTATCTTAAATACACAACAGAAATATAATTTTACCGACTGAGTAAAATGGAGCAGAGACTTCTTGGACGGTCTGTTAGTGCAATCAGTACCACCATACCACATTCCTCCATCCATTTTCTTCCGCTTATCCAGGGTCGGGTCGCGGGGGCAGCAGCCTAAGTGAAGAGACCCAAACTTCCCTCTCTCCAGCCACTTGTTCCAGCTCATCGGGAGGAATCCCAAGGCGTTCCCAGGCCAGCCGAGAGACATAGTCCCTCCAGCGTGTCCTGGGTCTTCCTCTGGGCCTCCTCCCGGTGGGACGTGCCTGAAACACCTCACCAGGGAGGCGTCCAGGAGGCATCCTGACCAGATGCCCGAGCCACCTCAACTGACTCCTCTCGATGTGGAGAAGCAGCGGCTCTACTCTGAGCCCCTCGTGGATAACTGAGCTTCTCACCCTATCTCTAAGGGAGAGCCCAGACACTCTACGGAGGAAACTCATTTCAGCTGCTTGTATCCGTGATCTCGTTCTTTTGGTCACTACCCAGAGCTCGTGACCGAGTGGTAAATCGAGACTCTCTTCACCACGACAGACCGGTGCAGCGCCAGCACAACTGTAGATGCCCTACCAATCCGCCTATCGATCTCTCCCTCCATTTGTCCCTCATTTGTGAAGAAGATCCACAGATTTTATTTGATTTTTTTTATTTGCACATATAACATTTAAAATACAACTTTACAAATCCATCAAAACAGAATGAAAATACTGTGCAGGAGAGAGAGTGAGAAGAAAATAACGTCTTATAAATCCACCTCCCCAAAATCCCACTAAACGGGCATAAAAGGACATGAATAAGCAAGACAATGTTTACAATAACACATAAAGCATTTAAATGTATCAATTGGACATAATTACTTATTTACACATTAGCATTATTTTCAGCTCTTTTTGGGAAGAGTTTATAGTTGTTATAGTCTTTAGAGCGGGGGCTAAATGATTCCAGAGGGAAGGCCCTCTGTATCTAAATGTAGATTGATTGGCCGTAGTTCTACAAAAGGAAAGATAAAAGTCTTTGCAGCATCTAGTGGAATAGGCATGAATATCAGAAGAATACATTAAAAAATTGTTTAAAGATCTAGGCATAACATTTGGCATATTCACATACTTATATATAAATATATTTATATAATAGATGTTAACATTAAATATGGTCAAAATGCTATATTTAATGAAAAGAGGAGCAGATGATGAGAATCTATTTGAATTATTCATAAATCTTAAGAATTTCTTTTATATAAAATCCTATTTCGATATGTTTGGCCTGTTGCACCCGCAACCATATTACAGTACATAATATGGGGATAGATTAAACAATAATACAATGTTTTCATACATGAAGTATCAACTAAAGAGCGAACTCTACTCAATATACTGACAGATGTCATTATTTTTCTACAAACATGTTGAATATGATATTTCCAGTTTAGCTTTTGGTCAACAATGACACCTAAAAATTTAATTTTGAAGCCATCAATTGACACCTCTACATCCATTTATTAATCTCCTTTGTTTTTTGTCCTAAAAATCCTAAAGTTATTTTTTTGTATATTAAGAGAGAGTTGATTTGTTTCAAACCATTTAGATTATTTTTAATTCCTCATTTGCTTCTCTTATCAATGTGTCAACATTTGAGTAGGATAATAGAAGACATGTATCGTCTGCAAATGTGAGCGGCATAACATTATTGCAAACATCTTTTAGATCTTTGACATAAATAAGGAATAAAAAGGGGCCCAAAATGGATCTTTGTGGTAACAAAAACAAATTGCTCTCTCTCATCCAAATAGTTTTGCACCCATTTTAGGGCTATACGTTTAATAATAAAAGAATATTATGATTTACTGTGTCAAATGCTTTTGACAAGTCTAAAAATATACCAACAGTGTTATTTTTCTTACTCAGTTTTTTTGTGATTTTATTGACCAACTGTAAAAGAGCCATTTCTGTAGACATGTTCTCTCTGAAGCCATACGGTCATATAATATGGAATTTTCTCCAAAATGTTTTAATATCCTTCTATAAACAAATTTTTCGAGTACTCTAGAAAACAAAGGTAGAACTGAGATAGGTCGGTAGATGTTAAATAACTTACCAGACTTTACAATGTTTTAAACCAGTGAAGGACCAACATTCACAAAGAAATCATTGAAACCATTTGCAATATCGATGGGGTTCTAATAATTTTTGATACCATCAGATAACTGAGATGGAATTCGTAGGGTTGTTTGTTTTTTATTTATTAATATATTTATAACATTTCAAGTATTTTTTGTATTTTCACACGAATTTCCTAAATTCATTTTTTTAAACTTTGCTGAATTTTTAAAATATTTGCTATTGTATGCAATATTTAACGGTGTGGGACTAATGAGAGATTTTTTATAAAACTTATTTTTAGTAATGGACATTTTTGAAAATTCAGGTGAAAACCTGCATGGCTTAGAAAAGTTCCTGTTTTTACGTACTTTGTTCCAAAGACTCAACACATTTGGAAGTAAGTATACGATGTTTCATACTATAGGCTGGTGTTTTTTGCAGATAATTTGTAAAAAGCAGAAATACAGAGAAATTATCTGAAATATCAGTGAGCATTACTCCTGATGTGATTGAATTTAAAAAATACTTAGTATAATGTCAATTAAAGTTGCCGATGAACACGTTATTCTTGTGGATTTATCAATAAGTGGATAAAAATAATAAGCAGAAAGTGTATTTAAGGAAATCAATGGAGGAATTCAATTTATGTTTCAGAAGATCAATGCTGAAGTCTCCAAGAAGGATGCAAGTTTTATTTATAACACCTATAATCTCCAGCGTGGAGGACAAAGCCTCATTAAAAACATCAATGTCATTATCAGGTGGTCGATAGATACTTAAACTCCTCCACTTGGGGAAGGACCTCGCCCCTGACCCGGAGAAGGCACTCTACCCTTTTCCGGCTCAAGACCATGGTCTCGGATTTGGAGGTACTGATCCTCATCCCAGCAGCGAAAGCTGTAGATCACGTTCTGATGAAGCCAAGAGGACCACATCATCTGCAAAAAGCAGAGATCCAATCCTGAGGCCACCAAATGGATCCTCTCAACACCTTGGCTGTGCCTAAAAATCCTGTCCATAAAAGTTATGAACAGAATCTGTGACAAAGGGAAACCTTGGCAACATGGGCGGATCTACTGGGGTGGCAGAGGATGGCTGTTGCCACCCTAAAAGAAAGCCTTGCCACCCCTGCTGTCACCCCAACCGGCAGTTATGAATTCAATAAATAGTTGTGTAAAATTGGACATTAAGTGCATGAAGCTCCTTTTTCATGGCACATGAAAATCACCACATTATATTCTCTTTGGTGAACATTTAAAGCTGCTCTGCAGAGTTTGCTGAGAAGGGTACAGAGAGCGCACCATGTGGCTGTCAGAGGAACTGCAGTCAGCAAAATGCGCACTCCTGTGGACGTTCAGGCGCGCTCTCATCAGTCCGAGCTTTATGACGGACAAAAGCCATTTTCGATCTTTTTGTAGCGCTGGACAAAATTATTCTCTTCTTTGACTTACATGGAGTTTGTATTGGTATGTGGGCTGGCTAGCTTAGCTTATCTAGCGGCTAACTGACAGAGAACACCGCCTCCTCGTGAACGCGTCTACGTGGGTACGTCGAAACACTGTCCTATATACTATGTAAGTACTTGAGTGCAAAAAAAATGTATAAAAAATAATATATATATATATATATATATATATTTATTCTGGCATATGGTGCCACCCCTGAAAAAATTGTGCCCCTCTCTTGCCACCCCATAAATATTGTTCTAGATCCGCCACTGCTTGGCAGAGTCCAACTTTTACCAGGAATGAGCCTGACTTATTGCCGGCAATGCGAACCAAGCTCTGACACCGGTTGTACAGTGACCTAACAGCCTGTATCAAGGGGACCAAGGTAGACCAGTTCAGAAAACTTTTCAACAGGGGACCACCACCCCGGTATGCCAATCCAAGGGAACTGGCCCAGATGTCCACGCAATATTGCAGAGCAGCATTAACCAACATAGCCCTACAAGATCCAGAGCCTTGAGGAACTCCCGGCGAATCTCATCCACTCCAGAGCCTTACAACCGAGGAGCTTTGTAACCTCAGGACCAGAGATTGGAGAGCCCGACCCAAAGTCCTCAGACTCCGCTTCCAGATTGGAAGGCGTGCTGGTGGAATTGAGGAGGTCTTCGAACTATTCCGTCCACCGACTCAGGACGTCCCGAGTCGAGGTCAGCAGCACAACACCCTCACTGTAAACAGTGTTGGTGGCACACTGCTTCCCCCTCCTGAGACGCCTGATGGTTGACCAGAATCACCTCGAAGCCGTACCCAGGTCGTTTACAAGGGCCCCACCAAACTCATCCCATGTCTGGGTTTTTTGCCTCAGCAACCATCTGAACCGCACTCCATTTGGCCTGCCGAAATCTATCAGCGACTTCTAGGGATCCACAGGCCAAAAAGACCCAATAGGACTCCTTCTTCATCTTGACAGCAATCCTCACCGCCGGCGTCCACCAGCGGGTTCGAGGGTTGCCACCGCAAAAGGCACCGACCACCTTGCGGGCACAGCTCTGGTCATCCACCTCAACAATGGAGGCTACATGGCCAATTCGTACTCAATGTCCCCCACCTCACTCCGGACATGTTCAGAGTTCTGCCGGAGGTGGGAGTTGAACCTCCTTCGACAGGAGACTCTGCCATATGTTCCCAGTAGACCATCACAACACTTTCGGTCTTCCAGGTCTGTCCGGCATCTTCCCCCACCATTGGAGTCGACTCACCACCAGGTAGTGGTCAGTGGACAGCTCCGCCCCTCTTCACCCGTGTGTCCAAAACATGCAGTTCCAGATCAGATGAAATGACAACAAAGTCGATCATCGAGCTGGGGCCTAGGGTGTACTGTTGACAAGTGCATATATGCACACCTTTGTGTTTGAACATGGTGTTCGTTATGGACAATCCATGACGAGCACAGAAGTCCAATAACAAAACACCGCTCGGGTTCAGATCGGGGGGGGGGCATTCCTCCCAACCACACCTCTCCAGGTCTCACTGTCATTGCCCACATGAGCGTTGAAGTACCCCAGCAGATCAAGGGAGTCCCTGAGAGCAGCACTCTCCAGCATCCCCTCCAAGGACTCCAAATAATAATATGAGCTTCCATTTGGAGCAAAAGCACAAACAACAGTCAGGACCCGTCCCCCTACCCGTAGGCGGAGGAAGGCTACCCTCTCGTTCTCTGGAGTAAACTCCATTGTACAGGTTCTGAGATGGGGGGCAACAAGTATGGCCACCCCTGCTTGGCGCCTCTCAGCGGGGCCAACTCCATAGTGGAAGAGAGTCCAACTCCTCTCGAGGAGACGGGTTCCAGAGCCAGAGTGAGTCGAGGTGAGTCTGACGATGTCCAGTCGGACCCTCTCAACCTCGCACACCAGCTTTGGTGTCTTCCCCACCAAAGAGGTGACATTCCACGTCCCGAGAGACAGCTTCTGCAACTGAGGATCGGAACGCCAAGGTCCCTGCCTTTAACCACCCCCTATCCCACATTGCACCCGACCCCTATGGCCCCTCCCACAGGTGGGGAGCTCATGGGGAAGGGGGCCCATGTCATCTCTTCAGGCTAAGCCCGGTCGGGCCCCATGGGTAAAGGCCCGGCCACCAGGCGCTCAACAACGTGGCGAAGGAACACTAAGTCCAACGTTATGTTTCTTCAACTTAGCTTCTAGGATTATTGGGACACTCAAACCCCTCCATCACGATAAGGTGGCAGCCCAGGGAATGGATTAACATTAGTGCACGAATAAACATTGCAGATGCAACAGAGAAACAAAGTAAGGTGAAGCCGAGACAGAGGGCTTCCCTGGATCAAGCAGAGAGGGACAAGTACATGCCCCTTATTATTCATAACTTCAATCTTAAATTACATCTAAACGGATGAATTATGAAAAAATTTACCCCCCTCAGAACTGTCATGATGGTAAACTTGACCTTTTAACCTAAAATGTTTCTTTGAACCAGGCTGTTAACATGTTTATTTCTGCCTTTTTTCTGCCTTTTTAACATGGGAGTCAATGGGTACTTGCTCCTTTCTGAAGCCAGCCCCTAGTGGATGAGGAAGGAACTACAATTTTTATGACTCTTGGTGTTAACAAACTGGAAATACTGCCATGCTTAGAACTGTGGGGCCTTATCTTTATATTGTGATCCTGCGGATGTACATTGACATTTAGAGAAAATTAAATTGCTGAAACGTTCCAGAAACTCCTCAAGACACAAAACATTAACGCCGTCTGTGATAAATATTAATAGAACGGCGAAGCCTCTCAGAACAGCATCAATAGGGAGATATGAAGATGAAGTTGGCTTCCGATTGTAGTCCGACTCAGTAAATGGCTAAAGGGCGATTCCACATAATTTCCACTAATCTGATCATCTTTAATCCGCTCTAGTTTAAAAACTAAAATCAATTTAATCTTCAAACCTGGACTAGACTTTTTTACACTAATAGCAGAATGGGTCAAACCCAGTTTGTGATTAGTAACACCTTTTTTGATTTATAAAAAGTTCAATAAAGGGCGATTTCAGTACTTTTTATGCATCTGCACCTCAGAACAGCTATGCAGTGGCAGATTCAAATTAAAATGTAGTGCAGACTTTTAACCTGAAGAGGGCGCTACACTGACGGTTTTTGGCAGAAAATATTTATTTTGAATAAGATGCACTGAAATGCCAAAATACTGACTACACATGTTAACAGCACTATTAGATACTCATCTATACAGTTTATCAGCAGAAAAGAGAGGATTTGGGGTTGTCACTGCACGATCTGTTCAGGAAGCACGATCCGTACCATGAGCCCATCTGCGCATGTGCGCAAGGAACTACTTCCGGGTAGATTTCTCTTGTTGTTTTTTTATTTTTTTTATTTGTTAAATTACAGATCAAGGCCATTTACACTTTACAAATGAATAGAAATAGATAGGCAATCTTGCTGAACCATTATACAAAAAGGATTAACAACATAACAGAAAAAAACTGAAAAAAATCACGGGGAAACACTAGTTGTCTGATCTGATATATTTACATGCTGCATTCGTAATCGTAACAGCTTTCTTCTTTATCTTATATGTTTAATTAGAGATAAATTTACTTGCTGTATTTGTAATCTTAACAGCTTTCTTATTTATCTGATACATTTACTTGCTGATAAATTTATGTGCTGCGTTCGTAATCTTAAACCGGTCATGTGATCGGCCTCTCCTGGAGACCGATCACATGACCGGCTTTCCTATAAATAATTGCTCTAAATGACTCCAGAGGTTTTTGCTATATGTGCAGCGGTAAAACAGATGAATGATAGTTTCTGGTTCTATATGACAAAAGTCACAGTTGAAGTCAATGTTTAATTTAAAGAGCGCAAATCCATCCATCTTGCAGCGTCTCGAGAACTAAACCCCCCCGGAAGTAGTTCCTTGCGCACATGCGCAGATGGGCTCATGGTACGGATCATGCTTCCTTAACAGATCGTGCAGTGACAGGGGTAACTTACTCAAGTCTTCTTTTTATGGTTGTTGTAAAACAACTTTAAGGTGCATTAGCGCCACCTTCTGGACTGGAGTGTGCATGGGAGTGGCTTTTAAACAAGTAATGAAAGCAGAAAAAGGGCTGTGTTGGAGCAGAGCTGCATCATTTAAAAGGGATAATTGTATATCAAAATGCATTCTTAAGCAATAATTTTGAGTGAATGAGTGAATTTTAGATTTCTGGAGTCTTTTGGTTTGATACAAGAACAATTTAAATAGACTTTATAGTTCCAGATGTATAAATTCATTTTGGGCCTGTTATTTTTTTAGCAGATCTTAGAGGTCCAGGGGTTCTGTTTATTTCCTCTAAAGTTTATATATTCATACCTAATATCTGAATGTTAGGGTCATGCAAAACCAAAGTCAAATTCCTTGTATATGCACACAGTCTTGGCCAATAAAGCTGATTCTTTTACTGAAGAACAACCACATACATTAACGCTCTAAGTGGAATATTAAAGAGTATATTGCAGGTTGAATATTTTCTTAAATGCATATACAATGTTGTTCAAAATTACTATATGAAGCTTTTGTTGAGGATTATTTTAGTTTTTACAGTACATAAAGCCACAAATTCAGTTTCATAATATGGACATGTGACGTAAGCGCAGGGAGTCATATGCTATGCGCTGCCTCAGCTCGGTGTAGCGAGTAGTTATCAGGTAGAGCGGTGGTGGAATTGAGAGTCAGTGTGTTCACTAGTTTTGTATTGGGTGCATTTGTCTTAAAAATGGTAAATTATTGTGTTTGTGGAGGCTGTACAAACAGCAGGCTGTCAGGACCTTGAGTCCACAAATTTTCAAATAAAAACAAAAACGGAGCCATCTTCCGTTCCTCGGTGTCTTTTCTGCAGCTGAAGAGACGAGATTTCACTTCTGCTTCGGCTACGAAAAACGCTCACTTCAGACCGAAGGAACTCCATCCCAGCGATGTGATGGAGTTCAACATGGGATGCAGAAGCAAAGATCAGGTGCGACTGACACAAGGCGCAGTTCCTTCAGTGCGCACAACTTTATCGGCACCGCACCGTTTCTGGGGCTGCAGCAGGCGGGAGATGCGGTCACAGTCTTGTTGTCTACGCTGCTAATTACCAACTTTGTTGAAAGAAAAATATCAAAAATTAGATGCAACGGGATATGTGTCGAATAAGAAGTACAAAAGGGGTATCAGGAAATTGTCTCTCTCTCTCTACAGTGCTATGCCACGTTACGTGAACAGATATTAATGAGTTTGAGACAACTTAGAAAAGTTCTTCATTGTTTATTGTTGGCAAGATCAAAACTACATTAGCTCACAAATACTAGTGATTTTTTATTTTCAGGTACATGATAGTAATCTGTACGAAATTGTGATGTTAGCAAATGAGTTTACGCTAACATCGGTCTCTATCTCTCTTCTTTGACCATTAATCCTTCCCCTGGTCTCTCTCTGCTCTCTGGGACACGCAGCAGGATCATAGCTGTATGGTTGTGCTCCATCATATGTGTAATTGTAAACATTTAAGGTTTCTTCAGTGTCGGATCCAGCATTAAAATCCATTGTTTTCTATTGATGGAGCTGACGGGTCTTAACTTTATATTAACCATCTCCTGTGTTTTGATTCCCTTGTCAGAATCAATCATCATCAGCTGTGTGTTGTTAGGCAGGTAAGCTCTGATTGGACAGGACTGGCCCTTTGGCAACATTTATTAACGATCACCTTCCCCTCCATCAGTACAGCAGTTGTTCAACATGGTGACTGCTCAGGTCTTGCTGAGGTGAGTTAAAGGCCTGTGGGGTAATTTGTTGATTAATGGAGAGGTCTTCTGAATGTTTAATGTGTTTCAGGGTTTCCCTCTTTGCCTTTATGCTTGTTGATGTTCATGGATTTCCAGTAAAAGGTGAGTTCTAGTCTCTGTTAGAAAGTGTAGATGAACCTTTTTTCTAAGCTTGTTCCTCTTCACCCAGGCTCAAAATCTCAAGGCAGACCCAGTGACTCTGGAGGTCATGGTGGCTCTCACCAGGGATCAGGTTTCTCTTCACCTGGATTTTACAGCACATCTGGAGGTGTTTCTAAGCCAGTGAAGGCAGTAGAGAAATATCTAGGTCCACCCCAGTATGTTCAGGCCCAGCCAATGCCTGTAATGCTGGGCTCAGCTATGCCTGGTCCAGGATATGCTGCAAGTGGTGGTTCCCTGGACCCTCTTCAGGGAGGCCCTGTTGTTGGCTCATACCTCCCAGTTCAGTCTGGTTCCCTTGTGCCTCTTCCAGCAGCATATGCTGCCAGTCCTCAGTCTGGAAGTCAGGCCAGCCTACCTGGTAAGATATCACTTGTTTGCTTATTGTAAATTGGCTTGGATGACTCTAAACTGATTAAACTTTCTTTTTTTTTTTACTTTATCCAGAGATGGAGTGGTTTATTCCCCCTCAAGCTTTTGAGGAAGCATCATCCAACACTCAGCCTCAAGGTTTCAGTGTTGTTGGTCCACCACTCCCTCCTGCACCGCCATCCCTCCAGTCTGGAGAAACTTCCAATGTTGTAAAGGAAGCTGAGCTTGGGAACTACCAGCAGCAGACAGAGGAGTTTGGTTACCCAGCTAACAGTATGGGGCCTGGACCGGGCCTTCCACCAGTAGCTCTGCCAGGTCTTGGTGTGGGTGGATTGTGGGGCTACCCTTCTCCCTACCCTCTTCCTTATCCTGCGTTTGACTACAGGCTTCTGTATGGTCTGTACCCTCCTGGCACCTACACTACCTTCAGCAAAGACCATGAGAAGGGCAAAGACTACTACCAGACCATCCACTATCTGAAAGAACATGGATCTGATGCTCCTCAGAACCCTGGAACTGGGCAGCAGAAGGTCTTCCCAGATGTCCCACAGAGATCTTAAAGTTGTCTGTAAATGTCCATGAGCTAAACTTTGACAATCTCTCATGGGAAATTTTAATAAATTGCTCTGAAATTTACTTTGGCTCCTGACCTTGGGTATGGTGTTGGCTGTAAGATTATTGGAAACCTTAATATCTGTAGTGCATTTACTACAATGCTGTGCTGCAGTCTGAGCATATGTGTGTGTATATATCCACTGTACACTAATTCCAGCTGGCAAAATGGTTGGCTGGACCCTAAAGTAAAATGTAGAAGAAACTCAACGGTGCCTGTCTGAAATGCAAGAGTTGGCTCTGCAGCATCAAGCTCTCAAACCCCACAGCATTAAGGGCAATTTAAGAAAGGTGTAAGATGATAAAATTCAGAGCCAGTAGATAAAAGTAATCTGCAGATGCCAAGAAACTTCAAGGATTAAGCCTTGGGGACCAAAATCCCAACAGAGGTCTGAAAATCTGACTGACCTAAGAAAACGTGCTTTGCAAAGGTTTCTTCAAATTGTGAGATGGGATTAAATGCGTGTTTCACTAGATAAAATGGTGTTTGAGCTATGATTTCTAAAGGAATTATGACTTGAATCTAACTTTATAGCAGAGGGTCTCATTGTACGATGAATGGTTGAAAAAATTTTGTAGGGTGAATCAGATCTCATGTTTCAGCATTTGTGCACATTGAAAAGTTCCAGCATGGATCATTTCCTTTCCAAACTTTATAGATTTATCTCCTGTTGCAGTTTCTCTAACTGGGTGACTGGAAAATGCTTCGGTCTCTAACTAGTCAAAATTAAGGTGGTTTATTTCTGAGAATCAAACTCTGTTGACCTCGCATTGAGTGTTTGATCTTTAATTTGAAACATTAGCAATGGTAAACATTCAAACAAAGCCCCATGTTTCTCTATTGGGAATACCTTAGGGTGAACACATTTTGACTTAATGTATTCATTGGTTTCTTTTTCATTTGGGATCATTATGAACTCATGGAGAAAATCACTTTTTTGGCACCTTATATTTCAGCAAAATACAAAGGCCAAAGTATGGCTAATTAAAAACATGGCTGGTCTCAGCAAGGCCTGCTTCCAAAATGGCAATTCAGAGAAAGCACAATGTTGGTTTTGTTTCATAACTAAGAATTCATATTTCTGGTTAAGTTATGAAACTTAGAATAAGGTATATGAATAATTAGGGCTTTTGGGGCACATTTAGAGATTCTGGAATGGCAGGATTAATGAAAATGTTTCAAGTTTACATCAAAAATCTTGAACCCGAGACTAGAACACGGCAGAAAGAGTTCCTATAGTTCACTAGCAAGGACCACGCATCAGAGATTAAAGGTTTGAGTGGACGGCGGGAACGAAAGTCTGGGGAGATGTGACGAAGGAGGCCAGGAGGTAGACTCAGTGTGGGGGTGCAGTCTTCAGGAGTTCGTCTTCCTGTGCCTGCTCAGGACCCCCCAGACAAACCTGAAAGAAAGATGTTAGGCGAGGCAAGAACTGTAAATAAGCAGAAACGAGAGGTAGAGGATAAGGTTGGAGGGATGAGGGTTGAACAATTGAAAGAAGTGGTTTCAAGGGGATGAAACTTGAGGGTATGGAGCAGTAAAGTAGATATGTTAGACCACGGATTGGTTCGGGTAGGGAGGGCTGTGAAACTAACGTGAGACATGGAACATGAGGCGAGCCTGGCTTATATAGATCTGATTGATAATTAAAGTGAGAGAGATCTGGGAGGCCAGGTGGGTTGAGTTAGTGTTGATTACTGCGTACTACTAGAGTTGAAGCGTGGTCCTGCTCCTGAACTTAAGCTAACTCCATTTAAGGATAAACTGCTCAGACCAGGATGACTGAATGAAAAAGTTAATATCTATATCTACAGTTTTTAAAGACATTCATCCATGCTGAAACTTTTCATTATGTAAAATGCTAAAACACGTTTAGATTTGATTCACCCTACAGAATTCCTGCGCCAACACTTTCATACAGGAGAGACCCTCTGCTTAAACATTTTATTCAAAAATACTTTGATCCTAGAGGATAATTTTGGATTTAGCGCTAACACTTTATGTCATCTAGTGAAACACCCATTTAATCCTCTACCAAGACCATGCAATCAAAGCACTGACGATTTCTTTGGCTAGTCACCAGATTTGCAGAAATCTCAGTTGGGATTTTGGTCCTCTGCGCTTCACAAAAACTAAATCCTTGAAGTTTCTTGGCAACACTGATTCCTAGGATTAACAGCAAATCAGATTTAATAGTTCTGCCACACCTTTGTAACTGCAGTTTTAGCTACGTGCCCTTTAATGTGACCTGCACACTTAATTGCCCATAATCATTTTTCCACCTGTGGTGTTCTTTGGGACACAGCATTTACATGGGGAGGCAACCTGATGCCACTATTGAGCCTCATTTGGAGGCTCTCACTTGCATCCAGGTCCTAGAGGTTCAACTAGTTTGCCCTATATGCATTTTGAGCCTTTTTAAGGTTCAAGCTAACTGGAAATAAAGTGTGCACATTTTGCCCAGACTGCAGCAAGCCATAGTAAATGCAGACCACAAAAAGAAAGTTTCCAATAAACCCACAGCCAACACCATATCCAAGGACAGGACCCAGAGTAAATTTCAGAGCCATTTATTAAAAAATGTCCATGAGATATTGTACCTCATGGACAACTTTGGGTCACAGCAACTCAACTTTAAGATCTCTGTTGGACATCTGGGAAGACCTTCTGCTGCCCAGTTCCAGGGTTCTGAGGAGCATCAGATCCATGTTCTTTCAGATAGTGGATGGTCTGGTAGTAGTCTTTGCCCTTCTCATGGTCTTTGCTGAAGGTAGTGTAGGTGCCAGGAGGGTACAGACCATACAGAAGCCTGTAGTCAAACTCAGGATAAGGGTAGGGAAAGGGGTAAGGAAGAGGGTAGGGAGAAGGGTAGCCCCACAATCCACCCAAACCAAGACCTGGCAGGTTTACTGGTGGAAGGCCCGGTCCCATACTGTTGGCTGGGTAACCAAACTCCTCAGTCTGCTGCTGGTAGTTCCCAAGCTCAGCTTCCTTCACAACATTGGAAGTTTCTCCAGACTGGAGGGATGGTGGTGCAGGGGGCGCTGGAGGGAGTGGTGGACCAACAACACTCATACCTTGAGGCTGAGTGTTGGATGATGCTTCCTCAAAAGCTTGAGGGGGAATAAACCACTCCATCTCTGGACAAAGTAAAAAACATAAAGTTTAATCAGTTTAGAGTCATCCAAGCCAATTTACAATAAGGAATTTCTTACAAGCTCACCAGGTAGGCTGGCCTGACTTCCAGACTGAGGACTGGCAGCATATGCTGCTGGAAGAGGCACAAGGGAACCAGACTGAACTGGGAGGTATGAGCCAGCAACAGGGCCTCCCTGAAGAGGGTCCAGGGAACCACCACTTGCAGCATATCCTGGACCAGGCATAGCTGAGCCCAGCATTACAGGCATTGGCTGGGCCTGAACATACTGGGGTGGACCTAGATATTTCTCTACTGCCTTCACTGGCTTAGAAACGCCTCCAGATGTGGTGTAAAATCCAGGTGAAGAGAAACCTGATCCCTGGTGAGAGCCACCATGACCTCCATCAGAGTCACTGGGTCTGCCTTGAGATTTTGAGCCTGGGTGAAGAGGAACAAGCTTAGAAAAAAGGTTCATCTACACTTTCTAACAGAGACTAGAACTCACCTTTTAGTGGAAATCCATGAACATCAACAAGCATAAAGGCAAAGAGGGAAACCCTGAAACACATTAAACATTCAGAAGATCTCTCCATTAATCAACAAGTTACCCCACAGGCCTTTAACTCACCTCAGCAAGACCTGAGCAGTCACCATGTTGAACAACTGCTGTACTGATGGAGGGGAAGGTGATCGTTAATAAATGTTGCCAAAGGGCCAGTCCTGTCCAATCAGAGCTTACCTGCCTAACAACACACAGCTGATGATGATTGATTCTGACAAGGGAATCAAAACACAGGAGATGGTTAATATAAAGTTAAATATTTCTGATTTAGTTAAACTCTAAATGGAAATATGCTTTACCATACTTCAATATAAGCCTGGGTTGGACTTTTTTTAAAATATAATTTTGTTGCTGATGACTGTTGATAAATAATTTCTTCTGTTTTTTTACACAGAGTTTAATCAAAATCAGACTTGTCATAAATTACAGTCCACATATTAAGGAAATTTTGTAGTATTTTAATTTCAACTCCTAATTCATTCATCCAAACACAAATATCTATACCTTAAAGAGCGTATTGCAGGTTAAACCCACTTTAAACCACTGTTTAGAGAAATATAGTGGGAACTGGTTCTAAATAAAAAAAATACTCGTAAATAAATTATTTAGCCTTTTGGATTTGTGTTTGTGAGAAAATTTTACTTCCGCCAGACTGGAAGTGACGTAGGCGAAAGGAGACCCGTCAGCTCCATCAATAGAAAACAATGGATTTTAATGCTGGATCCGACACTGAAGAAACCTTAAATGTTTACAATTACACATATGATGGAGCACAACCATACAGCTATGATCCTGCTGCGTGTCCCAGAGAGCAGAGAGAGACCAGGGGAAGGATTAATGGTCAAAGAAGAGAGATAGAGACCGATGTTAGCGTAAACTCATTTGCTAACATCACAATTTCGTACAGATTACTATCATGTACCTGAAAATAAAAAATCACTAGTATTTGTGAGCTAATGTAGTTTTGATCTTGCCAACAATAAACAATAAGTAACTTTTCTAAGTTGTCTCAAACTCATTAATATCTGTTCACGTAACGTGGTATAGCACTGTAGAGAGAGAGAGACAATTTCCTGATACCCCTTTTGTACTTCTTATTCGACACATATCCCGTTGCATCTAATTTTTGATATTTTTCTTTCAACAAAGTTGGTAATTAGCAGCGTAGACAACAAGACTGTGACCGCATCTCCCGCCTGCTGCAAGCCCCCCAGAAACGGTGCGGTGCCGATAAAGTTGTGCGCACTGAAGTAACTGTGCCTTGTGTCAGTCGCACCTGATCTTTGCTTCTGCATCCCATGTTGAACTCCATCACATCGCTGGGATGGAGTTCCTTCGGTCTGAAGTGAGCGTTTTTCGTAGCCGAAGCAGAAGTGAAATACCGTCTCTTCAGCTGCAGAAAAGACACCGAGGAACGGAAGATGGCTCCGTTTTTGTTTTTATTTGAAAATTTGTGGACTCAAGGTCCTGACAGCCTGCTGTTTGTACAGCCTCCACAAACAATAATTTACCATTTTTAAGACAAATGCACCCAATACAAAACTAGTGAACACACTGACTCTCAATTCCACCACCGCTCTACCTGATAACTACTCGCTACACCGAGCTGAGGCAGCGCATAGCATATGACTCCCTGCGCTTACGTCACATGTCCATATTATGAAACTGAATTTGTGGCGTTATGTAATGAAGGCGTTATGTACTGTAAAAACTAAAATAATCCTCAACAAAAGCTTCATATAGTAATTTTGAACAACATTGTATATGCATTTAAGAAAATATTCAACCTGCAATATACTCTTTAATATTCCACTTAGAGCGTTAATGAAGGTGGTTGTTCTTCAGTAAAAGAATCAGCTTTATTGGCCAAGACTGTGTGCATATACAAGGAATTTGACTTTGGTTTTGCATGACCCTAACATTCAGATATTAGGTATAAATATATAAACTTTAGAGGAAATAAACAGAACCCCTGGACCTCTAAGATCTGCTAAAAAAAATAACAGGCCCAAAATGAATTTATACATCTGGAACTATAAAGTCTATTTAAATTGTTCTTGTATCAAACCAAAAGACTCCAGAAATCTAAAATTCACTCATTCACTCAAAATTATTGCTTAACAATGCATTTTGATATATAATTATCCCTTTTAAATGATGCAGCTCTGCTCCAAAACAGCCCTTTTTCTGCTTTCATTACTTGTTTAAAAGCCACTCCCATGCACACTCCAGTCCAGAAGGTGGCGCTAATGCACCTTAAAGTTGTTTTACAACAACCATAAAAAGAAGACTTGAGTAAGTTACCCCAAATCAACTCTTTTCTGCTGATAAACTGTATAAATGAGTGTCTAATAGTGCTGTTTACATGTGCAGCCATTATTTTGGCATTTCAGTGCATCTTATTAAAAAAATACATTTTCTGCCAAAACCCGTCAGTGTGGCGCCCTCTTCAGGTTAAACGTCTGCACTACATTTGAATTTGAATCTGCCACTACATAGCTGTTCTGAGGTGCAGATGCAAAAAAAGTACTGAAATCACCCTTTATTGAACTTATTACAAATCAAATAAAGGTGTTACTAATCACAAACTGGGTTTGACCCATTCTGTTATTAGGGTAAAAAAAATCTTGTCCAGGTTTGAAGAGGAAAAGGATTTTAGTTTTTAAAGTAGAGCGGATTAAAGCTGCTCAGATTAGAGGAAACTTTGTGGAATTGCCTTTTAGACATTTTCCCAAGTCGGACTACAATCAGAAGGCAACTTCAGCTTCATATCTCCTTATTGATGCTGTTCTGAGAGGCTTCGCCGTTCTGTTCTGAACTGTTCTGAACTGTTCTGAACTTGACTATCAGTTGCATCTGCAATGTTTATTCGTGTACTGATGTTAATCCCTTTCCTGGGCTGCTACCTTGTTGTGATGGAGGGGTTTAAGTGCCCCAATGATCCTAGAAGCTAAGTTGTCGGGGGAAGAAACACAACGTTGGACTTAGTGTTCCTTCGCCATGTTGTTGAGCGCCTGGTGGCCGGGCCTTTACCCATGGGCTTAGCCCAAAGAGGTGACATGGGCCCCCTTTCCCATGAGCTCCCCACCTGTGGGAGGGGCCATAGGTGTCGGGTGCAATGTGGGATAGGAGGTGGTTGAAGGCAGGGACCTTGGCGGTCCAATCCTCGGCTGCAGAAGCTGTCTCTCGGGATGAGGGATGTCACCTCTCTGGTGGGGAAGACACCAGAGCTGGTGTGCAAGGTTGAGCGGGTCCGACTAGACATCGTCGGAGTCACCTCGACTCGCTCTGGCTCTGGAAGATCATATTATCCACCCTTTTTGGAGTCCTTGGAGGGGATGCTGGAGAGTGCTGCTCCCGGAGACTCCCTTGATCTGCTGGGGTACTTCAACGCTCATGTGGGCAATGACAGTGAGACCTGGAGAGGTGTGGTTGGGAGGAATGCCCCCCCCGATCTGAACCCGAGCGGTGTTTTGTTATTGGACTTCTGTGCTCGTCATGGATTGTCCATAGCGAACACCATGTTCAAACATAAAGGTGTGCATTTGTCAACAGTACTCCCTAGGCCGCAGCTCGATGATCGACTTTGTTGTCGTTTCATCTGATCTGGAGCTGTATGTTTTGGACACACGGATGAAGAGGGGCGGAGCTGTCCACTGACCACTACCTGGTGGTGAGTCGACTCCGATGGTGGGGGAGGATGCCGGACAGACCTGGAAGTCCAAAACGTGTTGTTGGGACTGCTGGGAACATATGGCAGCGTCTCCTGTTAGAAGGAGCTTTAATGCCCCGTTCTATTTGTCTTGTAAGCGCGACTTGCAAGTCGAGAGTGACGTCACATCCGTGTTGGAAAACAAGTTACAGCGGGTTTTTACGTTCTGTTTTGCATACAACACGACAGGTCGGAGAAAAGATGGACGCCTCCAGGAAACTCGCTGTTGCGTTAGCTCTGAAAGAGTACAGAGAGCTAATATCAAAGTTTGTCGTTCATCATCAAAATATGGAAGAAGATGATAGCAAGCAGAGAATGTGAGTTCATGTTTCATCTTATTTAATTGTAGTCTATTAATGTTTTAACCGCTGTTTAAGCGAAAATTACGTAGCTCAAGACTCGTCATTGTTGTCATTGTTGTCATAGCAACCTGGAGCGTTTCTAGCCAATTTAAACTGCACAAGCTACAAAATAACTTATTAGGTGGTATTTAGCACGTAATGAGACTGTAGCAACATGCCTATAGGTAACCGTATACACTGCTATGTGTACGACTTCTACATTTGGTACATCAAAGACAAAAGGGCTTAAAATAGTAGAAAACCACAATGTTTACTTATGTTTGGTGCTCATGGTAGCCATTTTGGAACTGAACTCGGGGTCCTCTGAGCCTCGACGAGTTGACGACCTGTATATACGACCTCGGGGGCGTTCTATTTGCAACTTCCGGTTCGTAATTCTGGAAACTGACTTGCAAACCCATTTTGGTGGACACATAGAACGCACCATAACTCTCACCTCCGGCAGAACTCTGAACTCGTCCGGAGGGAGGTGGGGGACATTGAGTCCAAGTGGGCCATGTTGCTTCCATTGTCGAGGTGGCTGACTGCAGCTGTGCCCGCAAGGTGGTTGATGCTTCTGGCGGTGGCAACCCTCGAAACCGCTGGTGGACACCGGCGGTGTGGATTTCTGTCAAGATGAAGAAGGAGTCATATCGGGTCTTTTTGGCCTGTGGGACCCCGGAAGCATCTGGCCAAGTGGAGTGCGGCTCGGATGGTCGCTGAGGAAAATTGTCGGACATGGGAGGAATTTGGTGAGGCTGTCGAAAACGACTTGGGTACGGCTTCGAGGTGATTCTGGTCCACCATCCGGCGTCTCAGGAGGGGGAAGCAGTGTGCCACCAACAGTGTTTACAGTGAGGGTGTTGTGCTGCTGACCTCGACTCGGTACGTCCTGAGTTGGTGGACGGAATAGTTCGAAGACCTCCGCAATTCCACCAGCACGGCTTCCAATCTAGAAGTGGAGTCTGGGGACTTTGGGTCGGGCTCTCCAATCTCTGGTGCTGAGGTTACAAAGCTCCTCTGTGGTAAGGCTGCCAAGGTTGTCCTTTGTCACAGATTCTGTTCATAACTTTTATGGACAGGATTTTTAGTTTTTGTTGAGGATCGATTGTCTTGCAAGCAAGGGTAGCAGCTCATGCAAACTGGCACTGGAGCGTCAACTACAAGGAGACTGCTGCCCTGCTGGGTTTATTTATACAAAGTCACAAAAAAGTCACACAACAATGTGGACGTTATATTCACACAGTTGAGGGCAGCTTCAACAGATGTTTCTTATAGATACATTATGTGAAATAGGATATAAGATAGAACAGAGTGTTCTTCAGAGGGTGAGAACAGTAGAAGAGCAAGTATATTTAGAGAGAGACAAAGAAGAAGTCATACTCTGAGGTTATATGTAAGGCAGGTCATTTTGGTTATAGGAAAGAACGTAAGCACTATATGATAACAGTAGTCAAGTAAATAAAAATCCTTCTAACACCAGCCAATAGTATGAAACATCGTAGACTTACTTCGAAATGTGTTGAGTCTTAAAATGTTACTGGCTGTGATATGGAAGGATGTCTTCAGACATCAGGATGCAGAAACAGCTAATCAGCCATTTATTGATACATTTTCATCTTTGTTTGATAAATGTTTTCAATTGGTACAGAGTACACGTAAAAACAGGAACTTTTCTAAGCCATGGTTTACACCTGCATTAACAAAAATGTCCATTACTAAAAATAAGCTGTATAAAAAATCTCTCTTTAGTCTCAAACCATTAAATATTGCATACAATAGAAAATATAAAAATAAATTCAGCAAAGCTTTAAAAACTGCCAAGAATTTAGGAAATTAATGTGAAAATATAAAACATACTTGGAATGAATTAATAAACAAAAAAACAAACAACCCAACGAATTCCATCTCAGTTATCTGATGGTATCAAGAATTATCAGAACCCCATTGATATTGCATATAGAATATATTTTTAGACTTGTCTAAAGCATTTGACACAGTAAATCATAATATTCTTTTAACTAAATTAGAAAATTATGCTATTAAACGTATAGCCTTAAAATGGATGCAAAACTATTTGGATGAGAGAGAGCAATTTGTTTTGTTACCTATCATAGCTCAAATAGGGGGAAACTAATATGCGGGGTACCACAAGGATCCATTTTGGGCCCCTTATTATTCTTAATTTATGTCAAAGATCTAAAAGATGTTTGCAATAATGTTATGCCGCTCACGTTTGCAGACGATACATGTCTTCTATTATCCCACTCTAATGTTGACACGTTGATAAGAGAAGCAAATGAGGAATTAAAAAAATATTTCTAAATGGTTTAAAGCAAATCAACTCTCTCTTAATATACAAAAAAAAACTTTATGATTTTTAGCACAAAAAACAAAGGAGATATTATATGGATGTAGAGGCATCAATTTGATTAGTCCAGTGAATCAAATTAAATTTTTAGGTGTCATTGTTGACCAAAAGCTAAACTGGAAATATCATATTCATCATGTTTGTAGAAAAATAATTAAATTAAGTAGAGTTTGCTCTTTAGTTGATACTTCATGTATGAAAACATTGTATTATTGTTTAATCTATCCCCATATTATGTACTGTAATATGGTTGCGGGTGCAACAGGCCAAATATATCTAAATAGGATTTTATATAAAAGAAATTCTTAAGAATTATGAATAATTCAAATAGATTCTCATCATCTGCTCCTCTTTTCATTAAATATAACATTTTGACCATATTTAATGTTACATAAATATGTAACATAAAGTATGTGAATATGCCAAATGTTATGCCCAGAGCATTTAACAATTTTTTAATGTATTCTTCTGATATTCATGCCTATTCCACTAGATGCTGCAAAAGCTTTTATCTTTCCTTTTGTAGAACTATGGCCAATCAATCTACATTTAGATACAGAGGGCCTTCCCTCTGGAATCATTTAGCCCCCGCTCTAAAGACTATAACAACTATAAACTCTTCCCAAAAAGAGCTGAAATTAATGCTAATATGTAAATAAGTTATGGTGTTCAATTGATACATTTAATTTGCTTAATGTGTAAACATTGTCTTGCTTGTTCATGTCATTTTATGCTCGTTTTATTGGGATTTTGGGGAGGTGGTTTTATAAGACCTTATTGTCTCTCATTCTCTTTTTATGGATTTGTAAAGTTGTATTTTAATCATGTGCGAATATAAATATTAAATATGTGCAAATCAAATCAAATCAAATTAAATCTGTAGATCTTCTTCACGAATGAGGAAGAAAGGGAGCGAGAGATCGATAGGCGGATTGGTAGGGCATCTGCAGTTGTGCTGGCGCTGCACCGGTCTGTTGTGGTGAAGAGAGTCTCGATTTACCGCTCGGTCACGAGCTCTGGGTAGTGACCAAAAGAACGAGATCACGGATACAAGCAGCTGAAATGATTTTCCTCCGCAGGGTGTCTGGGCTCTCCCTTAGAGATAGGGTGAGAAGCTCAGTCATCCGGAGGGGGCTCAGAGTAGAGCCGCTGCTCCTCCACATCGAGAGGAGTAAGTTGAGGTGGCTCGGGCATCTGGTCAGGATGCCTCCTGAATGCCTCCTTGGTGAGGTGTTTCGGGCACGTCCCACCAGGAGGAGGCCCAGAGGAAGACCCAGGACACGCTGGAGGGACTATGTCTCTCGGCTGGCCTGGGAACGCCTTGGGATTCCTCCCGATGAGCTGGAACAAGTGGCTGGAGAGAGGGAAGTCTGGGTCTCTTCGCTTAGGCTGCTGCCCCCGCGACCCGACCCTGGATAAGCGGAAGAAAATGGATGGAGGAATGTGGTATGGTGGTACTGATTGCACTAACAGACCGTCCAAGAAGTCTCTGCTCCATTTTTCTCAGTAGGTAAAATTATATTTCTGCTGTGTATTTAAGATAAGGCTGCTTGGTCAAAAATGGGTTGAAACTATCAAATTTTTTTGGCGAAGTTGGGAACCGCCCAGTTGGTTTCAAGTTTTTATTTAAATTTTTTTATTAAGCATTCATTGAATTACAAACCATGGCACAGTACAGAAAAATGATCACAATTAGCATTACAAGCAGACAAGTGCAAATGAAACAAAAGAGCTGAATGATTAGGGGGAAACCCCCCCCGAACATATACACAAACACTAATAAAATCAAATATAAAATAAGAAATTAAAAATAAATAATTATTTTAAATAAGCTTAACGAAATGTGCAATTTTTCAGCAGTATCACCCAAAGTTAAAACTTTGGATCCTTTCATGAATTTCAACGAACGAAAATAAGTAACCAAGTCTGTATGTAAGGCAATAAAAGTAGGGCGATTTTTTTTAAATAACGGCTTTTGTGTATAAAATATTTATTATAGATTATTATAACATTTAACACATGATCAATAGTTTTCTTTAAAGCAACCAATCAAATTAGTTTTTTTCTTTTGGGAGAAAGCAGGTAGGCTAGATTAGGAATTTTTGTAACCAACCAAAACTGTAGCTCATCCAAGATTTACAAATGCTCATAAAACAGATGCTCAATGGTTTCTATATTTTCATTACAGAAGGAGCAACCATTATAGTCCAAATTGAACCGATGTCTCAAGAACTCTCCAGATGGATAAACACCATTAATAATTTTTTATTGCATCTCTTATTTTTGGAGCAACAGGGATCTTCAAAAATTGACTTCTTGCTTTCCTTTGAATTTCTTTAGATGTGAGGTGAGAAACTAAAGATCACTTGGCTAATAAAGGTTGAACCTCTTTAATAAATAGTTTTAGTTGGCTCCAATTCAGTGCTTCAGAAACCTACGGGTAACGTTAGGCTTCATCCATCTTTATATACATCCATCCATCCATTTTCTATACCCCTCCATCCTAATTCAGAGTTGCGAGAGGGGATGCCTATCACCCTGGACAGGTCGCCAGTCCATTGCAGGGCAACACAGAGGCGTACAGGACAAACAACCATACACACACACACACACACACACACACACACACACACACACACACACACACACACACACACACACACACACACACACCTAAGGGCAATTTTAGAGAGACCAATTCAGTCCTAACATTCTTTTTTCTGGACTGTGGGAGGAAGCCGGAGTACCCAGAGAGAAACCACGCATGCACTGGGAGAACATGCAAACTCCATGCAGAAAGACCCCAGGCTGGGATTTGAACCCAGGACCTTCTTGCTGCAAGGCAACAGTGCTACCAACTGTGCAGCCCCTCTTTATATACAGTTTATGGTTAATACTGAGCCCGGCAGCACCCCCTGCTGTACGGTCACAGGCCCATAAGGTCACAGGTTGTTTTGCTCCACATCAAGCGTTACAAATGGAGCAAAAGGAGGAGTGTTCAAAAAGAAAAAAAAGGATGGCTTGTAAAGCAGTTTTTGTGACTAACATCAATGGTTTTGTGGAGTTGTATTCACTGACTTGTGTCTGTGTTAAATGAAAAAAACAAAAGTTTCTGTGGGAAGATCAGTCAATCAATCAATTAATCAATCAATCAATCAATCAATCAATCAATCAATCAATCAATCAATCAATCCAACTTTATTTATAAAGCGCTTTTCATACAACAGTTGTAGCTCAGAGTGCTTTACAGAATTAAAATGGCCCCACAAAGACCACATTCTCATCCCTAACCCACATAATTAAAAGCATGATCACAGTTAAACCCCCCTCCCCCAGACCCAACCTTCATGCACGCACACACTTAAGAGCAGCAATAAAAGGGCACTGGGCCGAGTACAGAAGAGCCAGGTCAGGAAACACCATCAAAGGCGCCATCTGCACCGGCAGCAGCACATAAACTGCAGCAGAGGTTGAAGACGGGGAATCTAAAATCCATCCAGACCTGTGATTAGAACACCCAGTAGGATCCCGCTTGAATAAATAGTATTCAAGTAGAAGCTTGGATCTTAGGGGCTGGATGAACACCAGTAGGCACTTTCCCTAGAAACAACCTGTATTTTATAAAAGGTGAAGGTGATATATTGTTATAATGTCAGAAGAAAAAAGTAAGTCCAGGTCTGCAGGACCTGGCAAAAGGTGGTTGACCTTGGATGAACAATTACAGAAATACCTCCAGGTTATATTTAACATGGCAGGATCTAAGAGTGAGGGAGAAAAAGCTCAGAAAAAAGAACCAGAATCATTTAACCTGTTAAAACCTGCTTTAATTTGAAGCATGTTTCTCGAAAAATGCTTACCCTTAAAAAATTAGTATATTTCAGCAACCAAAAGGAGTATTTGAACCATTTTTGTGTCATTGTAAAGGTAACATTGAGTAGAATTGATAGATGTATCATTATGCATGTTATCTGTTACTGGTTAGGAGAAACTGAAGATAGAACACTGCAAAAATTTGTTTTTTTTTGCTCCGCCTAAAAAAACAAACATGTTTTATATTGAAAAACTCTAAGGATATTGCTTGAATGGCAGGGGTTACTCAATAAAATGTAAATACAACATGTGGACATTATCTCTGCAAAAGTTGATACTGATTATGTGAAGCAGGACAAAACTAGAGAGGGTTTAGTACAGGCAAGTCAGGCGAGGTGTCCAGTTTGGCACAGTTTGGCACAAAGTGCCATTTCTATTTTTGTCATATAAAAGTTATATTTTTTTATTTTAATGTCACATAGTGTTCAGTAGTCCTAAAATAAACACTTTTGGGTGTTTTTGGAAAAGAAATCTGATAATAATGCAATAATGGATATATGTATATTTTTATCCTGTGTGCTGTGCGCCCTCTTGTGTAATGCGCATTTCTTGCCGGCTGGTAGTTTTATTTTACGCAAAGACCTACCCTCGCAGCGGATTGGTCAATTTTCATGAGCGATACCTTGTTGGATTCGTAGAAGCCTATAGAATAACGCCAAAACTTTCCAAACAAGATTGACAACACAGTCAGCCAACCAGAGAGCCGAGAACGGAGTACCAGGATGTGCCAGCATTCTCAGCGAAGAGACGACAAAAACACTTTATAGGAGCCACAAATAGTAAGAGAGACGCCCGAAAATTTCTGAATGGTGCACAAGAGATGGAAGTATCAGAAACTACTGTTTATTTGTCGAAGAAATCATCTTTACACGGCAAAACAGCAAAAGTAAGGCAAATTTTACTACTGCGATTCCCTGTTGTGTTATACTTTGATCTCCGCCGTGCTTTGGTGTAGCGTCTTGGCAGATGTATCCTTGGAATCGGCTGGTTCTCTGCTTTCATTTGAGGGGCTGCTTGTGAATTTAGGACAAAGGATTGCTGCGGTAGAGCCAGAAATGTGGGGCTGGGTTGACAAAACTATGATGTTAGGTTGACAAAACTATGATGTTACGAGTTTGTTCGCAAATAGTTATTTGCGTGGCATCTGAGTTGTGTTCGTGGTTGGTATAAATAGTTTAGATAGCTGGATAGCTGCAGCTGATCCCGAACGCTGCCGCTCGCGTCCTCACTAGAACCAGGAAAGTAGAGCACATCACCCCAGTTCTAAAGTCCTTACACTGCCTCCCTGTAGCTCAGAGAATAGACTTTAAAATACTTTTACTAGTTTATAAATCATTACATGGCTTAGCACCAAAATATGTTGAAGACCTGTTGTCATGGTACCAACCACCAAGACCACTCAGGTCCTCCAACTCTAGCCTACTAAACATCCCTAGACTCAGAACTAAACATGGAGAAGCAGCTTTCAGTTTCTATGCTCCCCTTATCTGGAACAGACTTCCTGACGAGTGTAGAGCTGCTGAAACTCTGAACTGCTTTAAATCGAGACTTAAAACCCATCTGTTTAGAATTGCCTTTGAGTAAATGCTTGATGTCATATGTATGAAATGTGTTCATTCCCTCTTGCTTTTTTTTATTTTTCTCTTGCTTTATTGTGTATCATGTGTAATGCGTGTTTCTTTTATGTGTTTCTTTTAAATCACCAAATCATGTAAAGCACCTTGAATTACCCTGCTGTTGAAAGTGTGCTATACAAATAAAATTGCCTTGCCTTGCCTTGCCTTGTAGCGTGTGGTCTTCTGTTTAATTTGATATGCATTATGACTATTTTTTCTTTCAGGTTGTGTTGCCTCAAGCCTGTTGAAAAAAAGTAATTCCCTAGGTTCCCCAATTGGGGGACCCTCGGGTTTATTAAAAAGATGTGGGAAAAGTATGGGTATGTAGAAAGTGATAGATATTGTTTAAGTCAGATGTGTTTTCAAGAGGAAAAGCATTTTAAAGAAGAGGCAGAAAAAGCAAGTAGATTGATGGGGAGGAAGGGTAAGTTAACTACAAAAGCAGCTAAGTGGTATTTCCGTGGGGTTTGTGGACAAGGCATCGATCATCTTTGCAAAGACGACATGCTGTCTTCAACAGCTCCTCCACCATCATATCAAGGTATTTATCCAGTAATAAAACAAGAGCACAGTGATGGAGATACACTAGAGGTAGAGTGGGAATTTACACCCTCAAACATGGTTCAAACACGCTCTGGTAGGAACACCACACCCAAGCCTCAGCCAGCAAAGGACCGTGAGGTTCCCTTTGGGAATTGAGCGCAAAGAGAAAGAGAGGGACAGCGATCAATTTCAGGAGAAACAGCATCGTCATGTGTCAGAGCACCAAAGAAAGATGATGAGGGAGAAAAGGAGAAGAAGAGCTTAACTGGAACATTAAATCGAGCCCTTCACGTCAAAGGAGGGGAATTGCGCTACACAAAAGAAGAATTAGATGTATGGAGACAAATAGTACAACACCACGATGAGGGAACTCCTAAGGAGGAGGGTGAGGGAGACGATGCAGATGATCCAGATAACTTAGAACCGCCTCCCCGAGGAGACTTAAAGGGGACTACGATGGCACCATTAATTAGTACTCGAGAAGGTGAAAGATTATACAAACCTCTTAAATTAGCAGATGTGCTCGGAATAGCCCAGTTCCTCCCATCCTTATCTGAAGGAGCCAATTTGTGGCTGAGGAAGTTTGATCAGTTGACTCTGGGACAGACTTTAGCTCTAGGCGACTTCAGAGCTGTGGCTGCACAATGCATGACACTCACAGACATGCGAGATTTAGAAGCGGAAGCAGATATAGCTTGTAGGGCGGATGGTGCACTGTTTACCCAATATTCCCGTGATATTTATACATGGATGCGTAGTCGATGGCCAGGAACACATGCTTCCAAAGTCCCCAAGTTTGTGTGGAAACCTGAGTTGTCTCCTACAGATTATATTTCTCAGTGTAAAGACAAGTGGGTAGCGTTGACAGGGAAGTACCCAGGGAGAGCGGATACAAACAGAGGTTGGTTCAGAGAAGCAGTTTTGGGCGGGGTTCCAGAATCAGTTCAAAGAAAAATGAAGGAAAATCCAGATCTGCCTGAATCGGACGAGGGTAGATGGGAAGTGCACCTCACCCACTTCATGCAAAAAGAACAAGATGATGACTATGACAAAAAGAAGGAGAAGGGTGATTTGGAACTGCACTGTTAAAAATGCAGCTGAAGGAGGCCCAAGTTAAAATATCAGATTTAAAAGGCAATAAAAAGGGGAAGCAACTGGTAGTGGCTACACCTCCTCCCCCTTCTGAACCCATATTACAAACAGTGCAGTATTTGACACCACCAGCATGCATGTATTCCCAGGTGGCCCCAATGGCCCCACCTCCAGTGTATAATAACCAACAGTACAGGGGAGGTTACAGGGGGGCTCGAGGCGGGAGGGGCAGGGGACAGAGGGGAAGATTTCCTGGTAGGTCAGACACATGTTTCATTTGTGGACAAATTGGCCACTGGGCAAGAGATTGTGGGCGGAGCCAAGGCCCACCCACACAGGGACCCCCACCGTCTCAGCAGGGGCCACAGCATTACGCGCCACAACCTCATCTGGCCCCGCCCCAATGGCGGGGACAACCATCTTATTGACAATGCCCACAGAAAAGCCTGAGTGAGAGTGGTACGGGAGACATTCTACTCACAATGAACGTTGCTGGACATTCATTACCATTTCTTGTTTACACAGGCGCCACCTACAGCACTGTGGACAAGCAACCTCCACATGCTGAACTTTCTGGAGAAAAGGTTTCTGTTGTTGGATTTTCTGGGGCTCAGATGTCTCTCCCTGTGACTAAACCCTTACCTGTGGAACTGGGAAATCAGCGAGTGGTATATCCCTTTGTGATATCATCAGTTACACCTGCAAACTTGATGGGCAGGGATCTGCTCATTAAACTTGGAGCTACAATCCTGTGTGGTCCTGACAGATTGATTGTTACCCTTCCCAGTGGACATTCTTTTTTCTATTCTGGATCTGATGGACAGTTCCTTCTTCGGGATGACACTCCACAGGTGGCAGATATCTTTTGGGCCAAGTTGATCCCTCCCTATGGACCACAGTCTGCTGCATCTTTTCTGTCTGACTGGAAACCATGGTTTCTGAACTTGAATCCTTATGTTCCCCCGCCAGATCCCCTAGATGTCACCCTCCTGTATGAGAGGGGTGATCCTACAATTTATCAGGAGCAGTTTGAGAAAAATTTAGAAGGTAAAGATTGGACAGTAACTGCTGGTCCTTGCTATGTGGGACCAGAGGGAGTAGCCTTAGAAGCCAAATTGACTCCTCAATCCATCCAAAACATCAGGCTAAAGATTTAGGCCCCATGGTAAAAAGAGGGACAGAAACCACTGACTGGGTATTAACTCAAATACCAAGCATATGGTTTTCCTCCTCGACCGGCATATACAAAATTCAGACCACGACATGGGATACTTCTATGTTAGAACATTTACACCTGACACATTTCCATGGCAGAGAAAAAACAGATCACCAAGCAGCTGTTAAAGCGCTACAATAACTTCCTCCTACTCTGTGGTCCTCTGGACCCACTGATGTGGGATTAGTACACACACAACCGTTGACATTTTCTATGAAAACAGGATCCCCCATTTGGAGATCCCAGTATCCACACAAACCAGAGGCAGAGGAAGGGATTGCAGAGACCATTTTGGGTCTCAAGCTGGGAGGAGTGTTAGAACCCTCCAACTCAGCGTGGAATACTCCTATTCTTCCCGTTGAGAAACAGGGAACCAGGAAATATCGAATGGCACATGACTTGCGCGCTATCAACCAGGAATTATTAACAAATCCAATTTCAACTCCAAACCCCTATACTGCTCTGAGTGCATTAACACCAGATTTACAGTGGTTCATCTGTATTGATCTGGCTAATGCCTTTTTCAGCTTACCACTAGCACCAGAGGTTAGAGATTTTTTTTTCATTTACCTTCCGTGGGGAACAACTTAGATACACTCGCTTACCTCAAGGTTTTGCTCTTTCACCAAGTTTATTCAAACAAGTTTTTAAATAATCTTTACAAAAATTAACATTACCTCAAGGATGTGTGTTAATTCAGTATGTAGATGACCTGCTTTTAGCAGCACCAACTGCTGAAGTGTGTACCACAGCAACAATACAGATTCTCCGCTTGTTAGCCCAAAAAGGTTACAAGGTTTCCAGGGATAAGTTACAGCTAGTAAGAAAAGAAGTACACTTTTTGGGAAGAAGAGTTACTGCACAAGGATCAGGTCTAACAGCAGCTCACAGATCTGCAATCCTACAACATCCAAAACCGTTAAAGGTTAAAGAAATGCTGTCCTTTTTAGGACTAACTAACTTTAGCCATCACTACATACCCAGCTACACTAATCTGACCACTCCATTGCGTGCGTTGATAAATGAACATGGTATGAAACAATTAAATGCTCCTCTTAACTGGACGGTGGCAGCAGAAGAAGCGTTTATTGTTTTAAAACAGGAACTGGCAGCAGCAGTAGACTTGGCTCTGGCTGATTACAGACTAGAATTTTTTCTAGACTCCTCAGAGACTGATGGAATAATCAATGGTGTCCTGTTTCAAAAGGTAGATGGACATAGACACATTTTGATGTATCTCAGTGTAAAACTAGATACAACACAAAACAGACACCCACCATGCAGCCGGCATGCAGCTGGACTAGCCCATCTCATCTCTATAACAGCACACAATGTTCACGGGCATCCTCTAGGGGTGTTAACTACACACGGGGTAATGGCATTCGTTAATTCTGAGGCATTTACCATGTCCACACTCAGACAACAGCGCATGAGCAAAATCTTGGAAGCACCTAATTTAACATTTGTTCATGAGGGTTTCAGCATGGCAGATCACATGAGGGGAGGTGTATCACATGACTGCATTGAGAAAATGGTTAAAGATCGCAAAATCAGGATAGACTTACAATCTCAAACTCTTCCAGATAGTATATCCTGGTTTACTGATGGCTGCTGTTTCAGGTCTCCCAGTGGAGAGCTACAGGCAGGGTATGCAGTAGTGCAGGAAACTACTGATGGGTTTCAGGTAAGAAAACAGGGGAAGCTGGAAGGGAAACAGTCAGCACAGAAAGAAGAAATCAGGGCTCTGATTGAAGCATGTAAGTGGGGAGAAGGAAAAAAATAACAATAAATACTGATTCTATGTATGCCTGGTCGGCTTTACATATTGGACTCCCCCAAGGGAAAAGGAGTGGGTTTCTCACCACTCCGGGACAACCTATACAACATCAGCAAGAAATGATTGAGCTTCTACATGCTGTGGGGCTTCCTTCTGCACCAGCTGTTAAAAAATGCAAGGGGCACAGTAAAGAAAATCCATTTGAAGCTGCCGGAAATGCAGCAGCAGATGCGGCTGCCAAAATTGCTGCTGGGTATCAGCAAGCTCATGATTGGATGATGACAATGGTAGCAGAAGATACGTAAAACATGGAAGATTTTATTAAAATTGAACAAAACAATGCTGCGTCTCAAGAAAAATCTGTTTGGCTACAAAGGGGAGCTGTACAATCTCAGGGACTCTGGCGTAACCCAGATAGACGTCCAGTGTTACCCGCGAACATGAAATCTGAGATTCTTTTGGCTTGGCCCATGTAGGTGCCGCTCAGATGAAAATAAATTTATGTTGTTGGTGGCACCCTTACATGACAGATTGGATAAAACATTTTTTACATGAATGCAAAGTGTGTGGTGAATTTAATCCTAAACCCACCATTAAACCTGAAATGGGGTCCTTTAAAGAATTATCACGTCCTGGTGAAGAAGTTGTCATTGATTACACTGATATGGGAATACCGGTGAAGGGCTATAAGTACCTTCTGGTTCTGACTGATCCACTGACAGGCTGGCCAGAAGTCTGGCCATCCAAGCGTGAGGATAGTGAAACTGTTGTTAAATGCTTGATTAATTATTACATTCCCTGGCACGGTTTTCCTCGAACTGTGCGGAGTGATTCAGGAACACATTTTAAAAATCAGCATCTTCAGTTTGTGGAAAAACAGCTGGGATTAACCCACAAATTTGGGACTGTGTATCATCCACAGTCTTAGGGGTCAGTGGAAAGAATGAACCAGAATCTTAAAACCAAAATAGCTAAAATAATGGCACAAACAGGACTGACGTGGGTAGATGCCCTTCCAATAGCACTCGTGGCTGTCAGGTCATCAGTTTGTAGGATTAAATGACTTACACCTTGCGAGTTACTGACTGGCAGGGTATTCAACGGACCATTTGCACAACTTCGGACTGTGACTGACCCAACCCCTCAGAACCCATCCTCTGACTGTCACATCTTAAAAGCTTTGGTAAAATCTTTCACAACAGCTCCTCCTGCAGTACAGGGCCCAGCTCCACTCCCCTGTGAAGCTGCCTGGGTGTGGTTGAAAGTCATTAAAAGGAAGTGGCATGAACCCAGGTGGACGGGTCCCTACCAAGTTACTGCCAGAACCACTCATGCTGTTCAACTAAAGGGGAAGGGCTGCACCTGGTATCATTGGAGCCAATGTTCTCCCACATCTGAACCACAACGGTCCCTCGCAGAAATAAGGGAGGCCTTGAAGGGGACAACAGAGGGAGAGTAAAAGTTCTTAGGTGCTATCGAGCCCGGCTTTTATTCTCTGAAGAAAATCTGTCAGGGAGGAGTGATCAGGGGTTAGATCACTCCTAAAGAGGGTAAGGGGTACTTAATTCTTAAGCCTGAAAAACATTTTTCTTTTAAACATATACATTTTATAAAGGCTGGTTAAGTATTTCCTGAAGATCAAAGGAAAAGAGAAGAAAAGAGTTTCTGCAGCACCCTCGAGCCAGTGGAGGACAGCAAACATAAACTGAAGACATCTTTACATTTGATATTTTATCTTATTTACATTTTATCATTAATATTATATTTTAGCTTAGCTTGATTTTATCTACGTACCTTTTAAAGATTTTGATATTTGCATTTTTTAAATAACTGCAGCTGCATCACTATTTTAGAAAAAAAAAAAAACGGCAGCATCATGATGTGGGAATAAGCAGGCTGAGAAAAAGTCACATTTTCCTAGGGGCAGTACAGAGTATTACCAGTTTTGCTAAAATTATAGGAAGGACCGCTGCCTTTAAGTGTATTTAATTTTAATGCTCATATTTTTGATCATTTACATTCTATTTAAAAAAATTATTAAAGCTTAAGGTTTTGTGCAAATTATACAGATTGAAAATGTTTAGCTACAGGAGGTTGGGAAGAAATCCCCTAACTGATCCTATTTGGGGTAATTGGGCGGTTTTAAGCTGCGCGGTTTTTGTACTATTATTAATATTGAATGTTATATTGCTTCTGAATTGCGACTGGCCCTACAGACATGCAGCTTACTGTCAAAACTAAGACAACCACCTGCGTCCTAACAGCTTGATAAATTCCAAAAACCACTCAGATATCCAGATAATACAATGTGGAAAAAGATGGGTATCAGACCCTCATTCAGGCGTTAAAGATCAAGACCCTCTGCATGGATACCATCTTAATCAGTGGTATAACTATGTGGAGGTTCTTGCAAGATCGAAGAATTATTCTAACTGCTATGTGTGTTCTATCATGCCAAAGAGCTCCTCTCAACCCATATTGAATCCATTCCCATTGTCATTTAGGAGTTCTTTTTGTGTATTCCAGACTGATGTGAAGCACTATGGCCGTCATCAGATTAAGTGGAATAACTGCAGCTCCCATACAAGAAACACTGGAAGGAAGATTAAAAGAACAGGTTAAAATATTAAATGATGTTATTATACATGTGTGAATTAGGTTTGTTTCAAATGTACTGCACTAAGTGGAGCAAAAAATATTAGAGCATTAGTTTTTATAGTTTGTGGCTTGTAGAAAAGAATCTGTGTAGCTGCAATGAAGAATTGGTGAAGGTTTAACAGAAGCTTTGTGTCTGTGAACAACAGACATTGTTTTTTTTACACACATGTATGGGGATGTGTTTTGCATCATTTCTCTGGAGTCTTTTAGTTTCAAACAAGAATAGTTTAAATAAGCTTTGTAGTTCCTGATATATAAATTAATTTTGGGCCTGTTATTTTTGAGCACATCTCAGAGGTCCAGGGGTTCTGTTTATTTCCTCTAAGGTTTATATATTTATTCCTAATGTCTGTATTGTAGGATCATGCAAAACCAAAGTCAAAATCCTTGTTTATGCACACAATCTTGGCCAATAAAGCTGATTCTTTTACTGAAGAACAACCACCTTCATTAATGCTCTAATTGGAATATTAAGGCATAGAAATTTGTGTTTGGATTAATAAATGAGAGGTTAAAACTAAAATACCACCAAAATTGAATTGTGATTCCTTCTTAATCTGTGGAACATTAATTATTACAAGTCTAGTTTTGATTAAACTCTCTATAAAACAACATAAATTATTAATTAACAGTCATCAGCAACACAATTATAAAAGAAAGTCCTACCTAGGCTTATATTGAGAAGATGTCATGGAGCATATTTCCATTTAGAGTTTAACTAAATCAGAAATATTTACCTTTATTTTAACCATCTCCTGTGTTTTGATTCCCTTGCTGAGAATCAATCATCATCAGCTGTGTGTTGTTAGGCAGGTAAGCTCTGATTGGAGAGGACTGGCCCTTTGGCAACATTTATAAACCATCACCTTCCCCTCCATCAGTACAGCAGTTGTTCAACATGGTGACTGCTCAGGTCTTGCTGAGGTGAGTAAAAAGTCCTATGGGGTACCTTGTTGGTTAAGAGAGGTCTTCTGAATGTTTAATGTGTTTCAGGGTTTCCCTCTTTGCCTTGATGCTTGTGGATGTTCATGGACTTCCAGTAAAAGGTGAGTTCTCATCTCTATTAGAAAGTGTAGATGATTCTGTTTTCTAAGCTTGTTCCTTTTCACCTAGGCTCAAAATCTCAAGGCAGACCCAGTGACTCTGGTGGAGGTCATGGTGGCTCTCACCAGGGAGCAGGTTTCTCTTCACCTGGATTTTACAGCACATCTGGAGGAGTTTCTAAGCCAGTGAAGGCAGAGAAATATCTAGGTCCACCCCAGTATGTTCAGGCCCAGCCAATGCCTGTAATGCTGGGCTCAGCTATGTCTGGTCCAGGATATGCTGCAAGTGGTGGTTCCCTGGACCCTCTTCAGGGAGGCCCTGTTGCTGGCTCATACCTCCCAATTCAGTCTGGTTCCCTTGTGCCTCTTCCAGCAGCATATCCTGCCAGTCCTCAGTCTGGAAGTCAGGCCAGCCTACCTGGTGAGCTTGTAAGAAATCACTTATTGTAAATTGGCTTGGATGGCTCTAAACTGATTAAACTTTCTTTTTTTTTTTTTTTTACTTTGTCCAGAGATGGAGTGGTTTATTCCCCCTCAAGCTTTTGAGGAGGCATCATCCAAAACTCAGCCTCAAGGTATGAGTGTTGTTGGTCCACCACTCCCTCCAGCGCCCCCTGCACCACCATCCCTCCAGTCTGGAGAAACTTCCAATGTTGTGAAGGAAGCTGAGCTTGGGAACTACCAGCAGCAGACTGAGGAGTTTGGTTACCCAGCTAACACAATAGGGCCTGGCCCGGGCCTTCCACCAGTAGCTCTGCCAGGTCTTGGTGTGGGTGGATTGTGGGGCTACCCTTCTCCCTACCCTCTTCCTTACCCCTTTCCCTACCCTTATCCTGAGTTTGACTACAGGCTTCTGTATGGTCTGTACCCTCCTGGCACCTACACTACCTTCAGCAAAGACCATGAGAAGGGCAAAGACTACTACCAGACCATCCACTATCTGAAAGAACATGGCTCTGATGCTCCTCAGGACCCTGGAACTGGGCAGCAGAAGGTCTTCCCAGATGTCCAACAGAGATCTTAAAGCTGAGTTGCTGTGACCCAAAGTGGTCAATGAGGTACAATATCTCATGGACACTTTTTAATAAATGGCTCTGAAATTTACTCTGGCTCCTGTCCTTGGATATGGTGTTGGCTGTGGGTTTATTGGAAACTTTCTTTTTGTGGTCTGCATTTACTATGGCTTGCTGCAGTCTGGGCAAAACGTGCCCAGTGCAACCTTTATTTCCAGTTAGCTTGAACCTTAAAAAGGCTCAAAATGCATATAGGGCAAACTAGTTGAACCTCTAGTACCTGGCTGCAAGTGAGAGCCTCCAAATGAGGCTCAATAGTGGCATCAGGTTGCCTCCCCATGTAAATGCTGTGTCCCAAAGAACACCACAGGTGGAAAAATTATGGGGAATTAACTGTGCAGGTCACATTCAAAGGGCCAGTAGATAAAACTGCAGTTACAAAGGTGTGGCAAAACAATTTTGAAATCTGATTTGCTGTTAATCCCACTAGGAATCAGTGTTGCCAAGAAACTTCAAGGATTTAGTTTTTGTGAAGCGCAGAGGACCAAAATCCCAACTGAGATTTCTGCAAATCTGATGACTAGCCAAAGAAATCAGTGCTTTGATTGCATGGTCTTTCCAAATTGAGTCTTGGTAGAGGATTAAATGGGTGTTTCACTAGATGACACGAAAAGTGTTTGCGCTAAATCCAAAATTATCCTCTAGGATCAAAGTATTTTTGAATAAAATGTTTAAGCAGAGGGTCTCTCCTGTATGAAAGTGTTGGAGCAGGAATTCTGTAGGGTGAATCAAATCTAAACGTGTTTAAGCATTTTACACAATGAGAAGTTTCAGCATGGATGAACGTCTTTCAAAACTGTAGATATTAACTTTATCATTCAGTCATCCTGGTCTGAGCAGTTTATCCTTAAATGGAGTTAGCTTAAGTTCAGGAGCAGGACCACGCTTCAACTCTAGTACACAGTAATCGACACTAACTCAACCCACCTGGCCTCCCAGATCTCTCTCTCTTCAATTATCAATCGGATCTATATAAGCCAGGCTCGCCTCATGTTCCATGTCTCACGTTAGTTTCACAGCCCTCCCTACCCGAACCAATCCGTGGTCTAACATATCTACTTTACTGCTCCATACCCTCAAGTTTCATCCCCTTGAAACCACTTCTTTCAATTGTTCAACTCTCATCCCTCCAACCTTATCCTCTACCTCTCGTTTCTGCTTATTTACAGTTCTTGCCTCTCCTAACATCTTTCTTTCAGGTTTGTCTGGGGGGTCCTGAGCAGGCACAGGAAGACGAACTCCTGAAGACTGCACCCCCACACTGAGTCTACCTCCTGGCCTCCTTTGTCACATCTCCCCAGACTTCCGTTCCCGCCGTCCACTCAAACCTTTAATCTCTGATGCGTGGTCCTTGCTAGTGAACTATAGGAACTCTTTCTGCCGTGTTCTAAATAGTCTGGGGTTAAAGATTTTTGATGTAAACTTGAAACATTTTAATTAATCCTGCCATTCCAGAATCTCTAAATGTGCCCCAAAAGCCCTAATTCATATACCTTAATCTAAGTTTCATAACAACCAGAAATATGAATTCTTAGTTATGAAACAAAACCAACATTGTGTTTTCTCTGAATTGCCATTTTGGAAGCAGGCCTTGCTGAGACCAGCCATGTTTTTAATTAGCCATACTTTGGCCTTTGTATTTTGCTGAAATACAAGGTGCCAAAAAAGTGATTTTCTCCATGAGTTCATAATGATCCCAAATGAAATAGAAACCAATGAATACATTAAGTCATGTGTTCACCGTAAGGTATTCCCAATAGAGAAACATGGGGCTTTGTTTGAATGTTTACCATTGCTAATGTTTCAAATAAAAGATGAATCAAACACTCAATGCGAGGTCAGAGTTTGATTCTCAGAAATAAACTACCTTCATTTTGACTAGTTACTGGAGACAATTTTCCAGTCACCCCACCAAGTTAGAGAAACTGCTCAGGATGGGATGACTGCAACAGGAGATAAATCTATGAAGTTTGGAAAGGAAATGATCCATGCTGGAACTTTTGAATGTGCACAAATGCTGAAACATCAGATCTTATTCACCCTACAAAAATTTGTTCATCGTACATTGAGACCCTCTGCTATAAAGTTAGATTCAATTCAAAATTCCTTTAGAAATCATAGCTCAAACACCAATTTATCTAGTGAAACACATTTAATCCCATCTCCCAATTTGAAAAAACCTTTGCAAAGCACGTTTTCTTTGGTCAGTCAGATTTGCAGACCTCTGGATTTTGGTCCCCAAGGCTTAATCCTTGAAGTTTCTTGGCATCTGCAGATTACTTTTAGCTACTGGCTCTGAATTTTATCATCTTACACCTTTCTTAAATTGCCCTTAATGCTGTGGGGTTTGAGAGCTTGATGCTGCAGAGCCAACTCTTGCATTTCAGACAGGCACCGTTGAGTTTCTTCTACATTTTACTTTAGGGTCCAGCCAACCATTTTGCCAGCTGGAATTAGTGTACAGTGGATATATACACACACACATCTGCCCAGACTGCAGCACGGCATTGTAGTAAGTGCCAAATGCACTACAGATATTAAGGTTTCCAATAATCTTACAGCCAACACCATACCCAAGGTCAGGAGCCAAAGTAAATTTCAGAGCAATTTATTAAAATTTCCCATGAGAGATTGTCAAAGTTTAGCTCATGAACATTTACAGACAACTTTAAGATCTCTGTGGGACATCTGGGAAGACCTTCTGCTGCCCAGTTCCAGGGTTCTGAGGAGCATCAGAGACATGTTCTTTCAGATAGTGGATGGTCTGGTAGTAGTCTTTGCCCTTCTCATGGTCTTTGCTGAAGGTAGTGTAGGTGCCAGGAGGGTACAGACCATACAGAAGCCTGTAGTCAAACGCAGGATAAGGGTAGGGAAACGGGTAAGGAAGAGGGTAGGGAGAAGGGTAGCCCCACAAGCCACCCACACCAAGACCTGGTAGAGCAACTGGTGGAAGGCCCGGTCCAGGCCCCATACTGTTGGCTGGGTAACCAAACTCCTCTGTCTGCTGCTGGTAGTTCCCAAGCTCAGCTTCCTTCACAACATTGGAAGTTTCTCCAGACTGGAGGGATGGTGGTGCAGGGGGCGCTGGACCAACAACACTGAAACCTTGAGGCTGAGTGTTGGATGATGCTTCCTCAAAAGCTTGAGGGGGAATAAACCACTCCATCTCTGGACAAAGTAAAAAAAAAAAGTAAGTTTAATCAGTTTAGAGTCATCCAAGCCAATTTACAATAAGTGATTTCTTACAAGCTCACCAGGTAGGCTGGCCTGACTTCCAGACTGAGGACTGGCAGCATATGCTGCTGGAAGAGGCACAAGGGAACCAGACTGAACTGGGAGGTATGAGCCAGCAACAGGGCCTCCCTGAAGAGGGTCCAGGGAACCACCACTTGCAGCATATCCTGGACCAGGCATACCTGAGCCCAGCATTACAGGCATTGGCTGGGCCTGAACATACTGGGGTGGACCTAGATATTTCTCTACTGCCTTCACTGGCTTAGAAACGCCTCCAGATGTGCTGTAAAATCCAGGTGAAGAGAAACCTGCTCCCTGGTGAGAGCCACCATGACCTCCACCAGAGTCACTGGGTCTGCCTTGAGATTTTGAGCCTGGGTGAAGAAGAACAAGCTTAGAAAAAAGGTTTATCTACACTTTCTAAAAGAGATGAGAACTCACCTTTTACTGGAAAGCCATGAACATCCACTAGCATAAAGGCAAAGAGGGAAACCCTGAAACACATTAAACATTCAGAGACCTCTCCATTAAGCAACAAGTTACCCCACAGTCCTTTAACTCACCTCAGCAAGACCTGAGCAGTCACCATGTTGAACAACTGCTGTACTGATGGAGGGGAAGGTGGTGGTTTATAAATGTTGCCAAAGGGCCAGTCCTGTCCAATCAGAGCTTACCTGCCTAACAACACACAGCTGATGATGATTGATTCTCTACAAGGGAATCAAAACACAGGAGATGGTTAATATAAAGGTAAATATTTCTGATTTAGTTCAACTCTAAATGGAAATATGCTTCACCATACTTCAATATAAGCTTGAGTAGGACTTTTTTATAATTTTGTTGCTGATGACTGTTGATAAATAATTTTTTAGACTTGTCATAACTTACAGTCCACATATTAAGGACATTTTGTAGTATTTTAATTTCAACTCCTAATTCATTCATCCAAACACAGATGTCTATACCTTAAAGATCGTATTGCAGGTTAAACCCACCTTAAACCACTGTTTAGAGAAATATAGTGGCAACTGGTTCTAAATAAAAAAATACTCGTAAATAAATTATTTAGCCTTTTTGAGTTGTGTTTGTGAGAAAATTTTACCTCTGCCAGACTGGAAAGGAACGTAGGCGAAAGGAGACCCGTCAGCTCCATCAATAGAAAACAATGGATTTTAATCCTGGATCCGACACTGAAGAAACCTTAAATGTTTACAATTACACATATGATGGAGCACAACCATACAGCTATGATCCTGCTGCGTGTCCCAGAGAGCAGAGAGAGACCAGGGGAAGGATTAATGGTCAAAGAAGAGAGATAGAGACCGATGTTAGCATAAACAAATTCAATTCAAACAAATTCCTTCGGTCTGAAGTGAGCGTTTTTCGTAGCCGAAGCAGAAGTGAAATCTCGTCTCTTCAGTTGCAGAAAAGACACCGAGGAACGGAAGATGGCTCCGTTTTTGTTTTTATTTGAAAATTTGTGGACTCAAGGTCCTGACAGCCTGCTGTTTGTACAGCCTCCACAAACACAATAATTTAAAATTTTTAAGACAAATGCACCCAATACAAAACTAGTGAACACACTGACTCTCAATTCCACCACCGCTCTACCTGATAACTACTCGCTACACCGAGCTGAGGCAGCGCATAGCATATGACTTCCTGCGCTTACGTCACACGTCCATATTACGCAATTTATTTATTAAAATTTGTGCCGTTATTTAAATTTAAATTATTCTTGTATCAAACCAAAAGACTCTAGAAATCAAAAATTCCCTCATTCACTCAAAATTATTGCTTAACAATGCATTTTGATATTTAATTATCCCTTTTAAACGATGCCGCTCTGCTCTAACACAGCCCTTTTTCTGCTTTCACCACTTGTTTAAAAGCCACTCCCATGCACACTCCAGTCCAGAAGGTGGCGCCAATGCACCTTAAAGTTGTTTGACAACAACCATAAAAAGAAGACTTGAGTAAGTTACCCCAAATCAACTCTTTTCTGCTGATAAACTGTATAAATGAGTGTCTAATAGTGCTGTTTACACGTGTAGTCAGTATTTTGGCATTTCAGTGCATCTTATTCAAAATAAAAAATTTCTGCCAAAGTCAGTGTAGCGCCCTCTTCAGGTAAAAAGTCTGCACTACATTTGAATTTGAATCTGCCTCTGCATAGCTGTTCTGAGGTGCAGATGCAAAAAAAGTACTGAAAACGCACTTTAACTTTTTATAAATCAAAGGTGTCACTAATCACAAACTGGGTTTGACCCATTCTATTAGTGTAAAAAAATCTAGTCCAGGTTTGAAGAGTAAAAGGATTTGTTTTTAAACTAGAGTGGATTAAAGCTGCTCAGCATGGCGGTATTTCCAGTTTAACACCAAGTCATTAAAATAGCAGTTCCTTCCTCATCCACTAGGGGCTGGCTCCAGAAAGGAGCAAGTACCCAATGACTCCCATGTTAAAAATGCAGAAAAAAGGCAGAAATAAACATGTTAACAGCCTGGTTAAAAAAAAAAACATTGTAGGTTAAAAGGTCAAGTTTACCATCATGACAGTTCTGAGGGGGGTAAATGTTTTCATAATTCATCCGTTTAGATGTAATTTAAGATTGACGTTATGAATAATAAGGGGCATGTACTTTTGATCAACAGGTCTCAGATGGGCCGTCAGCGCTAGCCACCAGCGCTTGTCCCTCTCTGCTTGATCCAGGGAAGCCCACAGCCTCGGCTTCACCTTATTTTGTTTCTCTGTTGCATCTGCAATGTTTATTCGTGCACTAATGTTAATCCATTCCCTGGGCTGCCACCTTATCGTGATGGAGGGGTTTGAGTGTCCCAATGATCCTAGAAGCTAAGTTGTCGGGGGAAGAAACATAACGTTGGACTTAGTGTTCCTTCGCCACGTTGTTGAGCGCCTGGTGGCCGGGCCTTTACCCATGGGGCCCGACCGGGCTTAGCCTGAAGAGATGACATGGGCTCCCTTCCCCATGAGCTCCCCACCTGTGGGAGGGGCCATAGGGGTCGGGTGCAATGTGGGATAGGGGGTGGTTGAAGGCAGGGACCTTGGCGTTCCGATCCTCAGTTGTAGAAGCTGTCTCTCGGGACGTGGGATGTCACCTCTTTGGTGGGGAAGACACCAGAGCTGGTGTGCGAGGTTGAGAGGGTCCGACTGGACATCGTCAGACTCACCTCGACTCACTCTGGCTCTGGAACCCGTCTCCTCGAGAGGAGTTGGACTGTCTTCCACTATGGAGTTGGCCCCGCTGATTTTATGCTGATAAACTGTATAGATGAGTGTCTAATAGTGCTGTTTACATGTTTAGTCATTATTTTGGCATTTTAGTGCATCTTATTTAAAAAATAAATGTTCTATCAAAACCCGTCAGTGTGGCGCCCTCTTCAGGTTAAACGTCTGCACTACATTTGAATTTGAATCTGCCACTACATAGCTGTTCTGAGGTGCAGATGCAAAAAAAGTACTGAAATCACCCTTTATTGAACTTATTACAAATCAAATAAAGGTGTTACTAATACTACTGTTACTAATCGCAAACTGGGTTTGACCCATTCTGCTATTAGTGTAAAAAAATCTAGTCCAGGTTTGAAGAGTTAATGGATTTTAGTTTTTAAACTAGAGCGGATTAAAGCTGCTCAGATTAGTGGAAACTATGTGGAATTGCCGTTTAACCATTTCCCCGAGTCGGACTACAATCAGAAGCCAACTTCATCTTCATATGTCCCTATTGATGCTGTTCTGAGAGGCTTTGCCGTTCTATTAATATTTATCACAGACGGCGTCAAAGTTTTGTGCCTTGAAAAGTTTCTGGAACGTTTTAGCGATTTAATCTTTTGTGAATGCCCGACATACAGCCGCAGGATCACAATATAAAGATCAGGCCCCACAGTTCTAAGCATTGCGGTATTTCCAGTTTCTCAACACCAAAGGGCAAACTCCGCCCGCCAGATTTTAAGCCTACCCAGAAGTCATAAAAATTGCAGTTCCTTCCTCATCCACTAGGGGCTGGCTGCAGGAAGAAGAAAGTTCCCATTGACTCCCATGTAAAAAAATGCCAACTTCACAGCAGAAATAAACATGTTAACAGCCTGGTTCAAAAAAACATTTTAGGTCAAAAGGTCAAGTTTACTGTCATGACAACTTTGAGGGGGGTGAATGTTTTTATAACTCATCCGTTCAAATGTAATTTAAGATTGAAATTATGAATAATAATGTACTTCAGATCAACAGGTCTCAGATGGGCACTAGCCACCAGCGCTTACCCCTCTCTCCTTGATCCAGGGAAGCCCGCAGCCTCGGCTTCGCCTTATTTTGTTTCTCTGAACTTGACCATCAGTTGCATCTGCAATGTTTAATCGTGCACTAATGTTAATCCATTCCCTGGGCTGCCACCTTATTGTGATGGAGGGGTTTGAGTGTCCCAATGATCCTAGAAGCTAAGTTGTCGGGGGAAGAAACACAATGTTGGACTTAGTTTTCCTTTGCCACGTTGTTGAGCGCCTGGTGGCTGGGCCTTTACCCATGGAGCCCGGCCGGGCTTAGCCCGAAGAGATGACATGGGCCCCCTTCCCCATGAGCTCCCCACCTGTGGGAGGGGCCATAGGGGTCGGATGCAATGTGGGATAGGAGGTGGTTGAAGACAGGGACCATGGCGGTCCGATCCTCGGCCGCAGAAGCTGTCTCTCGGGACGTGGGATGTCACCTCTCTGGTGGGGAAGACGCCAGAACTGGTATGTGAGGTTGAGAGGTTCCAACTGGACATCGTCAGACTCACCTCGACTCGGTCTGGCTCTGGAACCCGTCTCCTCGAGAGGAGTTGGACTCTCTTCCACTATGGAGTTGCCCCCGCTGAGAGGCGGGGGTGGCCATACTTGTTGCCCCCCATCTCAGCACCTGTACAATGGAGTTAACCCCGGAGAACGAGAAGGTTGCCTTCCTCCGCCTACGGGTAGGGGGACGGGTCCTGGGTGTTGTTTGTGCTTTTGCTCCAAATTGAAGCTCATATTACCCACCCTTTTTGGAGTCCTTGGAGGGGATGCTGGAGAGTGCTGCTCCCGGAGACTCCCTTGATCTGCTGGGGTACTTCAACGCTCATGTGGGCAATGACAGTGAGACCTGGAGAGGTGTGGTTGGGAGGAATGCCCCCCCCGATCTGAACCAGAGCGGTGTTTTGTTATTGGGCTTCTGTGCGCGTCATGGATTGTCCATAACAAACATCATGTTCAGACATAAAGGTCTCCATATGTGCACTTGTCAACCGTCAGTGTTGGGGAGTAACGGAATACATGTACCGCCGTTACGTATTTAGAATACTAATAACGAGTAACTGTATTCTTTTACAGTTACAATTTTTAAACATGATATTTTGAATACAGTTACTTTCGTAACACCATTGGAACACTTGTGTGGTTTTCACTTTCATGGTCAGGACTCACAAACATAATATTCTTTGGAGATGAGCAACACGCTCCGATTATTTTCTTTTACACCACCGAAACTCTGCAAATAATAACGCCATCACCTCTCTCTGATGTCACACCCGCGCCCCACACCCACAACAAATCTGCGTGAGAAAAATAACACTATTGGTATATTTTTAGACTTGTCAAAAGCATTTGACACAGGAAATCATAATATTCTTTTAACTAAATTAGAAAATTATTGTATTAAACGTATAGCCTTAAAATGGGTGCGAAACTATTTGGATGAGAGAGAGCAATTTGTTTTGTTACCTATCATAGCTCAAATAGGGGGAAACTAATATGCAGGGTACCACAAGGATTCATTTTGGGCCCCTTATTATTCTTAATTTATGTCAAAGGTCTAAAAGATGTTTGCAATAATGTTATGCCGCTCACGTTTGCAGATGATACATGTCTTCTATTATTTCACTCTAACATTGACACATTGATAAGAGAAGTAAATGAGGAATTAAAAAATATTTCTAAATGATTTGAAGCAAATCAACTCTCTCTTAATATACAAAAAAAAATGTTATGATTTTTAGCACAAAAAACAAAGGAGATTATTACATGGATGTAGAGGTATCAATTGATGGCTTCAAAATTAGTCAAATGAATCAAATAAATTTTTAGGTGTAATTGTTGACCAAAAGCTAAACTGGAAATATCATATTCAACATGTTTGTAGAAAGATAATTGAAATCTGTCAGTATATTAAGTAGAGTTCGCTCTTTAGTTGATACTTCATGTATGAAAACATTGTATTATTGTTTAATCTATCCCCATATTATGTACTGTAATATGGTTGCGGGTGCAACATGCCAAATATGTCTAAATAGGATTTTATTTATATAAAAAATATTCTTAAGAATTATGAATAATTCAAATAGATTCTCATCATCTGCTCCTCTTTTCATTAAATATAACATTTTGACCATATTTAATGTTACATAAATATCTTTATGTATAAGTATGTGAATATGCCAAATGTTATGCCCAGAGCATTTAACAATTTTTTATGTATTCTTCTGATATTCATGCCTATTCCACTAGATGCTGCAAAGACTTTTATCTTTCCTTTTGTAGAACTACGGCCAATCAATCTACATTTAGATACAGAGGGCCTTCCCTCTGGAATCATTTAGCCCCCGCTCTAAAGACTATAACAACTATAAACTCTTCCCAAAAAGAGCTGAAAATAATGCTAATATGTAAATAAGTTATGATGTCCAATTGATACATTTAAATGCTTTATGTGTTATTGTAAACATTGTCTTGCTTATTCATGTCCTTTTATGCCCGTTTTGTGGGATTTTGGGGAGGTGGATTTATAAGACGTTATTTTCTTCTCATTCTCTCTCCAGTATTTAAAATGTTATATGTGCAAATAAAAAAATCAAATTAGATCAAATTAAATCTGTGGATCTTCTTCACAAATGAGGCAGAAAGGGAGCGAGAGATCGATAGGCGGATTGGTAGGGCATCTACAGTTGTGCTGGCGCTGCACCGGTCTGTCGTGGTGAAGAGAGTCTCGATTTACCACTCGGTCACAAGCTCTGGGTGGTGACCAAAAGAACGAGATCACGGATACAAGCAGCTGAAATTAGTTTCCTCCGTAGAGTGTCTGGGCTCTCCCTTAGAGATAGGGTGAGAAGCTCAGTTATCCACGAGGGGCTCAGAGTAGAGCCGCTGCTCCTCCACATCGAGAGGAGTCAGTTGAGGTGGCTCGGGCATCTGGTCAGGATGCCTCCTGGACGCCTCCCTGGTGTGGTGTTTCAGGCACGTCCCACCAGGAGACGACCCAGAGGAAGACCCAGGACACGCTGGAGGGACTATGTCTCTCGGCTGGCCTGGGAACGCCTTGCGATTCCTCCCGATGAGCTGGAACAAGTGGCTGGAGAGAGGGAAGTTTGGGTCTCTTCACTTAGGCTGCTGCCCCCGCGACCCGACCCTGGATAAGCGGAAGAAAATGGATGGAGGAATGTGGTATGGTGGTACTGATTGCACTAACAGACCGTCCAAGAAGTCTCTGCTCCATTTTTCTCAGTAGGTAAAATTATATTTCTGCTGTGTATTTAAGATAAGGCTGCTTGGTCAAAAATGGGTTGAAATTATCAGATTTCTTGGCGGAGTTGGGAACCGCCCAGTTGGCTTCAAGTTTTTATTTTATTTTTTTTATTAAGCATTCATTGAATTACAAAACATGGCACAGTACAGAAAAATGATCACAATTAGCATTACAAGCAGACGAGTGCAAATGAAACAAAAGAGCTGAATGATTAAGAAGAAAAAAACCAAACATATACACCAACACAAATAAAATCAGATATAAAATAAGAAATTGAAAATAAATACATTTAAAAAAGGCTTAACCAAATGTGCCATTTTTCAACAGTATCACCCAAAGTTAAAACTTTGGATCCTTTCATGAATTTCAATGAACGAAAATAAGTAACCAGGTCAGTATGTAAGGCAATAAAAATAGGGAGATATTTTTTAAAGAACGGCTTTTGTGTATAAAATATTTATTATAGATTATTATAACATTTAACATGTGATCAATATTTTTATTTTCTGTAATGGAACCAATGAAAATAGTTTTTTTCTTTTGGGAGAAAACAGGTAAATTAGGAATTTTTGTAACCAACCAAAACTGTAGCTCATCCAAAATAACCTTTACAAACGCTCATAAAACACATGCTCAGTGGTTTCTATATCTTCATTACAGAAGGAGCAACCATTATAGTCCAAGTTGAACCGATGTTTCAAGAACTCTCCAGATGGATAAACACCATTGATTATTTTAAATTGCATCTCTTTTATTTTTGGAGCAACAGGGAACTGTAAAAATGTACTTCTTGCTTTCCTTTGAATTTCTTTAGATGGGAGGTGAGAAGCTGAAGATCTGTTGGCTAAGAAAGTTTGAAACTCTTTAATAAATAATTTTAGTTGGCTCCAATTCAGCTCTTCAGAAACCTACGGGTGACGTGAGGCATCTTTATATACAGTTTATGGTTAATTCTGAGCCCGGCAGCGCCCCCTGCTGTACGGTCATAAGTCCACATCAAGCGTTTCAAATGGAGCAAAAGGAGGAGTGTGCAAAAAGATAAAAAAGGGTGGCTTGTAAAGCAGTTTTTGTGACTAACATCAATGGTTTTGTGCAGTTGCCTTCACTGACTGTCTGTGTTAAATGAAAAAAACATGATTCAAAAATGTTTCTGTCGGAAGATCAATCAATCAATCAATCCAACTTTATTTATAAAGCGCTTTTCATACAACTGTTGCTGCTCAGAGTGCTTTACAGAATTAAAATGACTCCACAAAGACCACATTCTCATCTCTCCCCCACATAATTAAAAGCATGATCACAGTTATACCCCCCTTCCCCACCCCCAACCTTCATGCACGCACATACTAAAGAGCAGCAATAAAAAGGACATTGAGCTGAGTACAGAAGAGCCAGGTCAGGAAACGCCATCAAAGGCGCCATCTGCACCGGCAGCAGCACATAAACAGCAGCAGCCAAGGCACTGACCCAGGGCGCCCAGAAGAGCCAAGGCAGAGACCCCCACCTCCACCCAAGCACTACCTGGAGAGCATCCAGACAGCCACAGCCAACCACCGCAGAGGTCTCCCATAGAAGAAACACTGGAAGAAAGAACAAAATAAGTTAAAATATAAAATTATGTTATTATACCTGTGTGAATTAGTTTTGTTTCAAATGTACTGCACTAAGTGGAGCAAAAATATTAGAGCATTAGTTTATAGTTTGTGGCTTGTAGAAAATAATCTGTGTAGCTGCACTGAAGAATTGGTGAAGGTTTAACAGAAGCTTTGTGTCTGTGAGCAACAGACATTGTTTTACACATATGTATGTGGATGTGTTTTGCACCATTTCTCTGTTTAGTTTGATACATAATTAATTTAGATAAGCTTTGTAGTTCCTGATATATAAATTCATTTTGGGCCTGTTATTTTTGAGCAGATCTCAGAGGTCCAGGGGTTCTGTTTATTTCCTCTAAAGTTTATATATTTATTCCTAATGTCTGTATTCTAGGATCTTGCAAAACCAAAGTCAAATTCCTTGTTTATGCACACAATCTTGGCCAACAAAGCTGATTCTTCTACTGAACAACAACCACCTTCATTGATGCTCTAATTGGAATATTTAGGCATAGAAATTTGTGTTTGGATTAATAAATGAGGAGTTAAAATTAAAATACTGCCAAAATTGAATTGTGATTCCTTCTTAATCTGTGCAACATAAATTATGACGAGTCTAGTTTTGATTAAACTCTCTATAAAATAATATAAATTATTCATCAACAGTCATCAGCAGCAAAATTATTTTAGGCTTATATTGAAATGTGGTGGAGCATATTTCAACTCAAAGTTGAACAAAATCAGAAATATTTGCCTTTACTTTAACAATCTCCTGTGTTTTGATTTGCTTGTCAGAATCAATCATCATCAGCTGTGTGTTGTTAGGCAGGTAAGCTCTGATTGGACAGGACTGGCCCTTTTGCAACATTTATAAACCATCACCTTCCCCGCCATCACTACAGCAGTTGTTCAACATGATGACTGCTCAGGTCTTGCTGAGGTGAGTGAAAGGCCTGTGGGGTAATTTGTTGATTAATGGAGAGGTCTTCTGAATGTTTAATGTGTTTCAGGGTTTCCCTCTTTGCCTTTATGCTCATGGATGTTCATGGACTTCCAGTAAAAGGTGAGTTCTAGTCCCTGTTAGAAAGTGTAGTTGAACCTGTTTTCTAAGCTTTTCCTCTTCACCCAGGCTCAAAATCTCAAGGCAGACCCAGTGACTCTGATGGAGATCATGGTGGCTCTCACCAGGGAGCAGTTTTCTCTTCACCTGGATTTTACAGCACATCTGGAGGTGTTTCTAAGCCAGCAAAGGCAGTAGAGAAATATCTAGGTCCACCCCAGTATGTTCAGGCCCAGCCAATGCCTGTAATGCTGGGCTCAGCTATGTCTGGTCCAGGATATGCTGCAAGTGGTGGTTCCCTGGACCCTCTTCAGGGAGGCCCTGTTGCTGGCTCATACCTCCCAGTTCAGTCTGGTTCCCTTGTGCCTCTTCCAGCAGCATATGCTGCCAGTCCTCAGTCTGGAAGTCAGGCCAGCCTACCTGGTGAGTTTGGAAGAAATAACTTTGTTGGCTTTGAGTCTAAACTGACCAAACTCTTCACTTTGCTTTATCTTTTGTTTAGAGATGGAGTGGGTTATTCCCCCTCAAGCTTTTGAAGAAGCATCAGCCAACACTCAGCCTCAAGGTTTCAGTGTTGTTGGTCCACCACTTGCTCCTGCACCACCATCCCTCCAGTCTGGAGAAACTTCCAATGTTGTGAAGGAAGCTGAGCTTGGGAACTACCAGCAGCAGACCGAGGAGTTTGGTTACCCAGCTAACACAATGGGGCCTGGCCCGGGCCTTCCACCAGTAGCTCTGCCAGGTGTGGGTGGATTGTGGGGGTACCCTTCTCCCTACCCCTTTCCCTACCCTTATCCTGAGTTTGACTACAGGCTTCTGTATGGTCTGTACCCTCCTGGCACCTACACTACCTTCAGCAAAGACCATGAGAAGGGCAAAGACTACTACCAGACCATCCACTACCTGAAAGAACATGGCTCTGATGCTCCTCAGAACCCTGGAACTGGGCAGCAGAAGGTCTTCCCAGATGTCCAACAGAGATCTTAAAGCTGAGTTGCTGTGACCCAAATTTGTTAAATGTTCATGAGGTATATTATCTCATGTGGATAATTATAATAAATTGCTCTGAAATTTACTTTGGCTCCTGGCCTTGGGTATGATAACTGTAAGCCTATCGGAAACCTTAATTTCTTTTTTGAATTTAGCGTTCACTACAATGCTATGCTGCAGTCTATGCACGTGTGTCCATACCCACTGTAGACTATCTCAATCAGGCAAACTCCCCATGCAAATCCTGTCTCAAACCCTACAGGATTTAAGGGCGGGGTTTTCTTTTTTCAAAGGGTACAGGCGATCTTCACCACGTTCATACGGCCAGTAGATAAAAATTTGCAGATGCCAAGAAACTCAAAGGATTTTTGTGGAGCAGGGGACCAAAATCCTAAACGATTTGACTAAACAAAGAAAAGTCCTTTGTCAAATTGAGACGGAATTAAATGTGTTTGAGCTACAATTTCTATAATTAAAGTAATTGTGTATTTAATGACGCAGAGGGTCTGTAGCTGTAGCATGAACTAATGGTTTGCAAAAAATTCTGTTGGGCATATAAGATTTTTGTTTCTTTAATATATATATACACTGAAGATCCAGCATCGACCATTCCCTTCCAAACTAGATTACCTAACTCTTGTATGCAGTTTATCTGTAACTGAATGGCCTCATGACGGACTGCTGCTGAAGGGTGACTGGAAAATGATCCAGTCTCAGTCAAAATGAAGGTAGAACATTTTAGAGACTCCAACTCAGTTAACCTCACACTTAGTGTTTCCATCTTTTTTTGAAACTGCAATGAACATTCAAAAGCAAACCTTGGACAGGTGGGGAAAGACATGGAGCAAAGCTCGGCCGGGACTCGAACCAGGCACGGCCACATTGAGGACTGAAGCCTCTGCACATGGAGCGCCCGCTCTAACCACGCCACGACCCTCTGCTTAAACATTTGAGGAAAGGAAAATTGTAGTTCAAAAACACTGCCTAAACACTTATCTAGTGAGACACTCATTTAATCCCCTACCAAGACTCAAATTTGGAAAGACCTTGGCAATCAAACCCAACAATTTGGCTTGTTACCAGATTTGCAAACATCTAAGTTGGGATTTTGGTCCTCTGCTCTTCACAAAAACCGAATCCTTCAAGTTTCTTGGCAACGTACTCCGATTGCTAGTGGGAGAAAGATTGGCAAACCAGATTTCAAAACGGTTCCGCCACACCTAACAGCAGTTGGTTTTATCTACTGGCCCTTTGAATGTGAAGGTAATGCACACTTAATTGCCCATAACCCTGTTTCCATCTGTGGTGTTCTTCAGGACACACCATTTACATGGGGAGGCAGCCTGATGCCACTATTGAGCCTCTGATTTGGATATTCACGGGTAAACAAGCCATTACACTTTGCTTCCATAGCAGGACTGCACGTTCCAACTCCTTGCGCCGATTTGAAAACCGTAGTTTAAGTCTCACCCAGTGGCACTCATTTCAAATTTCCTTTTGATTCCTTTAAGTTTCACCTACGCCTTTGAAAAATGTAATGCGTCAGCAGCAATCGTATTAACCCCCTAGCTGGATTTGGGCATTTCCTTGCATCCAGGTTCAATTAGTTTCTCTATATGCATTGAGCCTTTTCAAGGCTCCAGCCAACCTTCTTGCCAGCTGAAAATAATGTGTGCATGTTTTGCAGCAAGGCACAATAAATGCATCTGCAAAATATAAAAATGTTTCCAATAAACTCACAGCCAACACCATACCAAAGGTCAGGAGCCAGAGTAAATTTTAGAACCATTTATTAAAAAATTCCGTGAGATATTGTACCTCAAACATTTAAGAAATTTGGGTCACATCAAGTCAACTTTAAGATCTCTCTGGGACATCTGGGAAGACCTTCTGCTGCCCAGTTCCAGGGTTCTTAAGAGCATCAGAGCCATGTTCTTTCAGGTAGTGGATGGTCTGGTAGTAGCCTTTGCCCTTCTCATGGTCTTTGCTGAAGGTAGTGTAGGTGCCAGGAGGGTACAGACCATACAGAAGGCTGTAGTCAAACTCGGGGTAAGGAAGAGGGTAGGGAGAAGGGTACCTCCACAATCCACCCACACCAAGACCTGGCAGAGCTACTGGTGGAAGGCCCGGTCCCATACTGTTAGCTGGGTAACCAAACTCCTCAGTCTGCTGCTGGTAGTTCCCAAGCTCAGCTTCCTTCACAACATTGGAAGTTTCTCCAGACTGGAGGGATGGTGGTGCAGGGGGCGCTGGAGGGAGTGGTGGACCAACAACACTCATACCTTGAGGCTGTGTGTTGGCTGATGCTTCCTCAAAAGCTTGAGGGGGAATAACCCACTCCATCTCTGAATAAAGGGTGGGAAGAAGAGTTGGTCAACTTTAGAGTCATCCAAGCCAATTTACTATCTTACCAGGTAGGCTGGCCTGACTTCCAGACTGAGGACTGGCAGCATATGCTGCTGGAAGAGGCACAAGGGAACCAGACTGAATTGGGAGGTATGAGCCAGCAACAGGGCCTCCCTGAAGAGGGTCCAGGGAACCACCACTTGCAGCATATCCTGGACCAGGCATAGCTGAGCCCAGCATTACAGGCATTGGCTGAGCCTGAACATACTGGGGTTGACCTAGATATTTCTCTACTACCTTTGCTGGCTTAGAAACTCCTCCAGATGTGCTGTAAAAATCCAGGTGAAGAGAAACCTGATCCCTGGTGAGAGCCACCATGACCTCCACCAGAGTCACTGGGTCTCCCTTGAAATTTTGAGCCTGGGTGAAGAAGTTTAGAAAACAGATTCATTTACACTTTCTAACAAATGAGAATTCACCTTTTACTGGAAATCCATGAACATCCATGAGCATAAAGGCAAAGAGGGAAACCCTGAAACACATTAGACATTCAGAAGACCTCTCCTTTAATCAACAAGTTGACGCAAGGGCCTTTAACTCACCTCAGCAAAACCTGAGCAGTCATCATGTTGAACATTTGCTGTGCTGATGGAGAGGAAGGTGATGGTTTACAAATGTTGCCAAAGGGCCAGTCCTGTCCAATCAGAGCGTACCTGCCAAACAACACACAGCTGATGATTGATTCTGACAAGGGAATCAAAATAAAATAAAATAAAGTTAAATATTTCTAATTTAGTTCAACTCTAAATGGAATAATGCTTCACCATACTTCAATATAAGCCTGGGTAAGACTTTTTATAACTTTGTTGCTGATGACTGTTGATAAAGAATTTCTATTTTTTTATAGAATTTAATCAGAATCAGACTTGTCATAATTTACGGTCCACAGATTAAGGAGAAACCAGAACTACATTTTTTAAAAATGTTTTGGTGGCCACTGTGACCTTTATTGGAAAGTGGACAGCTTATAGAAAGGGGGTGAGAAGTGGGCCTTAACCACTACGCTACACGATGCCCTAGAATTCAATTTTGGTAGTATTTTAATTTCAACTCGTTCACTCATCCAAACTCAATTTTCTATGCCTTAATATTCCAATTAGAGCATCAATGAAGGTGGTTGTTCTTCAGTAAAAGAATCAGCTTTGTTGGCCAAGATTGTGTGCATAAACAAGGAATTTGACTTTGGTTTTCCATGATCATGGCATACAGATATTAGGTATAAATATATACATTTTAGAGGCAATAAACAGAACCCTTGGATCTCTGAGATCTGCTCAAAAACAACAGGCCCAAAATGAATTTATATATCAGGAACTACAAAGCTTATTTAAATCATGTATCAAATTAAAAGAATCCTGAGAAATGGTACGAAACACATCCACATACCTGTGTGTAAAAAAACAATGTCTGTTGCTCACAGACACAAAGCTTCTGTTACACCTTCACCAATTCTTCAGTGCAGCTACACAGATTATTTTTTACAAACTACAAAACTAATGCTCTAATATTTTTGCTCCACTTAGTGCCGTACATTTTGTTGTGCTTCAGTCTATTTCCCCATACTTGACACTGAAGTCCCTTATTCTCCCCGGCTCTTTTGTTCTCTGACAACCTGGAAACAACAGAACAAATCACACAGGACTCAATAGTTTTAGTATGGCGTACATCGGGAAAAGAGTGTAATCTCTCAAAATACAAAAAAACACAACCGGAATAGAAGCAATCCAGGACATCTTTCCTCCTTATCATCTTCAGTGAATCAGGCAGATTTTTTAAAATGAAGGCAAATAAAGAGGATTTTTACATGATAGTGATGGAGATATTTGTGGAGCAGGATAGATGCATGCACTTCATACACAAAGGTAAGATCATACATGATTTTTAATTTTATTAAAATAAAATAAAAATCAGCAAAAATAAATTACTGTTTTTTACAGAATATTAAAATATTTTTTTTTTCAAGCTATCACATTATCAAATAGCATGGACATGATTAAAGCATAAATAAAAGTTGTTAAAGCGACACAAATGTTCAAATTCTCCTGCTTGTGCTGAGAGCTACCACAGTTAGCCCGTATCCTGTCTGTCTCTGTGTTGGGATTTTTTTTGTTTTTCTGGGACGGGTTGCACTGAAAAACCTGAATTTTCCCACGGGGATTAATAAAGTATTTCTGATTCTGAAAAGGACACATCCCTTCTTATTCATAATTCGAGCTTAAATTACATCTAAACAGATGAGATATAAAAACATTCACCACCCTCAGAGTTGTAATGATGGTAAACTTGACCTATTAAACCTAAAATGTTTTTTTGAACCAGGCTATAAACATGTTTTTTTCAGCTGGGAAGTTGGCATTTTTAACATGGGAGTCAATGGGAACTTGCTCCTTTCTGCAGCCAGCCCCTAGTGGATGAGGAAGGAACTGCAATTTTTATGACTTCCGGGTAGGCTTAAAATCTGGCAAACAGAGTTTGCCCCTTGGTATTAACAAACTGGAAATACCGCCATGCTTAGCACTATTAGGCCTGATCTTTCTATTGTGATCCTGCGGCTGTACGTCGGACATTCACAGAAGATTAAATCGCTAAAACGTTCCAGAAACTCACAAAACATTAATGCCGTCTGTGATAAATATTAATAGAACGGTGAGGCCTCTCAAAACAGCATCAATAGGGAGATAATGATAGAAGCTGAAGTTGGCTTCTGATTGTAGTCCGACTCACGGAAATGGCTAAACGGCGATTCCACATAATTTCCACTAATCTGAGCACCTTTTATCACCTCTAGTTTAAAAACTAAAATCCTTGTTGTTGGACAACTTTAAGGTGCATTAGTATGAAGGTAGTTTTGGTGCAAAAATATTTGTGTCTTGTAACTGGGAAGTTGAAGTCACAGAGGAAAGTTTTGTAGCAGTTTTGTAATTGTAGATTTTTTTCAGTCTTTCACAAATACAAAACAACAGTTACACTTCTTCAATCCCTTCAGTACAATGCATGAATTGCATTCTTTGAGTCACACTTGAAAAAAATCTTGCATTTACAGTTTTGCCCCAAATGATTCAAAACATTTGGTGCAAAAGTATTTGTGTCTTGTAACTGGGTAGTTGAATTGACAAATGAAATTTTTTGTAGCAGTTTTGTAATTATAGATTTTTTCTCAGTCTTCCACAAGAACAAAACAACAGTTACGCCTTTTCAATTCCCTAAATACAATGCACAATTTACGTTCTTTGAGTAATACTTTAAAAAAATCTTCCACTTACAGTTTTGCCCCAATTGATCTAAAACATTTGATGCAAAAGCCATCCACATACCTGTGTGTAAAGAAATAACCTGTGTATACTCCTTTGTTGCTCACAAACACAAATCAGTGAATGCAACTGCACAAAACCGCTGATTAGAGCCACAAAAACTGCTTTACAACCCACACCTTCTTATTCTCCACGCTCCTCCTTTTGCACCATTTGTACCACTGTCAAGAACGTTTTGTGATTTGTGGCTAATGCCTATGCCATACAGCAGGGGGCGCTGATGGACTCGGTACTAACAATCCGGAAATAGCCTCATGTTTAGGGGCTGAGGGGCTTGAGAGTGGTGTTGGGATCCTGCCGCTGTAGTTCGGGCATTCAGCGGATGTTAAATCCCCCAAAACATTCAATGAACTCTTTAATATGCATTAATAAAGGTGCTTGCGATAAATGTTGTTCTTTATTGTCTATTTAACAGAACGGCGAAGCCTTTCGGCACTGCTTAGGGATGGTGACCGAATGTGATTTAATTGATATGATAATGAAAATCATAATGTTCTCCCGTTGATCAATACACCTGGCTAAAACGTGTTGGACAGTCATTTTGTGGCTGCTGCTGGTGTAGAATTACGTTTGCTTAAAATTGTCCAAACGTTTTAGCAGCACTCCTAAACCAGTTTACAGACTTATTTTAATTTTTAAAATATTCACATCATATTTTATAGTTAAGTAAAATTAAAGTATTGTTTTTCATTTGGTGGTCCAGACATAACCTTAACTAGAACAATTCTTTGCTTTCTATGGAAGGGTGGCTCCAGCGTTACAGCAGAGACACCAGCTTTTATAGCTGGTCAGTTAGCAGTAGCTGCTTGGGGCGCTAACGGTGAGGCTTCGGTTGTGGCTGCTAGCCACCGTTAGCAGGAACTCGGGTCCTCATGGGTTGCCGAGCCACCATTAGCTCAGAACGTCCCACGGAGAACGACTCCCTTTTTGCGGGCGGCAATCAGCTCAGCGGCTCTCGGCTCCTGTAGCGTGCAGCAGCTTGTCCCCACACAATCTATTTCATCGGCCGGATATAGTTCACATGATCAGCAGGCTGTTGTGTCTTTGGATCGCTCCTCTCTCCTCGCCAGTGAGAATGGAAGCCCAAAGCACAGATTTTTCTCCCAATGCAAGTCTAGTGGGCTCATGGGTGAAAGAGGAAGAACGGAGCAGAGCGCTTTGCTCAAATAGGAGTGATGATGTCCCATGAGGTCCCCTTTTCCGGTTGAAACTGAAATGCATTGTGGGAATATCAGTTCCTACAACTGGAGGTCTGTGTTTGGTCCTGTCACCATGGTTCTGTCTCAAAAGAGCAAAGCTGCTTAGTCTAAATGGGATAATTATATATCAAAGTGCATTTCTGAGCAGCATTTTTTGGGTGTAATTCATTTACTCTAACATGACAATATTTTAGATCACTGAAGTCTTTATTTCGATGCGAGAACAATTTAAATAAACCTTGTAGTTCCTGATATATAAATTCATTTTGGGTATGTTATTTTTAAGGAGATCTCAGAGGTCAAGGGATTCTGTTTATTTCCTCTAACGTTTATATGTTTATACCTAATGTCTGTATGTTGGGAGCATGTAAAACCAAAATCAACTTCCGTGTTTGTGAACCAAATCTTGGCTAATAAAGCTGATTCTTTTACTGAAGAACAATCGCTTTCTCTTTAAATCTACTGGGAATATTGAGGTAGGCCTACAGAAGTTTGTGTTTGGATGTTGAAATTAAAATACTACCAAAATTGAATTCTGATTCCTCCTTAATCTGTGGACCATAAGCTCCTAAATAAACTCCTACCCAGGTTTATATTGATAGAGCATATTTCCATTTTACATTCAGAAATATTTGCCTTTACTTTAACCATCTCCTGTGTTTTGATTCCCTCGTTGAGAATCAATCATCATCAGCAGCTGTGTGTTGTTAGGCAGGTAAGCTCTGATTGGACAGGACTGGCCCTTTGGCAACATTTATAAACCATCACCTTCCCCTCCATCAGTACAGCAGTTGTTCAACATGGTGATTCCCCAGGTCTTGCTGAGGTGAGTTAAAGTCCTATGGGGTAACTTGTTGGTTAAGAGAGATCTTCTGAATGTTTAATGTGTTTCAGGGTTTCCCTCTTTGCCTTTATGCTTGTGGATGTTCATGGACTTCCAGTAAAAGGTGAGTTCTCATCTCTGTTATCAAGTGTAGATGAACCTGTTTTCTAAGCTTTTCCTCTTCATCCAGGCTCAAAATCTCAAGGCAGACCCAGTGACTCTGATGGAGATCATGGTGGCTCTCACCAAGGATTGGGTTTCTCTTCACCTGGATTTTATAGCACATCTGGAGGAGTTTCTAAGCCAGCAAAGGCAGTAGAGAAATATCTAGGTCCACCCCAGTATGTTCAGGCCCAGCCAATGCCTGTAATGCTGGGCTCAGCTATGCCTGGTCCAGGATATGCTGCAAGTGGTGGTTCCCTGGACCCTCTTCAGGGAGGCCCTGTTGCTGGCTCATACCTCCCAGTTCAGTCTGGTTCCCTTGTGCCTCTTCCAGCAGCATATGCTGCCAGTCCTCAGGCTGGAAGTCAGGCCAGCCTACCTGGTGAGTTTGTAAGAAATCACTTGCTGTACGTTTTGCTTGGATGACTCAAGAGTAAACAAACTCTTCTTCCCCCTTTATCCAGAGATGGAGTGGTTTATTCCCCCTCAAGCTTTTGAGGAAGCATCATCAAACACTCAGCCTCAAGATATGAGTGTTGTTGGTCCACCACTTCCTCCTGCACCACCATCCCTCCAGTCTGGAGAAACTTCCAATGTTGTGAAGGAAGCTGAGCTTGGGAACTACCAGCAGCAGACAGAGGAGTTTGGTTACCCAGCTAACACTATGGGGCCTGGACCGGGCCTTCCACCAGTAGCTCTGCCAGGTCTTGGTGTGGGTGGATTGTGGGGCTACCCTTTTCCTTACCCCTTTCCCTACCCTTATCCTGAGTTTGACTACAGGCTTCTGTATGGTCTGTACCCTCCTGGCACCTACACTACCTTCAGCAAAGACCATGAGAAGGGCAAAGACTACTACCAGACCATCCACTATCTGAAAGAACATGACACTGATGCTCCTCAGAACCCTGGAACTGGGCAGCAGAAGGTCTTCCCAGATGTCCCACAGAGCTCTTAAAGCTGACTTTGTGTGTGACCCACAGTTGTTGGTAAATGTATATGAGCTGCACTCTGCCAATATTTCCTGTGAATGTGGCCCAAATTTCAATAAATTGCTCTGAAATTTACTTTGGCTCCTGACCTTGGGTATGGTGTTGGCTGGCTGTATTTATTTGATGCCTTAATGGGATTTTTTTTTTTTGCGGCAATCATTTACTCCGGTGCCATGCTGGATCCTATAAAAAAGCATGCCCACTGTACACTTCCAGCTGTCAAGGTGGTTGGCTGGATCCTAGAAGGCCACAAACACTTCAGAGATGCCAGTCTAAAATGCATAATATCCCTTGTGTGAAGGGAAACTAGTAGGCCCTTGACAAAGCACATCTAGCTGTGTTAAAATGACTGCTACATCTCTGCCATTCTAACTTCACTGCCATAGGTGAAACTAAAGGGGGCTCAAATGAGACCCACAGACAAATTCTGGATTGGCAGTTATTTGAAAATGTCTTGACACTTGTGGTGGTCCATGACTTTTTTTTTTTTTTTTTTTTTTTTTAAATGAAGAACAACCTTGCAGTCACATGGACCCCAAAGTGTAACTGCCTGTTTACTAGGGAATTGCATCTAAATAAAGGCTCAAAAGTTCTACGGTCTCATAAGGGACAGCTATGTGGCATCAGCCTGAATCTGTCCCAAAGAATACCTCAGGCCCAGTCTACACAGATGAAACCAGGTGAAGATCTCCACAAGGAGTTTGTTTCAGGACACCAATTTGAAACTGGGTCCCAGTGGCGAAATCTCACGTTGTCTCCGTGATTACGAACATTTATTCTGCATGGATCACGTCGCCGCCCCTTGTCCTTTTTGATGTACCTTTTATATTTCAAATTTTCTCCTCCAGACCAGCAGGTGGCAGTAATGTGACCTACAGTCGACCTACCATCTGCAATGAAAACACCACGAAGTCGGGGTTCAGTTTGTCCTTTTGATAGTTATCGTAGTTGCTCTGTGTTCGCAGGTGGGAAACAAATTTTTTGATATTCAGTCAGGAAAGAATGATGCACATCTAACATGGCTTTAAATTGGGTGCGTTGTTCACGTGTATTATGAGGCAGATCCGACAAATCGGCGTGATTTTTCTGGTTTAAACCAGGAGCAAGAGCCCAGCATTCCTGGGCTTCGGGTGATAAAGTTAAATCTTAAAGTATTTCCCATCACTCTTTGTTACTTCACCAACACACCGCAAAACCTGTTTATTTTGTTTTACTTGAGCCATTGTTCGGGGTCCCAAGCAGAGTTTAATGTGGGGCCCACCTCCAGGAAAGCCTACCAGCTTCCACAGATCTTTATTTTATACTGTTCATATTTGATGTTTAAAAGACACTGCTTCCCTTTCTGTTGACCCTCTGGCCAAGAGAATGAAATTTTATTTATGAATAATCCCATAAAGTCATTACTGCAAGAGCAAGTAAGTTTGGCAACTGTAGGCTACTTAAAAAACGAACTTTGGACTATTTTTATTCTCTATAAAAGATGAAAAATAATCTGTTCTAGCTTGACTAAAGGTTTTTTATACAGCAGCGAACTATTTTTCCTGGTTAAGTTGGAGTCCTACGTGTGTACAGAGGACAATTGTCTGTACAATTTCCTAGAATTCTGCTTTAAAGTCGCAGCTCCGAATTAAGTCAAAGAGCCAACCTAATTACCTTGTCTTTTAAGGGTTCTACACTGTCTACTGCCAGACGAAATGAGGAAGTAACGCTATGAACCAGAACATCAACTTGTAAGGGTTAGAAATCAAAGTGCTGAGGAAATTAAGAATAGAATAGATTATTTCAAATGTGTTACAGCATTGTCTGATAAAGATTGACTAGAATGAATTTTTCTTGGTTTGGGGTAGTCAGTTAAAATGAACTCAAAGGTTATCAAACTATAGTCAAACAGGGTTATGTGGAAGTACTGTTATTTCTTAACACTGAATCCCATATGTCAGCACAAGTTCTAAAGTATGACAGGAGTGGGTGGTTCTGTCTATTCTTTGAGTAAAGCCAATTGAGTCTAAGATGGCATTAAAGGCAGCATTTAGTCACTTTCAGTGTCTACGTGAACATCAAAATCCCCCCATTAAAGAGCAAAGAGATCTAATCTAAAAATTGAGAGTAAGGGCCCAGTGGATGATACAAAACCACAAACAAAAGGGGTTTTAGTACTTTGCAGCTTAGATGAGGAGGTTTAGACGCTTAAAAGAGTTGTAGCTTATAATGAAGACTGGTCATCAGGAAAACTGCAGAGCTACCCCAGTGACCCGGGCAGATTCAAGAATCACTATCAGGTTCTGAGCAGAGAGCGCCTGAACGCCCGTTCTTACTGGAATGTGGAGTGGAGAGGAAAAGGTGTCGAGGTTGCCGTTTTATACAGCGACATCAGCCGGACAGGAGGCTCGGAAAAATGTGAGTTTGGGTGGAACGAGAAATCCTGGTCGCTGTACTGCCACCCCGCCGGATACAACTTCTGGAAAAACTTTGTCCACACTCCGGTGTCGAGTCTCATTCAGCCTCTACACGCCAGACTGGGGTTCCATAGCTCTGTGGACGACACTGCCAAGTTTACTAAACTGAAATAGTTTAGCGGTCTTCATTCGGTGTTTACATTTCCAGTTGTGCACGCTGATAGCTTATTGGTGTTTCTCAACTTCTTTGCACACAGTGTGGCCATATTTTACCACGTTCATGTTTCAGTCTGTGAGTCTTAATGTGACTGATTATGGAAAACTAAAGAATGTGCCTTTGTGAACAGAACCAATGTGAAGTTTGGTTTCTTTCCTACAGTCAAACTAAATTTGTTTTTAAAAAAAACATTAAAGAGGCTATATGCAACTTTTTCCCCAAAATAAACGTAAAACTAGCCTTTTTATTTGACCATTTCTGACTCCAACATCTCCTGATGAGCACACTGATACCTTGTCAGCTCACAGTGGGTGCACCTATAAGCCTGTATCCAATTTTTTTCTTTTTTCTGTCGGGTCTGATTTTCCCGCGCTGTCTGCAGATGTGACGTCAAGCGCGTTCATGTTAAATGTTTCAGATCACTCTGCTACCACCGCTAGTCAGCACTCGCAACCAGTGCAATGGATTGTGCGAATACACAGAAGAGACCAAGGACAACTTTGACACCAACAGTAACTCCACATAAGACTAAGAAAGTTAAACCCCTGAAAAGTGCCCGAAAAAGATCGAAGATTGAGAGCGACCGGCGTAGGAGCGCGTGCTGGGAAAGCGAGCAGAAAGGAAGAGTAGTTCCGTTTTTTGGCCACAGGTGTCAGTCGCGAGTTTAAATTTCAGAAGATTGCATATAGCCCCTTTAATATTGGAATGACTGTTCCCTGATTTCTTTTGTTTTTAAGTAAAATCAAGGCAGTGAAATTCTGAAAATGCATCAGGTAGTTTTTGTCTTTAGATTCATTATCTGCTAATTTCTCACTAAGCATATCAGGGAAAAGACAACTGTGATATTACTGTTGAAAACTGAGATGACTGTGATCAATCCACATATTCCTCATTCTTCAGGACACTCAGAGAGCTTTAGCATCTCTACCGGCAAGTTCTGTAGGAGGTTTGGGGCTGAAAGCAATGAAGGCCCCATCCAGTTCACCAAATATATTAACTTGCTGTGTTTAAATTCACAGCAGCCGAGATTTTAACCCACCAAACATTACAACCGTCTGGACGTCTGCGGGTGATATTACACTATTGCGATTCGGTGAATCCAGTCTAATCGATCAACAACACTGGCTCCAACAATGCTGTGGTTTGGTTTCTCTTACCTATGCTAAATAATGTGGGAATGTGAACCAAAGCTTTGAAAAATTAATAAAGCAGTTTTTTCTTCAACCTGCTTCAAGTCTCTTCTGTTCAAAGATCTCAGATAAGAATAGTAACTGTCCGCTATACTGAGGGTCTCAAAGCTTTTCTTTGGATATTGCCTGTATGGTTTTTTTTTTTCTCACTTGTAATCATGTACAAAACGTGTTGGGATAAAACTTCCAAAAAAAGGAGTCGATCCGTGTTTTCCCAGGATGCAGGGGGAAAACTCCAGAAAACACCTCCATCAGATCCCAATGGAAGCATTAACCATAACTTTGTTTATGCATATATGGCTAGTTTGTGGCTTAAAAACTTTGAAAAGGGTCTTGTTGGTGCTACATTTAAGATACAGTGGCTTGTAAAAGTATTCGCCCCCCTTGAACTTTTCCACATTTTGTCACATTACAGCCACAAACATGAATCAATTCTATTGGAATTCCACGTGAAAGACCAATACAAAGTGGTGTACATGTGAGAAGTGGAACGAAAATCATACATGATTCCAACATTTTTTTACAAATAAATAACTGAAAAGTGGGGTGTGTGTAATTATTCAGCCCCCTTTGGTCTGAGTTCAGTCAGTTGCCCATAGACATTGCCTGATGAGTGCTAATGACTAAATAGAGTGCACCTGTGTGTAATCTAATGTCAGTACAAATACAGCTGCCCTGTGACGGCCTCAGAGGTTGTCTAAGAGAATGTTGGGAGCAACAACACCATGAAGTCCAAAGAACACACCAGACAGGTCAGGGATAAAGTTATTGAGAAATTTAAAGCAGGCTTAGGCTACAAAAAGATTTCCCAAGCCTTGAACATCCCACGGAGCGCTGTTCAAGCAATCATTCAGAAATGGAAGGAGTATGGCACAACTGTAAACCTACCAAGACAAGGCCGTCCACCTAAACTCACAGGCCAAACAAGGAGAAAGCTGATCAGAAATGCAGCCAAGAGGCCCATGGTGACTCTGGACGAGCTGCAGAGATCTACAGCTCAGGTGGAGGAATCTGTCCATAGGACAAGTATTAGTCGTGCACTGCACAAAGTTGGCCTTAATGGAAGAGTGGCAAGAAGAAAGCCATTGTTAAAAGAAAACCATAAGAAGTCCCGTTTGCAGTTTGCCACAAGCCATGTGGGGGACACAGCAAACATGTGGAAGAAGGTGCTCTGGTCAGATGAGACCAAAATGCAAAACGCTATGTGTGGCGGAAAACTAACACTGCACATCACTCTGAACACACCATCCCCACTGTCAAATATGGTGGTGGCAGCATCATGCTCTGGGGGTGCTTCTCTTCAGCAGGGACAGGGAAGCTGGTCAGAGTTGATTGGAAGATGGATGGAGCCAAATACAGGGCAATCTTGGAAGAAAACCTCTTGGAGTCTGCAAAAGACTTGAGACTGGGGCGGAGGTTCACCTTCCAGCAGGACAACGACCCTAAACATAAAGCCAGGGCAACAATGGAATGGTTTAAAACAAAACATATCCATGTGTTAGAATGGCCCAGTCAAAGTCCAGATCTAAATCCAATCGAGAATCTGTGGCAAGATCTGAAAACTGCTGTTCACAAACACTGTCCATCTAATCTGACTGAGCTGGAGCTGTTTTACAAAGAAGAATGGGCAAGAATTTCAGTCTCTAGATGTGCAAAGCTGGTAGAGACATACCCTAAAAGACTGGAAGCTGTAATTGCAACAAAAGGTGATTCTACAAAGTATTGACTCAGGGGGCTGAATAATTACGCACACCCCACTTTTCAGTTATTTATTTGTAAAAAATGTTTGGAATCATGTATGATTTTCGTTCCACTTCTCACGTGTACACCACTTTGTATTGGTCTTTCACGTGGAATTCCAATAGAATTGATTCATGTTTGTGGCTGTAATGTGACAAAATGTGGAAAAGTTCAAGGGGGCCGAATACTTTTGCAAGCCACTGTATGTCCAACTGTGTTACTTTGTTTTATGAAATGGAAAATAATAGAACAATTGACAAAGATTCTGAATTTTCATTTAAAATTGACCCAAGTTACCTGCTATAGTATATAAGCATGTCCCTCCCTTCAGATTAACTTTCTAATGTAATTGAACTTAATTTTGAGAACAAGAAGAAATCAGAATTGTTTTTTAGGCCAATGTTGAAAGGAAGACTTCTTAAGACCAGAGGTGGGCAGATTACCCCAAAATTGTACTCAGGTAAGAGTAGCATTACGTCAACATATTTTTACTCAAGTAAAAGTGAAAACTAGCTCTCCAATTAACTACTGAAGAGCAAAAAAGTGACAACAACGCCACTCAATTACTGAGTAACTGATCATAACATCTGATTTAATATTTTAAAATCATGTCATCAGACAAAAATGTAAAAATATCCCCAAATTCAGTTATTTTACAGACTAAAATGAATTCAGACAATAGAAACATTTCCTTTTGTTAAATGTAATTTTTTATCAAACTTATTATCAAACTTATCATTCCGGAATTGCGCCGCTCAAGGTGGCAGCATGTTGGAGTCGCTCTGTTACTTTGGTTCATATTTTTTTCTTTTTTAAAACTTTAATTCTTCCATTTCTGGTAGAAACATTGTTTTTGTGGACAACTGTTCTCTCTGGTTTTGAATGCTGTGCAGCTGGAATGATTTTTGCTGATACTTTATATTTTGGACATTTGTTATGATGCATAACCATGGCAACAAGGTGGTTTACAACTGGCAGCAGCTGATTAACATCACAAAAGCTCAAATAAGACCTCAACTACAGCCACAAAACCCTGATGAGTTGAAAAGAAGACGCCATAGATCCAGAGCGTCCTCTACATCAGACTGTCATACAACTACAGAGCGTCTTCAGTCAGAGGCTTCTTCAGATCTGCAGACTGCTACAGGAGATCATCCCTACCCACAGCCATCAGCATCTACAACAAATCTTTGAAGGAACTTGCATAATGAGTTACAACAACATTTAATTTCCCTTTGGGATTAATAAAGTAATTTTGAATTGTTTTTGAATTGAATTTGATTAATACTCACACAGTAGATAATGTACACACAGTATATGTTAGAAAAGGGTAAAGAACTTCCATTGTGACTAGTTTTTACTGGATTTCAACAGGTTCAAAAGATAAAACAGTTTACTTGGGAACTGTGTCCATAAAGATTCAAAAGCTTGAACAGGAAGTCTCACTTTAAACACATACTGTAGCTTTGAGTCTCAGACTTATGAATACTTACATTTGTTCTTAATTCAATGTAGCAACAGTTTGTTGAGTATTCAGAAATTTTACTCTAGAGTAGCGATACTTCATAATGTTATTACTCAAGTAAAAACAAAAAGTACGGTGTAGTAAAACGACTCCTAAAAGTGCACCCCCACCCCCATACATACAGAAGCGTTTAACAGCCAGTCTAGTTTTTGTTGTTTTTTAAAATAATTTCTTCCTAAATGTATGGAAGCATAGAGCTGCCACACCGCAGGTGAAATTCAAATTCAATTCAAATTCAAAATTACTTTATTAATCCCAAAGGGAAATTAAATGTTGTTGTAACTCATTATGCAAGTTCCTTCAAAGATTTGTTGTAGATGCTGATGGCTGTGGGTAGGGATGATCTCCTGTAGCAGTCTGCAGATCTGAAGAAGCCTCTGACTGAAGACGCTCTGTAGTTGTATGACAGTCTGATGTAGAGGACGCTCTGGATCTATGGCGTCTTCTTTTCAACTCATCAGGGTTTTGTGGCTGTAGTTGAGGTATTATTTGTGCTTTTGTGATGTTAATCTGCTGCTGCCAGTTGTAAACCACCTTGTTGCCATGGTTATGCATCATAACAAATGTCCAAAAATAAAAAGTATCAGCAAAAATCCTTCCAGCTGCACAGCATTCAAAACCAGAGAGAACAGTTGTCCACAAAAACAATGTTTCTACCAGAATTGGAAGAATTAAAGTTTTAAAAAAGAAAAAAATATGAACCAAAGTAACGGAGCTACTCCAACATGCTGCCACCTTGAGCGGCGCAATTCTGGAATGAATTCCGAAAGAAGATGATATTTCTGTAAATTTTAAAAATGTTTTGGCTAAAAACTCAGGCGAATAATTTGGTGGGCAGTACAGATTCATAATAATAATTTCTTCACCCTGTAAAACACCCTTAATAATAACGTCTCTCCCATCTGCATCTTTGATACAGGTCGTTAGGTGAAATTGTATTCTTTTACTTATGAGAATTACAACACCCCTACTGCTGGTGGTAAAAGAAGTATACCTGGCGAACCCAGCCATGATTCAATTCGAGGTGCTCGTTATCATTAAGATGCGACTCCTGAAGCAGTGCCACGTCAATGTTTTCCCTCTTTAATAAAGTAAATACTTTTCTCTGTTTGACCTTACTTCGCAGACCCCTTATGTTCCATGAACAAACTTTTACATTATTACATGACACATGACATAAGCAAGGTTGTCAATAGGACATGCACTTAAACCAGGAAGACCAAGCAGTTTCAATAAACTAAGGTTGCACCATAAAATACAAAACACATCTAACCAGATCAGTATTGAGCCTAACCACCGACCAAAAGAAAAAAGGAAAAAACACAAGCAAGCGCCCTAAAGTAAATAACTAGATAGTAAAATAATAAAGCTGATTTTTCTAAGGTCCCCCCCCCCCTCTCCTTTCCCCCACATTTACTCATTCAGAACCAAAACTAATATTAAAGTACAGAAAAAGCGGGTTGTATACGAACATATTTCAACCTTTATAACAAGGAAGAAAAGGCAAACCAAATCGCACGTATATCCAACTCTAGTCTTTGCAAGCTAGTCATGTGAAGTTATATAACCTCAGGCCAATGCCTCTCATTCCTCGTTTGCAACGCTGGCCGCAAAAGAGTTGGCCTCCACCGGCGACGGGAAGGATTTGTTGGACCCGTTGAGCGACACCCGCAGCCTCGCGGGGTAGAGCATGGCATACTCTGCACCGATCTCTCTCAGACTCTTCTTAGCCTCAGCGAACTCCTTTCGTCTGCGCAACACGGCAGCAAAGAGGTCGTTATAGAACGAAATCTTGTTACCCTCCAGGGTGATGTGCCCCTCCGCTGCTTTGCGCCGCGCTGCCGCCATCACTCTCTGCTTATCTGGAAGCGAATGGAAACTGACAATAACCGGGCGCGGGCGCCGGCCGTCCCCGGGTTTGGGTGCGAGGAAGCGGCGTGCTCGTTCAAGATTGACGCGGCCGTCTTTCATATCCACGCCGAGAAAAGTTGGCAACCAGTGTTCAAAAAAGTCCAAAGCGTTCTCGCCCCCTCTGTGTTTTCTGGAATATTAAATATGCATATATTCTTTCGTCGTCCCCTGTTTTCCAAATCATCGATGTGGTCTTCAAGGGTCTTGACTTTCTCCTCCAGAGCTTTTATGTTAGCAGTGAGGGGCTCGTTAGCCGCTTCTAGCTGTGCCACTCTGTCCTCAGCTTCGTCCAGGCGCTCATTAGCTCATAAATATTTGGGCGCGTGCGGAGCTCCTGCAAACACGTCTGTCCCCCAAGCCGCCATTACCGATCCCCCCCAATTTTTACATTTGAACAATATACTGTACACGTTTATCACGTGACAAAAAACGTTTCATGTTCTTACAATAAAAACGTATTGTTCAAACAATTAATTTTATTGTACAAACGTGACAAGTTTTTTGTTTGAACAATATATTTGATTGTAACCACGTAAAACGTGCTGCGTTCAGAAACCCAAATCAGGCTGATTCAATTCAATTCAAAATTACTTTATTAATCCCAAAGGGAAATTAAATGTTGTTGTAACTCATTATGCAAGTTCCTTCAAAGATTTGTTGTAGATGCTGATGGCTGTGGGTAGGGATGATCTCCTGTAGCAGTCTGCAGATCTGAAGAAGCCTCTGACTGAAGACGCTCTGTAGTTGTATGACAGTCTGATGTAGAGGATGCTCTGGATCTATGGCGTCTTCTTTTCAACTCATCAGGGTTTTGTGGCTGTAGTTGAGGTATTATTTGAGCTTTTGTGATGTTAATCAGCGGCTGCCAGTTGTAAACCACCTTGTTGCCATGGTTATGCATCATAACAAATGTCCAAAAATAAAAAGTATCAGCAAAAATCCTTCCACCTGCACAGCATTCAAAACCAGAGAGAACAGTTGTCCACAAAAACAATGTTTCTACCAGAAATGGAAGAATTGAAATTTTAAAAAAGAAAACAATATGAACCAAAGTAACAGAGCTACTCCAACATGCTGCCACCTTGAGCGGCGCAATTCCGGAATGATGTGGAGAGCCCTCACTTTTGAGAACTGGCCTGGTATGACTTGGTAGCAACATGGCAACAAAAACGTTTTTAGTTTCCTTCTCAGTGTACGCATGCTTGTTTCAATACTGTCCAAGCTGTGCAATAACAACTAAATCTCTGCATGCTTCAATCCAGGCATAAAATAGAACTTAATCAGTTCAGATGGATGAGACATTTTCTGTCGCTGAGCTGCCCCGTCATCAACGCTTTGTTTCAAAATTATGTTCGAACAATATACTTTTCATGTTCGTACAGTAAAATATATTGTTCGAAGAATGTATAATATTTTTATCGTAAGAACATGAAACGTTTTTAGTTATAACGTGATAAATAGGTATGTTGTTAAAATGTGAACATTACATTGTAAGAACGTGATAGTGTATTGTACAAACAAAAAAGTTATAATGTTCGAAACAATAAAGTTTCACGTTACAACGTGACATTGCTCTATTTTTATTTCACCTGCTGTGTGTCAGCTCTTTGTTTTCAGTATGAAGGTGTTTGGCTACACCAGTAGGGGGAGATAGAGAGCTTTATGACATCTTCGACTCGGCAAAGAAGAGAAAGGCCCATTGCCTTACATGGACATTACTTCCGGTGATGTTGCCTCCCCCTCCCCCACCTCCTGTTACCGTTATCAGGGTTTGGGTCGGACCAACGCTTCTGACTGTGATTTACTCTCGTTTTTCCCCCCATTTAAACTGGAAGTAATTCAAAATATCGAGTGTTTTTTACACCTCCGCGTAGCTTAGGAGTTTGGCTTTTTTCTCTCTCTCGTTTATTAGATATTTTAATTTAAATCTCTGGCTTTGTTTATTGGGGTCTTTTGTGTTGAGTGATGGGGGGTCTTGTTGAATCGTCTTCTTGAAGGAAACTTGGTGACCTCGTGGAGCTCCATGCTTTTATTGTTTTGGGGTTTTTTTTGCAAATAACGCGAAAAGGTGTCCAGGATAAACCTAAAGCTTACTTCCGTGCATTTATCCACTTTCTACAGGTGAGTTTAATTTTAGTTTAGTTTTATTTTGGGAGTCGTCTGTCTAATAGTGTACACTACGTTATTTTGGCCACCAGATGGTGCAGTTTCATTCCTTTTCCTCCAACCTTTAAATTATAAAATTATTGTTAAAATATTTTTTGGCAACGTTTTTGAAATATTTTACTACAAATTATAATTTATACACGGAGTCTTACTGGGTCCTTATCGTTTTTGTGGCTTTTCTGTGAGGGATTTAGATTAATTTTGCCTTTATTTTGTGTTTTACATGGATGCAGCTTTCATCAGATCTTTTATTTTACCTAATTATTTAGTTGTTGTTTTTCAAGTCATATTTGTGCTAAGATTGATTCACTACAGAAGAAAAGCACGCAGGAAAAAAATGGGCTGACCACTGTTTATCATTAAATCAGCTTAACTCCTCATATTTGTATATCTTTGTGGCTTTCATCTTACCCACCTTGTAATGTGACTTATGGTAAAATTGCTCATGGTAAAACAGAAACGTAATTTTTTATCTATTAGCTTATTGATATGATTTATGGCCTCAGTTTATTTTCCCAGAAGAATGAACCTCAAAGCATTGAGCCCCATCCCCCACCACAACGCCCACCATCCCTTTCTATCCTGCTCCTGTGCAAAGAAAGTGTTTTCTGGAACTGTGTGTAGAATAAATGAATTCAAACAAGGCCCGCATGAAAATGGCCTTCCAAATCTACATTGGTAATATGCATGCTGATAGGTCTTCTAGTGAGAAGGAGCTATCAGGTATTTCTTTCAGGACTCCTGTAAACAAATTTGCTTCAAGTAGTTGAACCGACAAAGTTTTGAATGGACTGGCAATTTGCTTGGGAAAATATGTTACTTGGCAATGCAGTAAATGGTAAAGTGTAAGATGAAATTTGTTTTGGAGGATCTTTCCCCCCTTATTTTATCTAGACACATTTCAATTCAGTTTATTATATAGCGCCGATTCACAACCAATGTCATCTCAAGGCACTTTACAAGAAAAGTCATTTGAATACATACATTCCATCAGTTTATTTAGTTTTCTATTTAAGGAATCCCAGCAGATTGAATCAGTTGTGCCCCGTTGATGCAGACTCCAACCACAGCAATCCCTCATACTGAGCAAGCATGTAGCGACAGTGGAGAGGAAAAACTCCCCTTTAACAGGAAGAAACCTCCAGCAGAACCAGAACCTGGCTTAGTACTAGAGGCCATCTGCCACGACCGTCTGGGGGTTCGAGAAGACAGAGCAGAAACACAGAAAGAACAGAAGAACATGTAACTATGTATTTCAGGATCATAATGCGAATCTTGTTGAGACATTTGTTTTCACAATAACTCTTTGTGAGTAATTTACTTGTGCAAAATACACATTTCTGTAAAACCAGCTAACTGTGGTGCATTTCTTACATGCAAGAATAAATCAATGATGTACTTGCAGAGCAATATATATATTAGTTTTGCAGCTTTTTTACATAGTTTAACTTAAAAATAAGGTTTTGTTGGCATTTTATTCACTAGACCAATAAGTTGTGCATTATTGTGATATCGTAGGAAAATAACACATGGTTTCCATTTATTTTACATATTAGAAGAAAATTCTCCCCGCTTTTAAAGCAAAATAAATTAAATGGGAATAGTAATTCGCTGAAGAAGCTGAACAGAAACACTAGTTAAAAAATATAAAATAGGTGAAATGTTAGAGTTTGAGTACATTTGTTGAAGAACTAGAAAAGCATGTGGTTTTTGTTCCCCCTTTCTCTTCTCTTTTCCTTAAAAGCAGAAGGCGAAAAGTGCTATAGAAGTTGAAGTCAAAGCAGACAAACCATCTTCCTTATCGGTTAAAGTCAGTGTTACAACTAGAGGGAAAACTAACACCAGTGAAACATTTTAAAGCTGAAGATGTTTTTAAAAAATGGTACATTAAGAGGTTAGAGGTTGAAAAAAAAGGCAAATGAACAAGTGTAACGTAGTACAGAGTAGAGTTAGTTAAGCGTTGCTGCTAATCTGAATAGCATCACATTTGCAAGAAGAAATATTGTCACCATAGTGGTTTGTCCTGTGTGTCACTATTTGGAGAATTTATTTGAACTCTTGAGAGCTTTAAGTGAAGGCGATTTAACTTTTCATCTCAAATACCTTCTTCAGTTCCAAACCTAGGTTGGAAGAATAAGGGGCTGTTTACACAACAACGTTTTTCAGCAAAACGGAGGTTTTTCTCTCCGATTCGGCCTCTCGTTTACACGACAACGGGAAAACAGGGGGCGAAAACGCAGCTTTTGGCAAACGGCTTCCAGAGTGGAGAGTTTTGAAAACGCTGAGGAATTCGTTGTCGTGTGAACGCAAGCTGGAGACTTTTGAAAACGATGACGTCACTGCCAGCCGCCTACGGACATGTTGCACTTGCGCACTCCGCCTTTCTACAGAAAAACAACAACAATGGCGGATCCAGGTATGCGGTTACTGCTGATGCAGCTTCTGAAGTTATTTGGTCTCTGTAAGCAAAACTTAGAGATCATCAGGCTTCTATGTGATCGCCACAGAAACGCATACAATACGTGCGCCAAATAATCAATACGCCTTTATTTAAGCGGAGGAGAACTACAAGAAGCCCGCCATTGTTAGTTATCATGAAATGTATCTTTTCCGGGTTGTGAGGGGGAAAACTTGGAACACTGCATACACGGGGCACACTGCCATCTAAAGGCCGGCCATATGTACTACATCGTTTTCCATCGCGCGCTCTGTCGTGTAAACGCAGTGCGTCTTCACCCGCGTATTCAAACAAAAACGGCAACGTTGTCGTGTAAACAGCCCCTCAGGCTTATAAGATGTAATCAGGAACAGTCCCAGTAACAGGGAAGTAGAAAACACTAACGAGGCCATTGTTATCAATTAATGGGGCCATCAAGGTCACATGGCACCCTGTATCCACCCTCTGTTCACTTTCCTGTAGGGCGGTGCTTCTCAAATGTTGGGGGCCCGGTGAGGTGGCCGAAGGGGGTCACTAGGTGGCAGCAGTGCTCAAACTTATCCACAGGCTGCCTTTTCAACCCAGCAGAAGAAGAAGTCTACACATACAGAGCTGAAGGATGGTGTAGGGCTCTATGAAGTCCACAATGTGGGCTGGGCGATATGGACTCAAATCTATATTGCGATACAATCTGAAGCATGTGCTGTAACGATATTTATTGCAATATATTCTGTTCTTCTGTTTATAAATTTCGAAATGACTGTTTTTGAACAGTCTCACATTTCAGATGCACTGCAGCATAACAACTTAAACTATAGAATGCCATTTAAAGAACATTTACTATGCAAAATGCATTTTAAAAAATAAAAATATTTTTCCAAAAATGCAACTCTAAAATTCTCATAAAATAAAGATATTTTAAATAAATTCTAAGCTAAATCTTATGAAAACACAAAGCGTAAAATGTAAAAGTAGAAATAACATTTTTTTTCTTTCCTGATTACTTATTTATGAATTTAATACTGCACAAAAATAAAGCTGCACATATTTGAATTAAAAGTGCTTTAAGTTCAATAGGTTTCTTCTTTCGTTAAATAGAAAACAAAAAAATTAAAACTTTCAATATCTAGTGTAAATACGAACTCTGGACATCAATATTTATCCTACTTGCATACCTGGTACAAAGTACATAGGCACAGCTTGATGACATCACCAAAATGCACAATCACGGTAGGCCGGTATAGACAAAATCTCTACTGTTGGCTAAATTGACACCATTTCTACCATATACCATTTATATCGCCCACTACTAGTCCACGGTTTGGGAAAGGCGGATGAAATCGAGGATTTTAACAAACAATGTGGAATACACAATGAAACGCTGTTCCTGTAGTGATCTGGCGGCTGCAGCTCCTGTACCTGTTGTTACCTGGTTAGGCGGGAGTTGGGTCGGCCTTCCTCTCCACACAGACAGAAGAAACCGGCCGGCCATGGAGAATAAAAACTCACTGAAACACTGACGTCCTACAAAGAAAAAGAAAAAAACTCGGAGCTTGGTGCAAGAGTCAGAGTCAGGGATGTTTATGAATGTGGAGAACAACCCATCTATAAGTTCCATCAGCTCACCGTGACGACCGCTGATAGTGTCACATCAGAAGCAAGGAGAACACTAAACCACTGACATGCTTTTATTTTACTGGAGTCTGGGACCAATTTAGCAAATAAAAACCAGCAAAGGTCCTGGTCAAAGTGAGCACGAGGATTTACTGTTTTCAAGTCTCTTTATGAGACAGATTTTGGTGGTGAGAGATTTTCTTTGATAAAATGTGAAAAACATGAGATTCTTCATTCTGCACATAATGTTGTCAGA
>OY747714.1:42910540-43028040 GCA_963556495.2 Valencia hispanica | reverse complement strand
TTGTTTTCAATGCAGTGGAACCTTTTATTCAATGAGATCCCAATATTACCACATGTATCTACTTTGGTTGTGTCCTGTTAATATTCATTAATGAAGATGAAATAATATGTTAAATCTCTGAAAATTTGTTGATTGTTATTACATAAATATCCAATTAATCAACAACCTCGCTGTCTAAACCGTGGGTCTGCAACCTCATCACCCCTAGGAGCCATTTCTGCCATTTGTCCGGCTAAATAAAACGGGTTTAGAGCCGCTAATATTACACAGCCTTTTCTGGGGCGAAACATTTTTAGTAAATTTTTTTTTAATTTTTTTACTAAATATTATCTACTAAAAGGAACTTTTGCCTTTTTATTTATATTTTAAAATGAAGAAACAACATTTTTGCAAAAAACGGGGATGGATACATTACTTCTGTTTTGTTTCTATACATCTATGGGATGTGGATTTTTTTTTTTTAAGGCATAACATTTCCAACCTGATGATGAGAAAAGAAACGGACCTAAAGAGGTTTTAGTGCTACTTTTAACGTCATTCTGTTGGGGAAGTTCAATTAAAGTAGAAAAACTGCAAACAAAAATCTACATTTGTTGTTCTATCTACATAAATTTTTTTTTTTTAAATGTTGGTTCTTGATCATTTTTAACCAACGATATTAGGAGCCGTTGTAGACGGCCGAAAGAGCCAATTGTGGCTCCAACAGCAGGTTGCAGACCCCTGATCTAGAGCCACAAAAAGCAAAACAACTCTTCAAAGTAAATTATTTATTTTTGTTTGATACATTTTCTTCAATACAAAACGACAAAAATGATGAAGAAGCACATAGTTTGGGACCTACTGACACATTTTTTTAATTAATTCATACGTTCTTTACACTGCTACTGTAATTCTGTTTGAAACTGTTTCAAGTATATTGCATGAAAACGCCTCGGAAAATGCCTAAAGCTAGCATTCTCAAGTTACCTTTTTATTTCAAAGTGTTGCTAAAGTCTATGGCATTTTTCAGCCAAGTTACTAAGAGCCACAGGTTGCTGACACTTGGTCGAAAAAAACAACAACACACACTTATAATACATGTTTTTACTCTGTAAATATTTAAACGTAAGTTATTTTATGTTGGGTTTTTTTTACCTTATATGATCTGTGAAAGCAGTACCGGAATAATTCAAAATCCCAGAATTCATAGCTGGAAGCTAAGCTCAGGTGATAAACATGTTTACATCAGATATCGATCTGTGTGCAGGCAGGCAGACGAGCCTGAAAGCTGTCGGTTCAAATCCTGCTCCGCCAGACCGAGCTGCATTTTTAAAAGAGCAAGTTTCTTGCACCGCAATTAGATCGGCGTCATAAAACACAACGCTCACGGTTCACTTTCGGATCCTGCTCCGTCACCAGGGTCTGAATCATTAACAGGTTTTATATCTTCTCCTCGATTATAAAGCGATTAAACCAGCATCGACGGTTAAAGCTTCAGGTATTTGAAAACATCTGACAAAATCCCCAAATGGTCTCGTCTTCACCTGCCTGAGTTCAAGTCAATATCTGCCACTTTTCCGGCCAAGGCGATGTTTGAGCTTTTTGATCAGGTGCTTTTTTCTCTCTCACTGTTTAAGAAAATATATTTCTTATCCTACAAAAGGGAGGAGCTGTTGGCATTTTGCACAACTGGGAACGACCAGAAATCTGAGCCGCCACTGAAAAACAAAACCTGGCCATCATTTAACCCCTTCTCTCCTGAGGACACAACAAGAGTCGTAAAAACAGAGATGAGCTGCACCCTTTAGCTTCTGCCTGATGACCAGCTAACTCAGAAAAATGACAAAAGATGCTCACATCAAGTCTCGGTTACAGCCAAGCCCTGAGCTTTTTAGAAAGTTCCATGGAAGAAAGAAAACTAGGGAAAATCTTAAAGAAAAATGCTATATCTCATTATACAGTCAACATGACAAGACAAATTATTAAATATCGATTCCAACAAATATTCATTTTTTAAGTCACTTTTCCCAGATTCAAACATCTTAAAAGTACCTTCATTTTACAGCAGATGGCCAGCGTTTATGTGTATTATAGCTGCAGAATATAAAATGGGACAAAAAAGGATTTAGTCAGCCACCGATTGTGCAAGTTGCCCCACTTAATAAGTTGAGAGAGGTCTGTAATTTTCAACATAGGTATACTTTCAACTGTGAGAGAAAGAAGGTAAAAAAAAACAACAGAAAAACAACTTTGTGGGGTGTCGCGTGGCGTAGTGGTTAGAGCGGGTGCCCCATGTGCAGAGGCCTAGGGCCTCGACGCGGCCGTCCCCGGTTCGAATCCCGTCCCGGGCGACCTTTGTCGCATGTCTTCCCCCACCTCTCTCCCCCTTCAAAAACTCTGTCCACTGTCAATAAAGCCCACTCGGGCCCAAAAACCTTTTTAAAAAAAACTTTGTATGATTTTAAAATAATTTATTTGTATAATGGTGCAGAAAATAAGTACTTAGGCACCTGCAAACAAGCAAGAATTCTGGCCCTCGCGGACCTGTTACTTCTTCTTTAAGAAGCTCTTCTATGCTCCACTCGTTACCTGTATTAATGGCACCTGCTTGAACTCCTTATCTGTATAAAAGACACCTGTCCACACCTTTAAGCAGTCAGACTACAACCTCCAACATGGCCAAGACCAGAGAGCTGTTCAAGAACACCAGGAACAAGACTGGGATGAGCTCATCTACAAAAGGCAAGCAGCTCGGTGAGAAGAGAACAACTGTTGGAGCAATTAATAGAAAATAAGTCTTTGACAATCTCCCACAACCCGGGGCTCCAAGATCTCACCTTGTGGGGAACACATGATTTTGAGAACGATAAGGAATCAGCCCAGAACTACACTGGGAGAACTGGTCAATGACCTGAAGAGAGCTGGGACCACAGTAACAAAGGTTACTATTAGTAACACACTACGTCGTCGAGGATTAAAATCCTGCAGCGCTCGAAAGGCCACCCTGCTTAAGCCATCACATGTCCAGCCCTGTCTAAAGTTCGCCAGACACCATCTGGATGATCCAGAGGAGGACTGTCCCAATGTCCTTTTTTACTTTTTCTTTTAACTGTGTGTGTGCATGGGAGTTGGGTTGGGGGGAGGGGGGTATAACTGTGACCATGCTTTTAAATCTGTGGGGGAGGGAAGGGAAGGTGGTTTTATGTGGGGTCATTTTAATCTGTAAAGCACTTTGTGATGCAACTTCTTGTATGAAAAGCGCTTTATAAATAAAGTTTGATTTGATTGGGAGAATGTGATGTGGTTAGATGAGACCAAAGTAGAAATCTTTGGTATAAACGACACTCGCCATGTTTGGGGGGGGGGGGTGCTGGGTTGCATCCCAAGAACACCATACCCACTGTGAAGCATGGTGGTGGAAGCATTATGCTGTGGGCTGCTTTTTCTGCAATAGGGGACAGGGCGGCTGATCCATATTGAATCAAAGGATGAATGGAAGATATCAGGAGATTTTGGACAAAAACCTCCTTCCATCAGTGAGAACATTGAAGATGAAGCGTGGCTGGATCTTCCAGCACGACAATGATCCTAAACACATCGCCTAGGCAACGAAGGAGTGGCTACGTAAAAAGCATTTCAAGGTCCTGGGGTGGCCTAGCCAGTCTCCAGACCTCAATCCAATAGAGAATCTGTGGAGGGAGTTGAAAGTTCCTCTTGCCCAAAACATCCCAGCTCTAGAGAAGATCTGCATGGAGGAATGGGCCAAAATATCAGCTACAGTGTGTGCAAACCTGGTGAAGACCTACAGTAAACATTTGACCTCTGTCATTGCCAACCAAGGTTACATTACAAAAGAGGTGAACTTTTGCTATTGCCCAAATACTAATTTTCTGAATTACATTCTTTCTCTCACAGTTGAGTTGTACCTATGACGAAAATTACAGACCTCTCATCTTATTAAGTGGGAAAACTTGCACAAATCGGTGGCTGACTAAATACCTTTTTTGTCCCACTGTATCATCATTGCAATAACAATGTGTGCAATATTCATGTCACCAAAGACTGCTTGGAGTGGAGTAACTGTTTGCTAATACATACCAGGTGTTCTGAACTTGCATCCTTCAAGCTAATATAATATTTAGCCCGTTGGACGGAGTCTCGCAGCAGGAGAAGTTCACAACGGACACAAACGACTCGAGATACACATCAACTGATATCACCATCGCAATATCTCCTAATATGACGCAGCCCTAATGTGCATGCTCCAAAAACCATGAAAACCCCCCAAAACTTACTCTAAACGTGTACAAGTCCGTTGGCAACTGATAAAAAGTAAACTACTCTATACCTTCCTCTTCTGATATAAACTGAATCTGAATAGTTGAGGTTGCTGAACATTAACGCCCGGGGCAAAAGTAGGTTGTTTCAAAGCTAGATGGGAGAAGTTCTTACACAATGTAGCTTTATATAAGAGGGGCCCCAGGATGGAGCCCTGGGGCACCCCACATGTGATTTCTGTTCGTTCTGATGAAAAGTTTCCAGTTGAAACAAAGAAGTCCCTGTTCTTTAGGTAAAACTCAAACTGTACCAGAAAATACCAGAATTTTTTGTCAGATGAAATCATTTTAAATTAATTTCAATGCCTCCTATTCAACGCATGACGCCGTTGCCAGATCTGGAGAGCTCCGTCGGTGACAACACTGCTGCATCCTAGGCGCACAAAGCGGTTTCATCACACATCCTTCCTCCCTCCCAACAAACTGAATAATGGTTTACATCCCTGCTGCTCTTTGCACATCTCTGTTGTTTGCACTGTTTAAAAAAAAAAAGAAATGTATTTGTTACTGCTGTTTAACGCACAAATACACGTCTACATTTAAAATATATATATATATATATATTAAAATCATCCTGCACATTTCCTGCTATTTTAATGACAGCACAGTATGTTTGCCCTTTCTGTAGACTACAGTTTTATGAAATGAGTTGTTTGTTTTCTTTTTAAATATATTAACTCTTACCCGAGTACTTTCTTGTTACATTTTACTGCCTCCTCTTACTTTAGAACAGCTTCTGGGTACTCCACCCTCCTCTGGTTATAATAATAATCGAAAGAGGCTCCATGTTGTCCTTACCGCCTCGTAGCTGTCCCGGTTCTTCTTCAGGAAGTCCACACACTTGGCCCGGACCTCAGTGTGGAGGCTCTGGCATTGCAGCACCTGGACGGTGGTGGGGGTCAAGGGTCAACAGTTAAATAACTGTTACGAAGAACAACAACAACAACAAAAACCAACAAAGTTTGTGTTGTATTTTGGCGTTTAAAGCGAGCATGTTGTCGTATGTAGACGCGAAGGTTGTGTGGGGAGGGGTGTGTTGGATTTATTCCGCGGGGTTCCCCGTTTTAGGAAAAGGTGAATTTAAACACGGAGAGGTTGTTATCGCGCTGCAGCAGCAGAAACAAACACACCTCACCTGAGCTCATCAAGCTAACCAGGGAACAAATTCACGCAAACATGTTTTTTTTATTTTTACGCGTTTCGCCCAATTTACCTGCTCGGCGACGGCTCGGAACAAACACGACCCATCTTTGGCGATCCTCTTCCGATGGAAACCGATCGATTTCAAGTAGTTATCCATGAGTTTCTCCGCACTTCGCTCCTCGTTACTCTGCATGTTTCCGCCGCTCTCCATGCTAGCGGGGTGGGAGGGGAGCGCTAGCCGCTAAAGCTAGCCGAGGAAAGGGGCGGTTAGCGGGAAGGTGGGGGTAAAAAAAAAAAAAACTTTAACACAAACTGGGTAATATCGCCGCTAAATGTGGTCACAGAAAAACAACCTCTGCGAGCTGGAGAGTCCCCCCCCCACCCCTCAAGCACCCCACCACGGGTAAAACTATCACTGCTTCTGGTTTCGTTTCCCGGGAAGTCCTGGTCGTCCAGCCGAGGATCCTCCTTCAGCGGCAGAAAGTGAAACTTTAGCCCGCAGTTAGCAGGCGAGCTAAGAGCCGACAACACGCCCCCTCCTGGCCAGAGGAGTGAAGTCACACAGGGTGTTACAGCGCGACTTCCGGGTTGTCCTTTCAAACTAAAAGCTGAACAAATGAGCGTTAATTACTTTAAATTAATGTATTCATACTATTAGGTAAATTCCATATCCAAAATGTCTAAAGCAAATCCCTCATTCCCATTATTTTTTAATCGAATTGAAAATATATTTTGAGTCTCTATTATACGTTAAATCTAGTAAGAAATGTGTTTCAGCTATTGCATTTTATTCAAATTATATTCAGTGAACGTGTCTGCCTTTAAATTTGTTCTTTAATTTTAATATCATTATCAATCATTTCCTCTTATTAGACCTACTTATTAATTTATTTCAGTTAATTATTTTTTATCATCACTATATTTCTCATAATATTTACCCGCTATAATTTATTTATTTAAAGGTTTTTGGTAATGTATGTTTTTATATATAATTTCGCCTTGGTCATGGTTTGGAATGGCTATGGCTGTGTGTTTGTTTTTTGTTCCTCTTTTCTATTGTTATCATAACTGAATGATTAATAAAGGTTTTAAAAAAGTAATGGAAGCATATATGTAAAATGAATCAAAGTAAAATGGATTGGCAGAAATGCTTTTCATTTTTTTCTGAATACATTTTCTTTTGTATTCAGAAAATGAAGAAAGCATTTCTGCTAATGCATTTTAATTTTCAACTATGACATTTCAAATTGAATGTCGTAACAAATTTCTATGAAGGACCGTCCCTGCCAAAATTGACAATAAATAAATAAATATGGAAATAAATGGTTAAATACAATTGAAAATAAATAAACAAATGTGGGAATAAATAAATAAATGGTTAAATACAATTGAAAATAAATAAAGGCAATTTTATTTGTATAGCACACTTTCAACAACAAAGTAATTCAAGGTGCTTTACATGATTAAGAGGTAAAATAAAAATAGCAGTAAAACACAGACAAAGGATATAAAGTAAAAACAGCAATAAAGGAAGAAGCACACAAAAAACATGTGATACGTCAAAGCATGACTCAAAGGCAGCTCTAAACAGATACGTTTTTAGTTGTGATTTAAAAGAGCACTCCAAAGCTGTACGCAAGTAAGAGTTTAAAAGTATTTTATAAGAAAGGGTACTTAAGTAGTGAGTAACGGATCAACATTTTTGATTTAATATTTAAAAATTATATTAAGGGGTTTTTTTAGACGTGGAATTAGGGCTGGGCAATGTAAATCATAGCTATATCTATTGCGATATATTCTTTTCTTTATATATATATGTCAAAATGACATGTAGTTTATGAACCTTCTCACTTTCCAGATACATTGCAGCAGAACAACAACTTCAAAGTTTAGAATGCCATTTAAAGAACATGTGTTGTGCAAAATGCATAAAAAAAATATTAAAATCTTTTTTCCAAAAACTGCAACACAAAAATTCTCACAACATAAAGATGAAGATATTTTAAATACATTAAAAGCTAAATGTTATTTTTATTTAAACTCACAACATTCAAAAGTGTCCACTTTCCTGGTTACTTATTTATAAATGTAATATCGCAGAAAAATTAATTTCCACATAGTGAATTAAAAAGGCTTCAATTTCAACTGTTTTTTCCCCCCGTTAAATGCAAAACATCAAATTTTAAACTTGCAATATGTAGTGTAAAGATGTAAAGACCACTGAGCATTAGTATTTATTCTTCTTGATGACAGCTTGATGACATCATCAAAATGCGCAATCAAAATCTCTACCTTTGGCTAAATTTATATAATTTCTACCTTATACCTTTTATATCAAACACCACTACATGGAATACATAACAGAGAGTATTTTCAGAGTATTTTTTACCCAACTTTAAATAGCAATGATGCTTAATTATCTATGTATTATTTAATTTTTAATATTGCTGTTATTAATCGTCCCCTGTTCTTATTCTCACTATTATGTTGGTTATATTTTTGCCATGTTGTATTGTGCTTCTTTTATCTTATTTGTATTATTTTTTTTGCTACCTGTGAGATTGAGATTGGACTACAATTCAGGAATAAAGGGCACTTGACTTTAAATTCACCTTTAAAATTTTGCCTGTAAATTTGGAGACTTGTTAATGACCCAAGCCTCTGGGGTTAAATAATTGAATACAAAAAAACCTTTTAACGCACGAAGTCTAATAACAACAATCTACCTTTTTTGTGTTATTAAAACAAGGTATTGGAGCATATTCACCAATAACAATACGGGATTTTCAAAATAAAACCTTTTTTCACCTATTGCACATTTTAAGACGTTTTATATCAAAGTGAAAACTTGATAAACTTAAGTTTCACAAATAAATGCTTTTAAAAACTGGAAGTAAATACTTTTAATTTTTTAATGTGATACAGTTTATTAAATTGTATGTGTTATATTTTAAACAAATCAGTATTGATTTAGGTATTCATTTGATGTGAAATTTCCATAGTTATATAGCGTAGAGAGCAAAAAGTGCCGCAATTACATACATAAATAAGTTGTTAAAAAAATCTTAACAGGGGTGATATTTAAAACTATTGGAAATTCCAACTTTAAATAAATGCATTTATTAATTTATGAATGTTTCACATTTAAAATTATTTATTAAACACAATTCTAATAATTCATGTGAAAATAATGTAAAATACATAATTTTTTTAAAATCATTTACAATTATTGAAGCATTTATTTATTTTAATTATTTCATAGTTGTCATTATTTTAATGTCCTTTGTCATTCTTTCATATAAAATCCAAGCAACTTTTTAAACTGCTAGAAACAAGCTGATTGGTCTGCAGCTGAGTTGCTGTGCAAGTTAACCAATCAGATGTTAGTTATTTATTGTTTAAAAATTACAGCTTAAATTATGTCATAATGGACTGTAGGAAATAAATGCTGAAATAATAATATGTGAATTTATTCAAGATAATTAAAGTTAAAATTCTTATTTATGACTCTTTGAGGATTTGTGTATTCAATAAAGTGCCGACTAAATACGAGGTTAAAATATGCTTTCTCCACTTAATGTTTTTATTACAATTTTACTTCTTTATGACATAAATAATATTTATTTATTTAATAAATGTTTAACTTTTGGGACTGTGGCACTTCTGGTCTTGGAAGGAAAACTCATGCAAGCCTTCCATTGCTGCTGCTGCTACTACTATTTACGGTACGTTGAACATTTTTTCTTTGTAATCCTTCTTGTCACAGTGTCACTGTAGCACCCTCATCATCTCTTCACTTCCTCTTGACTTCTCGACCTGAAACGATTTCATGATCCAGAAAACTGGATGGTCAAATTCATAGTGGCAGTTTTCTCTAAATACCGACATCTCAAAGTTTAGAGAAAATAAAACTTTGGTCGCTTCCAAACCTTGACTCTATGTTGCCCTTAAGTGCACTAGATTTATGGGAAAATCTTAATCGATTTAACAATTTGCAGGTTGGTTCGTTCTTTACATCTCTACAACTTTCTGTCTCCTTAAACAGTCCCCTCCCTTCTCATCCTCCTCTCTTTGGTTTCCCTCTTTTCCTCCATTCGGCAGCAACAGTATTGATCTCGACAGCCTTCAGTGGTCAGAGAGCTGCGAGGCACAGAGGCTGAGTGCTGCGGTTGCAGCGGGACGTCTGGGCAGCTAGAACATTTTGTTCTGTCCAAGGATTCATTCATTCATTCATTACTTGCTTTGTTTCTTCTTGCACCACTGTCAAGATTCATATTTCAGGTTTTAATTGCTTCCAATCCTCGTCTTTTCCATCAGATGATTTATAAATCCGGCTGCTCTAGTAGAAGGAGACGTTCATTTTCATTTTGTTCATGCTTGTGTCCGCTGTAAGATTCAGGAGCCAAACGAAGGTCAAAGCCAGGGGTCGGCAACCTTTTCAGCTCCAAGGGCCACTTTTGCCCCCGCTGCTACAAAATAAAATCTGTCTAAATATGCGCTACATTTTTGTTGTTTCTCGCGTCTCGCCTCGGACAGTCAGTTTCCCTCCTGCCTCGTTCATGCAAACATATGGGGGGCTGAAGCCCCGCCCCTCATGCGCGTGCACACACAAGCGTCAAAACAGTATCACCTGAATGAAGCTGAAAAAAATGATGGTATTGAAAAAACTATTGGCATTGTAAAAAAAAATTAACGTTTGAAAACTTGATTGTTAGTTCAATTCAATTCAATTCACTTAAAAAAAAAATTCACTTTCAATACGATTTTCACTAGATTTATATCAAATTCAATAATATTTTCAGTGCCAATTTTTATTTTCAGTTTCATTTCAAGGTGATACTGTTCTGATCCCATAGGTTTGGAGCCTCGTGGTTTGATGGAGGGAATCTCATCTTGGGGCCGTGGCGTTTGTGCCTCATGGCCCGTCTACTGATGCGCACTGAGATTTCAGATGCTCATTATTGAAACAAACGTTAATAAGCCGGCCCCAATCGCTGCCTCAATACGAGGCTACTGAGCTTGTCAGTATTCTGGCAGATTTAGATATTTATATGAGCTCCACAGCGACATCTGGTGGGGCCAGGCGGCACTGACTGGCTTAGGAGGAATCCTGATCAGACGCCCGAACCGACTCTTTTCAAGTCCGTCAGACATCAGAAGGAATGCATATCAAGGGTTTACTTTTGGTTAAGCTCCTCCTTCACCACGACCCATATTTCTGCAGACGAACTTCAAGTCTCTCCATCCATCTCCTTCATGCCTCGTTTCAGCTGATGGGTACTGCACGGGTCGGTGCAGTTCAGTACGCTTCCCTTTTTTGCTTGGTAAGTTCATTTCACTTTTGAAAGTTTTCACGTTATTGACCCTGCAAACCCGCGCAGGGTACTCTCCACAGTAAATAGGGAATGGAGACTCTCTTTTCCAACGCTAGATGGACAGCTGCCATCTTGCAAAAACACCGTCTTGCACTAGCTCCTCCCACAAGTTGTGTATTTCTGGCTTGACGCGGCTCAAACTGCTATATTTGACGCGTGTCCAAAGCGATTTGGACGGGCGTCGAGCTGCGAATGTTCAAGCGGTGCGTTTTTCACACTTTGGTGTAAACGCATCGTTAGAGTTAAAGTGCCCCTAGCATGAAATTAGCATTTTTTGAGTTTTTTGGTCATATTTGTTAGTTTCCCCAGCCTGCCTATGTCCCCTAAGGGGTTATAATGACTGATTAGTGTCTCCTTTGTCCCCGGGTATGTCTGCCTACATAGTGAAATTAGCACTCAGAAACGGGCTGTTTTGTAGTTCGGCATATGACGTCACTGAGTTCCAGCCAATTACACTCTTCTTTGAACTACACTCTCCAAGTCCCTCCCCCCGCGGCGCGTATTACAAGCTAAACAACGAGAGCTACGGTAAAAGGCAAACAACTAACCGACAGCATGGAGTCCAGACCGCATCGACACTGTCCTCCCCACTGAAAAGCTTGTGGATGGACTTTATTTATGCAGGGAATGTACCGGACCGACTCCCGAAGCGCGTGGTCGTTTGTGGCAAACATTTCTCTGACTAATGTTTTATTAACTTTGAACAATACAGCAGTGGATTCACAGATCGTCTTAAACTTTTACCAGGATCAATACCAACTCTCCGTGAACCAGCAAACATCCCTATACAAGTAAGTATATTTCCGCAATAATGTCCTTCAGATGTTATATAGCAGTGTTTCCCACACATGACGAATCTGTGGCGGTGCGCCACAGATTAAACTCCGACCGCCACAGATTCAACACCGACCCCAAAAAAGAAAAAAATCTACACCGACCGTCACATTTTGCGTTTCGTTTTTCTTTTTTACGCTATTTAAAACGCGCAGCGTATTCATTCCCTGCTCTCTCTTCGTCTCTCTGTCACTCACGTCTCTCTCGCACACACACACCTACATACATACATACATACACACACACACCTACATACACAGCCTCTCCCCTCCGTGCAGCACGTCTGTCTGGATCACCGGTGGAAGACGTCCTCCACCTTTCTGGTTCCTCCTCAGGTGCCTCCCCGTCCGGATCAGATTGAAACGCCATTACTGTCGTGGTGAAGCTAGAGACAAAATGAGGACGGATGGATGATCAAATGTTTTATTAGGCCTGTAATTTGTAAACAGATTATTGTTCAACACACAATATAATTAGGCCTAACTAATTAAATTTCATACATAATATTTGGGCAATTTGTGGTGCGCAAATGCATGTCTGTCAATGTTTCATCAGATGCAGACGTTAGAGACTCAATTGACAATAGAGGCGCATGGCTTGGGCTCCGCCCACCAAAACTTGGTTGCGCTGTGCTAATGCTAACAGAAGGGCCTCCTAGTAGGGGCTGCAATAATACAACAAGGCTGAGTTACGGCAAACGATCCTTTGATACAGTGTTATGGTACTTAGAGTGTGACTGAAAAGGGCCCAAACGTCGTGGGGAATTTTATGCCAGGGGCCCTTTAAACTGGCGGTGGAATCGCTCTCCTGACTATAAAGTGGCGTGCCGCTCTGTGGAAACGGGGCATGACTGTCCAAAACTTATTTAAAGGAATGAAACTAAACGACTCCAGTCTTCCAAACTTTTCTTTTTCCAAACCAGGTAAATCAATGGTACCACTACAATGACTGAACAAGTGTATCCATAACATCCCCCGTGTCATGTTATCAACTTTTTACTTTCTTTAATGTAGAAAGTACTCTTAGATCAGTTCTTCTGTTCTTTCTGCGTTTCTCCTCTGTGTTCGTGAAACCCCAGACGGTCGTGGCAGATGGCCGCTCGTACTGAGCCAGGTTCTGGTTCTGCTGAAGCTTTCTTCCTGTTAAAGGGGAGTTTTTCCTCTCCACTGTTGCTACATGCTTGCTCAGTATGGGGGATTGCTGAACCTCAAGTCAATGACTCCATGCAATCTGCTGGGATTCTGCAGAAACTGCAGCTCCTCCATAACTCTGCAGCACGGATCATAACCCAGACTCCGAGCTTTCACCATATCACCCCTACTTTGCAACAACTTCACTGGCTTCCCATCATACAAAGAATCAACTTTAAAATACTCCTCATTACATTTAAAGCACTTCATAGCCTGGCCCCTTCCTACATTTCTGACCTTCTTCATGTTTCCACTCCAGCTCCATGTTGCACTCTCCGCTCCTCCTCTACTCTACAGCTCTCTGTTCCACCCGTTAAACTTGTGACCTTGGGCCACAGAGCATTCAGCCACTCTGCCCCCCAGCTCTGGAATACTCTCCCCCCTGACCTCCGTGCCATAGACTCTCTCCCGCTGTTCGAATCCAGACTCAAAACTCATCTGTTCCGTATATCTTACATCAATTAGTCATGCACTTACCTTGTCTTGTTGTAACCTTGTTTTAACTGCTACCTGTTTTGATGTTTTATCTGTATTTCGTATTTTTAATGTGCTTTCTGATTTGTACAGTGTCCTTGGGTGTCCTGAAAGGCGCTTTTAAAATAAAATGTATTATTATTATTATTATTATAAAATAGAAAACTAGTTAAACCTTTAAACTGATTGGAATGTTTGTATTGAAATTACTTTCTTGTAAAGTGCCTTGAGATGACATCTGCTGTGAATCGACACTATATAAATAAACTGAATTGAATAATATGAATGAGTGGATGGGTCAGTGTTAGGTAATTGTTGTGGTTTACCTAAAAACGAGTCACACACAAAAGTCGGAGATAATTTAGACAATAAGCTCTGCAGAGGTAGATGTGGTTCAATCAGTTCTGCAGAGGGAGACCAGGAAAATACTATAAGGAATGAGCCAACCGTCTGTCTGTTATCAGCTCCTTGTCACTCGTTCCTCACTGATCTCATCACTGGTCTCAAAGGGTTTCACCTCTGCAGTCTCTCTTTATTTAGTCACACTTCATTAACATATTAAAAGAACAGGATGTCATGCACAAGAGCATGTGACTGAAACCAAAATGACATTTAAAAAGTACATTAGAACTATGTGATAAAAACACCCTAAGAAAATAATAATACACCATTATTATTTTCCCTAACAGTCAGACTTTCCTCCAGCTCAATGACGGAGATGGTGGCTCAGGTGGTAGGAGCTCGTTCCATAACCGGTGGGTTGCCAATTCAAACCTCCGCTCCGACCGTCTTTGTCGTTGTGTCCCTCCTCCTTACCTGTCTTGCCTGCTGAGGGTGGTCAGAGGGCCCGGTGGCATCAATTGTTTGCTAGATTGTTCTTCTATGAAGCTCACCACCATCACTCAGTCAGTTTACATGCACATCTAAATCGAGCGATGGCAATAATCGAGGTAATACCTTAAACAGAATGGGAGCCTTGACCCCATTTCACATATCACACAGAAAATTAAATGAAGAGCGTTTGACTGCGTGACGCTAGGTAGCGACATGCACCCTATCGTGTTGGCATTCTTCCGGTTCAATTAATCAATAAAACTTTGTTCAAAAAGCGCTTTTCATACAGACATTGCAACTCAAAGTGCTTCACAGATAAAAAATGACCCCACATAAACAGCATTCCCATCCCTCGCCCACAGATTTAAAAGCATGATCACAGTTATACCCCCTCCCCTTAACCCAACCCCCATGCGGTCACACACTCAAGAGCAACAAAAAAATGGAAATAGGGCTGAGTACAGATGACCCAGGTTAGGAAACGCCATCAGAGGAGCCATCTGCACCGGGAGCAGCAGATCAACTGCAGCAGACGAGGCACTCAGGGCGCTCAGTGGAGGCAAGGCCAAGACCCCCACTTCCACCCAAGCGCCACCTGTAGAGCATCCAGGCAGCTACAGCCGAACCACAGCTCCCGAGGCAGAGGGCTCCCATAGAGGAAACACTGGAAGAAAGATTAAAATAACAGGTTAAAATATAAAAATAAACAGTGGAGAAATATGCTAAGATGAAATAGTAAAACACTGATAACATTTATTAAGTAAAACATGCAGAGAAATTAAACAGACTATAACAAATAATGAATCAATTAAAAGCTCGGCTAAAAAAGTGAGTCTTGAACATGCTTTTAAAAACATGAACGTTCTCTGCGACCCTGAGGTTCTCCAGCCTGTTCCAGAGGTGAGGGCCGTAAAACTGGAAAGACGCCTCGCCATGAGAGTGTGTCCTGAATTTTGGGGTGACAAGGAGACGGCTGCCAGAGGAGCGCAGAGACCGCGAGGGTTTATATGGTAAAAGCAGTTCATGAGAGATAAGAAGGCGCAAGACCATTAAGACTCTTAAAAACCATTAAAAGAACCTTAAAATTGATCTTAAAACATACGGGGAGCCAATGCAATGAATTTAAGACCGGTGTAATGTGCTCCTGCCTTCTGGTCTTCATCAGGACACGTGCTGCTGAATTTTGTAGTAGTTGTAAACCTGATATACTCTTTTTGGGAAGACCAGGAAGCAGGGAATTACAGTAATCAATTCTACTGGAGATAAAAGCATCATTGTCTCCTTGTTGGCCCGAGACAGAATGGGGCGGACTCTGGGGATGTTCTTTAGATGATAAAAACCTATTTTGGTGATATTTTTAATGTGAGGGATAAAAGTCAGCTCAGAATAAAAAATGACGCCCAGGTTCTTCACTTGTAGAGAAGGATTAAAAGACAGTGGTTGGCTTAGAGATTCACACAGACAGTAAACAAATGCTGGCTGCAGTGAAGCAGACGGAGTAAAAACAGGATGTGCACAACGAGCGAAGAAACGGACGACAGCAACGCTGCAGCACAGTACATTTTGTAAGTACTGTACCGTTTGATTGTGTAATGCCCCTTTTCCACTAGGGTCGGTTCAGCACGGCCCAGAACGGCCTGTTTGTGTTTCCATTGCCATCTCAGGAATGCAGCAGGACATGGGCGGGCTCAGCGTAGCAAAGTTCCAGCAAAAAATCCGTCATCGCTCACTGTTTTCCGACATTACAGATGTCGATGCTGGAGCTGGTATCTAGCCCACTCTCTCTCTCACGTTGCTCGCCGGCCTTTCACCATAAATGTCTTCCATTTCGGCAAAGCACTTCCAGTGGTTGCAGTTTTCCCCACTCCAGTCGTTGTGGTCCTTGACGGCCCGATAGCACACCGTCAGGCCAATCGGTGGCTGCTGCTACGTAGGTAGGAGTGAGAGTAACATCCCTTTACTGGAACGATCAGTCCATAGGTGGGTCGCCTCGGTCCGCTTCGGACTGAGTCAGAAGTAGTCCAAAAAAAGGGGTCGGCTCGGCCCAGACAAATGGAGTGGAAACGCGCTAAATAGGGCGGAGCCTATATTTGTAGTGGCAGAGTAAACTAAGTGTTTTTGTTGTTAATTTGCACTTTTCATTTCCAAAACTCCTAAATGGGAGTTTTGGCGTTTTTTCTTGTCTGAGTCAAGTGATTAATATTTTTTGAAGGGTAATTTTGTTTCCAGAGTTCATTCATTTTTTTATTGTTTCATATTGTTTACTTAAAGGAGCTGTATGTAAGAAATGTATTTAAATTGATAATAAAATGGCCCTGATATGTCACTAGACATTAGGCTAGGCAAGGCAAGGCAAGGCAAGGCAAGGCAAGGCAAGGCAAGGCAAGGCAAGGCAAGGCAAGGCCAGGCAAGGCAATTTTATTTGTATAGCACACTTTAAACAGCAGGGTAATTCAAGGTGCTTGACATGATTTGGTGATTTAAAAAAAAACAAAAAAAACCACATGTAATATAACATTGGAAATTAAAAGTAAAAGAAACACACATTACACATGATACACAATAAAGCAAGAGAAAGATCAAAAAAGTAAGAGAGCATGAACACATTTCATACATATGACATCAAGCATTTACTCAAAGGAAATTCTAAACAGATGGGTTTTAGTCTGGATTTAAAGCAGTTCAGAGTTTCAGCAGCTCTGCACTCGTCAGGAAGTCTGTTCCAGATAAGGGGAGCATAAAAAGTGAAAGTTGCTTCTCCATGTTTAGTTCTGAGTCTAGGGATGTTTAGTAGGCTAGAGTTGGAGAACCTGAGTGGTCTTGATGGTTGGTACTGTGACAACAGGTCTTCAACATATTTTGGTGCTAAGCCATCTAATGATTTATAAACTAGTAGGAGTATTTTGAAGTCTATTCTCTGAGCTACAGGGAGCCAGTGTAAGGACTTTAGAACGGGGGTGATGTGCTCTACTTTCCTGGTTCTAGTGAGGACGCTAGCGGCAGCGTTCTGGATCAGCTGCAGCTGTCTGATTGACTTTTTAGGCAGACCTGTGAAGACGCTGTTGCAGTAATCAATCTGACTAAAGATAAACGGATGGATGAGTTTTTGTAGGTCCTGTTGCGACACCATACCTTTAATCCTAGAAATGTTCTTCAGATGATACCAGGCTGACCTTGTTATTGCCTTTATGTGACCCTGGAGGTTCAGGTCTGAGTCCATTACTACACCTAGGTTTCGAGCCTGATCAGTAGTTTCTAGCTGTATTAACTGAAGCTGTGTGCTGACTCTCGATCGTTCCTCCTTGGGTCCAAAAATAATTACTTCAGTTTTGTTTCTATTCAGCTGGAGAAAGTTATGGCACATCCATCCATTTATTTGGTCAATGCATTGATTTAGGGTTTGAATGGGTTCAGAGTCACCTGGTGACATCGTAATGTAGAGCTGAGTGTCATCCGCGTAGTTATGGTAGCTAATGTTATTGGTCGCTATAATCTTGCCTAGTGGGAGCATGTAGATATTAAATAAGAGGGGCCCAAGGATGGAGCCCTGGGGCACCCCACATGTGATTTCTGTTCGTTCTGATGAAAAGTTTCCTATTGACACATAGAAGTCCCCGTTCTTTAGGTAAGACTCAAACCATCCAAGTAGTGTACCAGAGAGTCCGACCCAGCTCTCCAGTCGTTCCAATAAAATATCATGATCAACAGTGTCACTTGGTACACTACTTGGCTGGTTCGAATCTTACCTAAAGAACACGGACTTCTATGTTTCAATAGGAAACTTTTCGGGCGAGTTCTGGGCGACAGTAGGGTAGATTTACTGCCCGGTTCCCTCAAATATCAAATATCTGTAATAATCAGTGGGGGGAAGCTACCAGGCTTATTGACACTAGTCCCATGGGTTTGGTGTAATCGACGACTTCTCAGCTGATTGTTTCTTCAACCATTTATGGAGCATGCGGAGTCTGCTAAATCTTTCATCATTCCCTTCCGGGACTGGTCCGCTGATGAGGATGTTTACGTTAAGTCCGTCAAGTCTCTGTAGGAGATCAGAAAAGTCTCTCTTCAGAATCTCTGATTGTCTCATCGCGATATCTGCTGATCCAGCGTGAATGACGAGTTTTTCCAAAGTAGGATGTTGGTCCAAGATGTTCTAGATTTTTTCTGATATTTCTCTCACTGTATTTTTGTAGCAGCTATAAACTTTGGTGTTCTTGCTACAAAAAGCCTCAATTCCATCAATTGATCCGTCTTGTATGATAACAGTCTTTGCTGGGGGCGCTCTTACTTTGTTATGTGTCTGTTTGATGCGGCTGGGTTTCTCCTGGTGGCTTTGACTGTTCCCGGGGGCTGCGTCATCTTTCGGGGAACTCAAGGCTGTGAATCTGTTTTTCAGCGGGATTCCAGGTGGAGAAATATCTCTTGTTTTTGGCTGAAACCTCTTTTCTTTACTTTTAGCAGAAGCAGCAGGTCTGGGTTCTGAGCTTTCTCTGTGCTGGAGTTTCTTTTGTTTTTTCTTCCTCGGAGAACAGACTGGGGTTGATGATTCCCTGCGTTTTAAAGCTGGCCAGTCTTTATTAGAGTGCGGAGTTCTGCCAGTAAGTCTGTTTGCTGATGGAGTTGCGTTGTCCTGTGTTTTCTCTGTGACACGGTTAGACCGATGTAACACCGGGCTGATAGGCTGTTCCCTGTGTGTATTCAACAGTAAAGTTGTGTCATTTCCATAATCAGCGTGGAGATCAAAATTAATTTCCAGACGACGTAGCTTCGTTTCAATGCCCTCGATTCTGTGGAGCGGTTTTTCAAAATCCTCAGCTGAGCAAAAAGCCATGTTTATTAGTCCATAAAAAAGTAATCCAAGAAGAGATCCGGTCCAATACAGTAACTCCAGGGGCTGGGTAGATAAAGTAACTAAGAAAAAGTTAAGAAAACAAAACAAAACAAAAGAAAACAGGAAAAGCAAACAGAAAAGAAAATAAAGTGAACGGATCTGGAGAGAGACAGAGAGCAGCTGCTCCTACTTCAGCAGTCAGGGTTAAAGGGTAATTTTGGGAATCATGCTCATTTCAAATACTTATATCACTGACAACAGTAGTACGGCCAGGATATTGTCATTTAAAAAGTGAAGTTCCAGTCCTCAACTGATGTTGATGATGTCATCTTGTGTTTTGGCCTGAAGCTCCGCCCTCCACCTATCTACCAATCATGAAGTCAGTAGTGTTTCGGCATCGGGGTTGCCAGCTCTGCTCTAGTTACTACAGCTGCAGCTACAAAAGTGTTTCGAATAAAAAATGTCTAACGTTACGACACCTAAAAGACATCGTTATCATTCAGAAATACGTCGTGACAAAGTCCGAAATAAAACAAGGATTTGTGTAGGAAATGCCTTTGCAAGATGGAGACGGCTGAAAACAGAGAAGAATTTGAAGACGGACGCCAACGTTGCTAATTTAATCCTGGACAGGTAAGATTCGTGTGTTTGGCTAACTTGTACTTCATGTAAATGGACATTTCAAATATTCATGACAGTCTGACAAAGTTATGCATGTTAGTGCAAAGTAACGTTACATTAGCGCATATGGAGGAGGAGGGTCATCGAATTGAAAGGTAAGGAATTGTTTGGGAAATAAAAACGGCGAGTCGTTCTTTGCTAAAATTAGCGATGCATTATCAGAGCCCGTTTCTCTGTCATTATAATTAAACATAATTAATAGAAAAAAAACTTACTGTGTAGGACTCGTCCCTTGCAACTGGAAGCTCCTTGTAGCAGCCTACGTTCCTGCAGCCTATCTGGCAACCTGGAGTCGGGAGGGGATACACTGCTCTACAGTAATTTGAAAGTGATTGCAGTACCAGTTTTGGCCACAATCTTACATATGGCTCCTTTAATTTATATTGGATATTTAAAGAATGTCTACCAGTTGCAGAGGTAAATGTTCTTTAGAAATCAAAGTTTATTGACGGTTCAGAGAGTGTGCGTGCATCATTACTACATCAGTTGAAAATGGTCTCAAAACGTCAATTTCATCGTTGATCGTAATAATTTCTGGGGGCAATTTATCGTCCAGCAAAATCTGTTATCGTGACAGGCCGACCCATCGGGTTCTGTTTTACCAAACAAGCCGAGGAAGCATTTAGTTTCTGTGCTCCTCAGCTCTTGAACAAACTCCCTGAAAACCTGAGATGAGTAGAAACTGATGGTTTCTTTAAATCAGGACTGAAAACCTTTTATTTAAACAACGAACTGAAACATTTGTTTCTTCTCTATCTTTAATATCTGTATCTTAAAATGTGCTTCTTTTATGCTTTTATTTTATTATCTTTCTCCTGTAGCTCTTTGAATTACCTTGTGTATGAATTTTTTTAATTTTCAAAACAATTTCTAAAACCGACAACTCGAAAGTATTTAATAAAAAAAAAAGGCTCAAATGCATAAAATCATATGCTTGGTCTGAATAATTAGACTGGAAGATGATCTTGGATCACTTAGCTCTCCAGCGGGGGCCAATTCAAACGCGTTTTTATACCGCTGGGCTGTTTAATCTATAATTTATGGTGTCAGCGGGGAAACGGTAATGAGGACGTGCATCGGGCTGCACATATGGAAACACGGGGTCTAGAAAACTTTCTCTACACCAGTTAGATAAATGGAACCAAGAAAGGACACTAGGAACTTGCCAGGGAGACTTATCAATATTCAGCGTTTCCCATTGCGTTGATTGAAAAAGACACATAATTAATATCGTATATTGATCGAAAATGTAAGTTTTCAGTCATCTTAAGACTGATTGGCAAAATGCTAATTTGAACGTGATGGATATCGGGCCATGCGGAGGTGGATCTGGCCCTCAGACCACAGCCTTGTGTGATGTGATCAAATCAAATGTTATTTATAAAATGCTTGTAAAGACCAAACACGGTGGCAGCTTGTCGGTTTGCCTTGCTGCTTCAGAACCTGAACCATTAATTCAGGGTTTTTTTTCCTAGCAGAAGATGCTGAAGGAGAAGCTCCGGCCATCAATTTGTGACCAACAGGTTTCAGGGAGAAAGTTAGTGATTTAGAGCCCACCAGCAGTGTCCCTCTATGAATGGCTCAAACAAACAAACAAACAACAACAATAAAAGTGTTGGAGTGGCCTAGTCAAATTCTGGACAGATTTAAATGCTGTAGTTTGACCATAAACACGCTGGTCCTGCTTAAAACCTCCCTGGATGTGGCTGATTTAAAAGCTGTGGACTCATATTCCTTCACAGGGATGTAAAAGACGCCACCAGTTGTCGGGTTCAGGAGGTTTTGGATACATTTCTAACCCTAAAGGTAGTTATAAAAGTTATATAAAAGTTATAGCAGGTCTATGGTCTGTAAAAAAACGTTAATGAAGTTCTTCGCACAAAATTACTCTCACATAAACCGATCTCAGCAGCTCAATTCTTAACAATTTTAGTCCCTTTCAGAATGAGCTGTTTGGAGGGCTCTGTCACTTTTATGCAAATTAGCGGTAGCAGGCCACGCCCCACCCATCTTGTTGTTGGGTTTGGAATCGGCGGGCGGGGTTTGACATGGGAGGAGCTTATAGTGACATCACAACGAGCCACTTTTTTCAAACCGCTTGAAGATTTCTGACAGTAAATATTACAAAGGGGGGGGATGGATGGTTTGTATTCATGTTTGGAGTGTTTACAGAGGCAGTGGAGACCCAAATGGCAAAACAAAAGTATAAAAAAGGGATAAAATGTCCCCTTTAATAACTGAAATCATCATTTTTAATTACTCGGGTTGTATTTTTAGCATTAAAATTTTTTGGGTGAACTGAAACATCTAATTCAAATCAAATCAGTTCAAAAATACTTTATTTATCCCTAATGAAAATTAAATGTCGTAATTCATCATTGTGAATAGTGACGTTGTGTGAAGGAAGGAAGGATCTCCAGTAGCAGTCAGTCTTCTTCAGAATCTGAAGATGCCTCTGACTGAAGACTTTTGCTGTATAACAGTCTCATGACTGTAATGACATGCTAACAGGTCCATATCTGGGCAGCGGAGACGGTAACATGTCTTGGATTACGCCAGCAGTTGTTGGAAAGCACTGCTAATCCACCTCATTTGCTTTCTGGTTGTATGGTTGGAAAGGCAGAGAGACGTTGGAGTAGGGGATGTGATCCTAGCCCCTTATGATGGATGGAAGAGAAAGTTTGAACTTCCTCCTTCTCTCTCTCCTCTTTGGTCCTGCTCTGCTTCAATGAAGCCTCCTTTTCAACTCCACTGTGAGTTAATTCACTGATTGAAGAAAAAACATGTTTTAATAAAAAAATATAAACCAGACACACACCTACAGTTTATTAAAGGAGACCACCTGTTTCTACACAAGCTTTGGTTTTCTAATATAATTTTCTTTCTGTTGAACTTCTTGTTGCATTTTGAGGTCAAGTGAATATAAAGTAAACAGTATATATTTTTTTAAATACCACAATTTCCCTATAACTTTATAATTTTGTCTGTCTGATGACATAATTTAAAAAATATGAAATCAGATTTTACTCACTACTCCAGTAGGCTTTTTTTTTTCAACCAAATACTTTTTTACTCGTACCCAAGTCATGTTTTGGGACAGCTACTTACTTTATTTTTATTTGAGTAAAATTATTTTGTAGTAGTGCTACTCTTACTTTAGTACAATGTTTGGGTACTCTACACACCTCTGGTACTGAGTAACATCAAATTTTTTATTATGTCATTAGTCAGACAAAAATATGACATTATGGGCAAATTCAGGTATTTTACAGACCAACATTTAAAACAAATTTATAAAAATAAATAACATAATTACAAAATAAAAGTTTTTGCGCAATAGAAACGTTTCTAAGTTAAATTTTTTCGATACTTACAGTAGGTAATGTGCGTATACATCTAAGAACAAGGTAAAAAGTAGCTCCAGTGAAAACTTATACTGTTTACTATATATTCACTTGACCTAAAAATGCAACAAGAAGCTCAACAGAAAGAAAATTACGTTAGAAAAACGGTGTGTGTGTAGAAACCAGTGGTCTCCTTTAATAAACTGTAGGTCTGTGTCTAATTTATTTTTTATTAAAACATGTTTTTTCTTCAATCAGTGAATTTACTCACAGTGGATAGAGCATCTAGTAATTTTGCTCAAGAATAGCGATATTTTACAGTAATATTACGCAAGTAATAGTAAAAAGTACGGTGTAGTAAAACTACTCTTAAAAGTAACCCCCCCCCCCTCCTCAAAAGTTACTCAAGTAAATGTAACTAGTTACTAACCACCTCTGCGCAGCACTCTAGTAGCCTTTTTACCAAATACTTTTTATTCTTACTCTAGTAACTTTTTGGACGACTACTTTTTACATTTACCCAGAGGTGGGTAGAGTAACCAAAAATGAAAAGTAAAGTTAAGAGTAGAGATCCAAAAAATTACTTGAGTAAGAGGCTACCTGCGTACTGAGTAAGATCTTATTTAATGTTTTTATAATGATGTCATCAGACAGACAAAAATATAATATTAAAGATGAAAATTAAGATATACAACGATTCACCGAGTTCCAAGTAGCCATGGCGATACAACTGTTGGATATGGGTTTATGGAAGTCAGGTATTTCTCATTGCTTATAGAGATGAATAATTTGATATAATTTAACCCCTTAAATATCCTGCAATTTTTACCCAAAGCGCTTCCAGAAATTAGCATGCTAGCGGACGTTACGATGAAAACTCTGGAGGAAATTTTTAATTTTTATAGCAGCAGATTATGTTGGACTGTGGACTTAAGACTTGTTGTGGACTGACTTTTTTTTCTTTTTTGAGGACATAAATGGGACTTTTGTAGATGTAAAAAGACTTTTTTTGTTTTTGTTCAAGATGGTTCTGTTCTGTCAGTAATACGAGGCTTCGAACTGTGACTTGGACATTATTTTTCTTTCTGAGTGGTTTGACAAAAGCGATTACTGTGTTATGATTGTATCCTCAATTGGCGTACATCACAGGAATCTCATCTGTCCAATAATCTATAATATATATATTTTTTATATGTCTGCACCGTTACATCATAGAAAATTCCTAGTCTGTTATTTTTTTACTGGCAATGGCAATAAAGTGATTCTGATTCTATAATAGGTATAAGTGCATTAAAAGGCCCATTTGATTCTGATTTAGATCTATTGACTTATTATTATTATTTTGTAAACAACTATGACCAAGCCGAAATAACTCAGAGCAACCTCCTAATCAGTCACTTGATCTCAGTTCTTCTTTGTTTAAAACTTGTCGGTTTCTGATGTATGCAGGCACATATCTGTCGAGGCAACAGTGGAACTTACAAATAAACTTAATTTCAATATTTATATGGCCCACCCATTTTTATTATTTTCTTTTCTGTTAGTCCCCCCTCCCCCCCTCCCCCCTGAAAGCATTTTCTGGCTACGCCTCTGCTCTGCATGTCTTCTGCCCGGTAGGTTCGGTTCTAACTCGTGTTTCAGACCTTTTCCTGAAATGAAGAGCCCATCCCTGATCTCCACCTTTTACTCCACTCCAATATAACGACGCTTTGTGCGCGGCGGAGCACGGCCTGCGCGAACGATTCGCCGCGTCCGGAGCGCGGCAGCGGCGCGGATGAGAGGTAGCCATGGCAACGGGCGAGGAGGGTGACAGGACCCATGGCGGCTGACACTTATCCTCCCACTCGCTCCGTGCGTGACCTTCATCCCTGGTTTCTCTCTGAAACGATCCGTGTTTTTTTTCCTCCCCTCTACATTGCTGTAAATAAAAAATAAAAAAACAACAACACACACAATTTGCCCCCCCCGCCCCCCCCTCTCCATATCCGCGGTGTCACCCAGGAGCTCATCTTATGAAATCACTGCAGCAGCCAGAAAGGCTAGACGCTGCTTTCTAACACCCACTCCTGCACACAGTAACATGATCTCTCAAGTCATGTGAGCGCAGGGAAGACCTGGGAGCAGAGGTGAGTCGGATGAAATTAAAGTTTATTGATCATCGCAGCAGCAGCAGCAGCAAAACAGTTACAGAAAAAACACAGCAGTAAAAACTAAGTAAAACCGGGAGATGAAACGGAGTGGGGCTTCAAAGGGAGGGATTTTTTACTATTTCATGCAACTGTGAGTGAAAATAAAGTGTAAATAAATAAAAATAATAATTATAATAAGACGTGCAGGAAGAACCCCAACTCTCAGGCTCTGGAGAATCCGGCACGGTCCATTAGATTTCTGTAACCTGTGTGCAGGTTGTATGTTTTAGGCGTCTCCCTGCTTTCAAGCACACCTGATTTCAACTGATGGCTGATCTTTTTTTTTTTTTTTTTTTGCAGAACTGGATTCGTCTGAATCAGGCGTCAAAAGCATTGGGGAAACATCCAAAACAATGCAGGGCAGTGGCTGGGAAACGCTGCACGCTGCATCCGTCTCCGGCAGGCTTGAGAACATCAGTTAAATGACACACATTAATCGCTACTGCACATGCTCACTGTGCAACGAAAACATGAATTAAATACATTTTAAAAAGCTGAAAAATACTTAGATTGCATCTCGTGAATCTGCAGCAATTACCACAACAACATAAGCAGTAAAATGTGTTTTCTTTTTTTTCTTTCTAGCAAACACTTTGCAAACATGTTAGGCTCACATTCATATAATCACATCCTAATTTCAGTGAGTGAGGAAGGCCGTTTCCGCTTCAAGGTGTGAATTATATTCATTACAAACCTGTTTTTAAGACATGCTGGGTCGCCGTCGACCAGACAAATAAAACAGCTGCATTACATTCCGTCTGAGCAACATGAAAGTGAGGTTTAAAGGCGAAAAGAAGTCAAAATAACGGCATCTTTCTGTACATAAAGGTGGTCGAATGGTTCGTCTGATGAACTATGCTTGACTCTCTTTGTTTAGGTTACATTTGGAAGCGAAGGTCAACCTTTCAATGTATTTATCTGCACCGATTACAGAAAACAAAGCCATAAAGAACACCCATAGGTTTCCAGCATTTGAACAGATGGTAATATATCAACCAAGAGAAGTCATTTCAATCCAATATTTCCTGAAAAACAGCATAAGGACAACACACCAAATGCTGAAACGAAAGGTTTTATGGTAAAAACAAAAACCCCAAACACATTTAGAATAAGATGAAGGGCAGAACTGCCTCCAACGTGCAGGAAGAGACAAGCCTACCCCCTTCCTACGTCCATTTTGTACCCATGAACACAACCATTGCATATCGGTATTTCTGATTGCTTATGAAGGAGAATAATCGTAGAAATACTACAATCTCAGGTACAATTTAACCCCTTAAATATCCTGCGATTTTTACCCAAAACGCTTAAAGAAATTAGCAAGATAACGGAAGTTACGATGAAAACTTTGTGAAAAATAGACGTCCTCTGGACGAAAGACTTGTTGTGGACCAATAATTTTTTTCCTTTTTTGAGGACATTAATTGGACCTTTGCAGATGTAAAAATACTTTTTTGTTTTTGTTCGAGATGGTTCTGTTCTGTCAATGATACGAGGCTTCGAACTGCGAGTTGGACATTATTTTTCTTTCTAAAGTTGTTTTTACTGTGTTATGATTGGTGTCACGTGATGCTGTGACCCAGTTCACGGGGTCAGGTCCGGCAAAATTCATTGAATGAACATGGAGGAAACCCTGATAACGGCCGTGGCTAACCACCCCGAGCTATACGACACCAGCTGCTTTCTCCACAGAGACAGGAATAAAAAGAACCTCGCTTGGAGGTATATAAGTGAGGAGATACGGCAACCTGGTAAGTTCATTTCACTTTTGAAAGTTTTCACGTTACTGACTCTGCGAACCTGCACAGGGTACTCTCCATAGTAAATAGAGAAAGGTGACTCCCTCTTCCAAGGTTAGATCGACATCTTGCAAAAACACCGTCTGGCACTAGCTCCTCCCACAGGTTGTGTATTTCTGGCTCGACACGCGTCAAAATTGTATATTTTGAGCTTGGCATGCAGTGCGTTTTTGACGCTTTGATGTGAACGCACCGTTAGACTAGTTAAGGGTTTAGAATAAGCTCGGTCTTGCTGGAGGAAGCGGCACCATCCCTGAAATAACACGATGGCTTAAGACCAGATAATGTAGCTGCTATGAGATTGTGCAACCAAAGGGGCAAACTCCCGTCTGGCAAATGTGAAGCGAACTAGGAAGTGACAAAAATTTCAGTTCTCCCCTCATCCACTAGGGGCTGGTGGCAGAAAGGAGCAAGTTCCCATTGACTCCCATGTCAAAAATGCCAACTTCACAGCAGAAATAAACATGTTTACAGCCTGGTTCAAAAAACCATTTTAGGTTTAACAGGTCAAGTTTACCATCATGACAAATCTGAGGGAGGTGACTTTTTTTTATAACTCATCCGTTTAGATGTAATTTAAGCTTGAAATTATGAAGAATAAGGGGCGTGTCCTTTTGATCGACAGGTCTCAGATGAGCCGTCAGCGCTAGCGCTGGTGGCTAGCAGCTGGTGGCTAGCAGCTTGCTCCCTTCCTCTTGCTCCAGTTAAGGCCTTCAGTCTCGGCCATTTCGTTTCTCTGAACTCAACCATCAGTTGGGTCCGCAATGGTTATTCGTGTTTGGATGTTAATCGTGCTCCTATTGGACAAAGATGGCTTCCTGTGGTATTGATTGCACTAAGAGACCGTCCAAGAAGTCTCTGCTCCATTAAAAAAAAAATTATAGCTCTATCGTGAGTTTAAGATAATGCTGCTTGGTCGAAAATGGGTTGAAATGATCACATTTCTTCTTTACATATAGACCGATTCGGCGACCGGAAGTCGAGCTGCAGCCATTACTGCGGTGACCGCTCCCACTCGGGCAGCCACACCAGAGACGTTCAACCTGGCCACCATCTCATCACTTTCACATCTCGGTGACAGCGGATGGCTCAGTGATCCCTTTAATACGATGTGGTCGTCTAAAACGCAGTGTAAAATTTGCCCGACCCATCCAGAGTTCAGGTAATTTTGACCCTCAATCAGAGACCTAATACTCTTTGACCATTTTTTGTATTTTCCAGGAGTGACGAGACGTTGTGTGTTATGAACACATCAAGACATGATAGAGAGACTCACTGGAGATCTTCACGAGTTCAGGTAGAGTCAGCTTCTCTAAGTCTGAAGCCAGGGTGGATTGCTCCCACAAAGTCAGACACAAGTTTCTTCCTCCAGCATATGAGATAGTGTCTTTGAAGGTAGGATGGCGTAGGAGATCAATAGATCAGGGCTTTGTCTGCATTAATGAGGAGGCTGCTTTAGTATGTCATGGTGAAGCAAGAGCTGAGCCTAAAGCCAGAGCCTCCATTTCATTATTAATGCCCCAGCCTTCAGCTACGAATCATGAACAAATGAACAAGATGCCCATACCAGGGCAGCTGATAGGGAGTCAAGTGAGTTGGTTAGAGCATCTAATCAAGATGTCTCCTGGGGGCCTTCTTTTGGAGGTTTCCCAGGCAGGTCTGGGAGGAAGCACCAGAGGAGATCCATGAATTTACTGGAGGGAACACCTAAGGTTCCCCCATGAAAGAGCTGGGATGTGTCGCTTAGGAGAGGGATGTCTGGGTTCCCCTCCCGGACCAGTAAACTCTGCAACCTAATCTCGCATAAACAAAAGACAGACGGACAATACTTAAACCTCCAAGAACCATAAATTAGGAAGTGTCTCGGAATCTCAGAAGCAACTGAATGGGAAATTGCTACTTCTAGATATAACGGAAAGTGACATAAATTTGGGTAAGAAGTATTCAGTGAGGTGAAGACTCGAGCAACACTTTAAAGCTGCAGTAAGTAACTCAGAGAGGAGAGCGGACTTTGCTTGAAAATTTAAACGCAAACAAGCTTCACATCACTCCCCCTCCCTCTCCGATGCACTCAAGCCCCGCCTCCAATGCCCTCCTCCCCGTTTCGGCTGCGCTGCTGGCCTAACTGCCAAAGATAATAAGTTGACGCAACTCAGAGAACAAACTTTCGTGAATATTTCCTAACAGTAAACCACATAAGACATTAGCTGTGAGTGCACAGATGATCGAAAGCGCTGTGGAGATTTACTGTAATACAACCACAAAAAAACAAAACAAATATTAATCAAGCGAGGGTAATTACCTGTAAAGCAGAAACATTGCCAACTCGGAATCGGTTTTAAACGCTTTCAGGTCCCGTAGCTCCCTCCACCTCTCAAAGGCTACGCCAATATTTACCCTCGTTTTATCTCGGGCTCGGTCAACTTCTTTCTTCTTAGCTTTTTTGTCCTCCTCGGTCATCTTCTTTTTTGTTATCTTAGCCGTATATGCTGTTGTTGGCAGCGGCGGTACGGGCAGTTTCTCTTTAGGTGGCTGTTGCTCGGCCATAGCTAACGCCTAGCTTCTTGCCGCTAGTCAAAGAGCTGTTCGGACCTTAGTTCTGACAGAGCACAGCCAGTTGGCTGTTTTCTAACGGGAGCGGTGGATTCTTTTAATCGCAGTAGGGGCTGTAGGCGTGACCAGTTTTAGGAATTATCACAAAAAGTTACTTTTATTCAAGTTACCTACTGCAGCTTTAAGTACTAGGAAGCAACTTTATTTGCATAGCTGCATGTTTCAGCCTTTAGCCTTCATCAGGGAATGAACCCGATGAAGCCCTGATGAGGACCACAAGGCAAAACCCGTTAATCTGCAAAAAAAAAAGTTTGTTCCTAGTTAGGGGTCGCGCTATCCGAATATTTTCCGTATTTGACAGTAAAAAAAAAAAAAACAGTGACGGAAAAATCTGAAGGCCCTCCGCCATTTTGGCAGATTAGTACTAACACCTCTGACCACTTAGTGCAAATGGTGCAGATATTTTAAACTTTACACACAGAGTACAAGCAACTAAATCAATCAAAAAAAATAATTTCCAATGAGAGCATCCGAGCATCATCTCAGACCTGGGCACCGTACCGAGTACATCTCGCTAACCAGGAGCTGACGTGCCAACCACCGGTGCATGCTGCTGGATTTTCTCCCTCAGAAGCGATGGCTTGTGGGTCAGGAAACGGCTCGTTCAGAGAGTCTTTCCGACTTCTGATTGCTTCAATTGGAGAAATGTTCCCTGATTTTAAAAAGTTTGGCTGAATTGGCGCTTAATTCCAGTCTCCAGTAATTTTCAGCCTCCAGAAATCATCAACATCTAAACCCCCCACAAGAAGTCATCTGTCCGAGGGAAAAATCCGAAACCTCATGACAAAAACCTCTGTGCCAATCCAACATTTGATTACGCATAAGTGGGTGAGCATTTCGGTTCCATGCGGAGCTGGAGGAAGCTGAGAGATTGTGCGTTCAGGCCACAGCAGGAGAAACTGTTTGTATTTTAAGTGCAATCGTTTAATTTAATTGTTTATATGTAGTTCTCGCTTCAGCTTGTTCAGATTTAATATTATTTAAAACGATTAAAAAATAAATTCAATTGAATATGTTGTCATTTAAAAAACTGAAGAATAAAAATAGATTATGAATAGATTTATTTTATTTTTTTGACCCCGTTGGTCAAAATGACGTACAACAAAAATGTCTAGCGGGACCTTTATTCCTAGTGATTCAAATGTTGCTCTGGTTTCCCTCTAACCTGACCTTTGACCCCCTCCATGCTCCTTGGGGACACTCATGGACAACTGAAATATAATTCCCAGATGGAAAATAAAATAAAACGAGACTTTGACGTCTAGGGAAAGTAACATCCCCGGTCCTAACACAGCGGGACACTGTGAATTCCCCACCAGTGATAACTTCCATATAAGAACTTTTCATAAAAACAAAAAAACAACTTCACATTCTTTTAAGAAATCACAAGACTTGATGTTGTGAAATCTGCTTTGTTTCCTCATGCTAGCATAAGAAACAGCAGCCTAAGATCAGGATCGTGTAAAATGTATAAAGTTGGATGTGAACGGTCTGGCGTCGAACTGGTGTAACATAACTAACCTGAATTAAACAAAACATGTTTTTTTTAGTGTTACATGGAGTTTTACAACAAGACGTGTATCAAAAACGTTTATTACTAAATAAGTCTTAAGAGATTTTAATCATTTAAAGCTCCTTTCTAGCTATGTCTCCAGCGATTTCATAAAATTACCAACAGTTTGTATTATAAATGGAGTAAATAAAAGAGTAAATTATAGGACTAATAAGTGTTTTGGAGATTTACTTTAAAAAAAAAAAAGATTTATCTACCCACTGAATTCAGAAGAAGTGAATAATAATAAAAATAAATAAAGCCAGTAATTTGATGTGTTGTCTTTTGCCTTACTGATAAAATGTAGAGTTTGCTCACCACACCTCTCCAGCTGCGGGGTCAATCAGCGCTTTACCTTCTGTCCAAGCTTTGACAATAAAGTCTGAATGTAGTGTGAATAAATATATAAAAAAAAAACATCAATTGCACAAGTCTAAGGTGTAATGTTGTTTACCTGTCATCCTCTTCAAACTGCAGGTTTGTTTTTTTTGCTTCGTTCAGGTGGCAAGGAGATGAGATCACTTTTCAAATCGAGGATGCGATTCAGAAAACTGTGCCCACCGATTTGTTTATGTCTCTATGATACCGATGATACGCATCAAACCATCAACCCTCCTTTGTGATGGATTCACTGTTAAAACAGGATATCAGGCAAATTCCTGGATCGGTTAATGCAACTTTCAAACATGTTCCAGACTCCTTTGAGCCTCATGTGGTTATGTAAACACAAATACATCGTCAATACACAACACAGGTATTAGAAAGTTTTCCTCACCGTCCTCCAGAAACAACGAATCCTTAAAAATCCTTCAGTGACAAGAGAGAAGGCTCCTCAAGAAAGGCTAAATGATAAGAACTCGCGCTGAAGCTGGTTATTTATGAAACAACCATTAAACATAGTTGGCCTTTAATGGAGTAATAATTTCTTACGTTCAGCTAAAAGGATGTTAAAAATTTCTGGCCTGGATTTAAAACAACCAAAAAAAAAAGACCTGGATGAAGGATTTTAGCTCATTTCTTTCCTAAGATAAGGAAAACATACAGCTTCTGATGGAAAAAAATGCCCTGGAGCACCACCGGTGTTTGCTGGCACAACCCCCAGGGCAGAAATATATCATTGTTGACCTGGGATGTGAGAAAATATCAATACGCCGATGTATTGCGATATTTTATGTCACGATATTGTATCAATATTCACAAAGAAATGTATAGATTTTTTAAATTTTATTTTTTTAGAATTTGAATGAAACCATTAAACGATGACAGTAATTTTTGTAGCAAAATTAAAAGTATGACTGATGGTTTGTGGCCTTTTTTCACCTTCTTCGTTCCAGTGGATCAACTAGATCTGATAATAAAACTGGATGTTGAAGTATGAAACAGGTTTTAAAAAAATCACAATATATAGTCTGACTCACCGTATCGCAACATATAATGATAGCCGTCGTATCACTAGATTCTGTTAGGTTCTTTAGGTGTTTGGGTTTTGAGGTTACATTTTTGTTTATTTCTTGGTGTTTTGTTATACGTTATTTGAGTTTTTCCTTCCACCACGTTTTCTCACCCTCTTTTACCCTCTGGTGCTCTTATGTTAGGTTTCTCGTCTTTTATACTTTAGGTTCATAGTGTTACTTATCTTGGACTTTGTCTGCCTTCTATATGTTTACGTCCTATCTTTAGATAGTCTCACCCTTTGCCTTTTCCTCTCATTGTTTGTCTCGTTAGTTCTGTTATTCTTCAATCCTCTTCAGTATAGTTCTCTGTCTAGTCATTTCTCATGTTTTGTTCTTTGCCTCCCTCTCTGTTTCCTCCTTGCCATTTTCCCTCTCGGCCCCAGCTGCTAATTGCCTCCACCTGTTCTCTCCCTTTAACCTGCAGCTGCTTCCCACTGATTGGCGCTCGGGTTTCTCTGCCGTTTCCTCACTCCTTCTTCAGTATTTAAACGGTTCTCATTCACTCACTACTCGCTGGTTCGTCATCATTCTTCCCTGTCAGGTTCCTGCTGCTGCATTTTCCTGGTCTCTGTGTTTCCCTGGTTCCCCTGAAGTTTTTGTAAGTTTATAGTTCCTTGTTTAATTAAATCACAAGTTCTTTATTTTGCTGCATTTGGGTCCTCATTTACACCAAAACATGACAGATTCTTGCCAATGAACGTCCCTAGTTATGACCCTAGAGAAGCAAGTCTTGTAGGCCATCAAAATGGGAAGAGTTTCAAGTCCATCATTTGGGACTGAGGGCGATTGCTCTCTAGTGGAAAACAGTGGTGGGCGATATAAACGCTAGAAGGTAGAAATGATATAAATTTAGCCAGAGGTAGAGATTTGGACTATACCGGCCTACCGCAAAATTGCGCATTTTGATGATGTCATCAAGCTGTCATCAAGGAGGATAAATACTGATGTTCAGGGTTCCTCTTGAAGCATTTTTTATTCAAATATGTGCAGGTTTATTTTTGTCCGATATTAAACGTATAAAGAAGTCACTCGGAAAGTGGACAATTTTGAACTTTTGTGTTAGATTTTGATTTATTTAAAATATCTTCATCTTTATGTTGTGAGAATTTTTGTGTTGCATTTTTTGGGAAAAAAAGATTTTAATATTTTTTAAACACATTCTGAACAGTAAAAGTTCTTTAAATGGCATTCTAAACTTTTTTGAAGTTGTTCTGCTGCAATGTATCTGGATAGTGATAATATATGTCGTTTTGACATATATAAAGAAAAGAATATATCGCAATAGATATCGTTACCACACATGCTTTAGTTTATATCGCAGTATAGAGGCCATATCGCCCAGCCCTAGTGGAAAATATTTAGGACGAAGAGCAGGGCTGCATGGTGGAGCTTTCCTGAGCACTGTTGCCTTGCAGCAAGAAGGTCCTGGGTTCAAATCCAAGCCTGGCGTCTTTCTGCATAAAGTGTGCATGTTCTCCGTTGTGCATGTGTGGGTTCTCTCCAGGTACTCTCTAAATTGTCTATCCTGTGTGTCGCTGTGTTGCCCTGTGATGGACTGGAGACCTCTCCAGGGTTGCACCCCGCCTAATGACAAACTGGAGATGGTAAATGGTCGGTATTTGTATAGCGCTTTATCCAGTCCTGAGGACCTCAATCCGCTTCAGACTACATACAATCATTCACGCACACATTCACACGCTGATGGTGGTGAGCTATATTGTAGCCTCAGCTGCCCTGGAGCAGGCACACATAAGCGAGGCTGCCATACAATCGGGTATTGGACCCACCGAAGACGGATTACAACACCCGTGTAAATTAAGTTGCAATCATGCAATGTACTGACCCCAGACAACCAGCAGAGGGTGCTTTAGGCTATTAATCTAGACTTTTGGAGGCAGTAAGGAAGATACTTTGATACGACTGTATGCCAAAATAAACATTAGAGCTTGGATTAATGAAAACAAGAGCAAAGCTAGCACAAGCAGGGACGATGCTAACGCATCACCAGTCTTAGAGAGTAAAAGTGCCACCTTGAGTGACATTTTGGTCCACGCTCCATACCAGTCGGTGGCATTAATGTACCAATTTGTTGTTTGCCAGCCGCCAATAAACATCATAAAGAACAAGAAGAAGTGTGCTGTGTTATTTTTAGGCTAATATGCTAGCATGCTAACCGTAGTTATGATGAAAACTTTGTGAGAAATACACACAAGGAAGGAAATTATCGCGTTATTAAGTAACGCGTTACAGTAACGTTATTATTGTGGTAACGAGCACGGTAACTAGTTAGTTATCGTTACTGGGATTTAAATAGGTCGTTATTCGTTACTTCGCGAGCCTAACTAAGGAATGCAGTTTTCGTGGTGAACCGTTTTTTTTTTTACAAACTTTATTGAAAAGGGTTGTACATACAACTAATTGTACACCGAACAGCATATACATAAAATCTAATACAAATGAATAATAAATAAATCCCAGTAAATTTGGTTGGTAATGCCAGTTCCGTGGTGGACGTGAAAAGCGCAGGCGACGCAGTGACGTAAGCTACAAGTTAATGAAATTAGAACCATGATGGCAGTCGAAGACGGTCCAGGCGTGGGATTTCTCTCGTGGAAATATGGACATTATTTTTCATTTCTGTCAGTAAAAGACAAGAATACTGTGGTGAACTGTACTCTCTGTGGAGGTCCTAAACTCCATCCAGATTAAAACAGACGGATAAAAAAGTGACACATAAAACGGACATTGTCATTTCTAATTTAGTTTAATTAATTTCATCATTCACTTGCACTCACACTACTACACCGCCATTTTATGTTCCGGCCATTAGGTGGCGCAGCGCACTTGTGGCAGGATAGGGCTAACATGTAAGCAAGCCAGAAGACTGGCAGCTTTGCTGGCTATCCAGTTAGAGAAGCAACACAATATTAAAAAACAAAGTTACTTTCCCTGGTAACTAGTTACTTTGAAAGTAACGAGTAACTTAAAGTAACTGAGTTACTTTTGAAAGAAGTAACTAGTAATGTAACTAAGTTACTAATTTAAAGTAACTTACCCAACACTGCTTGTGATACTATGAGTAAGACTATATAATGTGATTTTTAAAACTCAATTTAACAGTAGGAAAACTGTCACAGCATTCTAAACGCTCCAACCTGTTTCATAGTTTAACACATCCAGTTTTATCACTAGATCTAGTTGATCCACTGGAACGAAGAAGCTGAAAACAGCCACAAAGCTACCAGTCATACTTTTAATTTTACTCCAAAAATTACTGTCATCATTAATGGTTCCATTCAAATGTAAAAAAATTTAAAAAAAATCGATACATTGCTTTTGAATATCGATACAATATCGTAACATAAAAAATCGTAATATATGGGCCTATCGATATTTTCTTACATCCCTATTGTCCCTATTATCCCTATTATTAAGACATTAACGGGCCCCTTGTGGACGGAGAAAGACCAATTTGTTCGAGATGGTTAGATTCTTTCAATGATACGTCGCATCGAACGGTGAGTGTCACGACAAAAGCAGTTATTGTGTCTACAGTTTTGATTGCATTCTTGAATCACAAGAATCTCCGCTTTTCATAGAAGTATTATAAATATATGTACGTAGAAAGGGTGTCGGATAAAAAGGCAGATTTGACCCTGAAGTATGTAACGTACCGCCAAACGGGACGTAAAAGAAAACCCGCGAAGGGGTTAAATAAAAAAGACTGCTTACTGCCCTATCACCCTACCTTGATAGAAAAACCGTGGTGGGACACTTCATAGAGCTTTACAGAAACTAACTTAATGTTCCGAGCCGTGCTAGAAAGAAACGTGGAGCGACATTCATCCACAGTGATGTCAGGGATCAACAAAACCGGACGGAAAAGTACTAGAGAGAAAAAACTTTGGCTAAAAAGTTGGTCTATGAGCTACCGAATCATTTGGTTTTCAGTCCTTTGGCTCCAGGTTGGTCTAATTAATAATGTCAGTGCGGTAATCTGCCGTGGGGTTTATGCCGCTTGAGATCAGAGTTATAAACTTTTCAAACCCTTTAAAAGAAGAGGGGGACAAAAAAGCTGTAGAATAAGAAAGATGTTTGAATTTGTTCCTGTAAACAAATACCTGCTGATCCATCGAGCCTCCCATCAGTTTATCTAACCTATTCATGTCATTCATTATAAGGCTGTTTTGCCTGAAGTTTAAGTTTTGTCTAAGGGGCCATTTACATGATAAAGTTTTTCAGCAAAACAGAGGTTTTTCTCTACGATTCGGCCTCCCGCTTACACAACGGGAAAACGGGGGGCGAAAACGCGGCTTTTTGAAAACGGCTTCCAGAGTGGAGGGTTCTGAAAACGCTGGTTGATTCGTTCTCGTTTAAACGCAAGCCGGATACTTTTGAAGACGATGACGTCACCGCCAGCCACCTACGGCCTTGTTGGACTCACGCACTCCGCCTTTCTACAGAAAAACAACAATGGCAGATCCAGGTATTCTGTTACTGCTGATGCAGCTTCTGGAGTTATTTGGTCTCTGTAAGGAAAACGTAGAGATCATCAGGCTTCTATGCATTCGCCAACGGAAACGCATACAATACGTGCGCCAAATAATTAATACGCCTTTATTTAAGCGGAGGAGAACTACAAGAAGACCGCCATTGTTAGTTATCATGAAATGTTTATTTTCTGTGTCGTGAGGGGGAAACCACGGAACACTGCATACACGGGGCACACTGCCATCTAAAGGCCGGGCATATGTACTACATCGTTTTCCATCACGCGCTCTGTCATGTAAACGCAGTGCGTTTTCACCCGCGTATTCAGACAACGGCAGCCCCTAAGTGGGACAATATCTTCATGACGGCATTTTCTTCCCTGAAAGATGAATTTATAAAAAAAAAAAATGCTGCTCAGCTGGATTTCCAAGCCGTCTCCCGCTGTGAGCTGAAACTATCTCATCTCAACTCTGTATGACCTTTCTGTAAGCGACAGAACCTGATTTCATTCACAAAGGTTTCTGAAACCAAAGAAACCCACCTAACCTTCATGTTTTTGGGCTGTTTTTTTTACTTTTAACAACGAAAAGAAAATCAAATTTAAATGAGGAATTTTTTTTTTAAGTTTGGTGATTTCTGGAGGACGAGAGACGGACAATAAATATGTCCCACGGTTACCTAAGTTAAGAGCAAAGTGATTATATGAAGTAAAGCAGCGAAAAAACAACAACCATGAGCTCGATGCAAAAAGTAGAATAAATAGAAAACGTTCCCTATGTGAGTGCTCTGAGCATACAAGGAGCAGCTTTACATCCATCGCTTTATAGTCCAGAGGACGGACAGGAGAGGAAGGATGAAAGGAGGAGAAGAGGAGAGGAAAACCAACATTTACAAAGATGTGAGGCCGAGGTAACCCAGGAAGGACTGTTTGTTGGAGGAAGGCAGGGAGGAGGAGGAGGAGGATGAAGGGGGGCGAGGTTTCAGGGAGATGAGTGTTGTGATGGGGAGGAGAGGAGATAAATCTCTCCACCCAGCGCGGTCAGAGAGGAGAGGAAAAGGAGGATGATGATGGGAGGAGGCAGTGTGAGAGCTGGCCGGCGTGTGCAGCCGCTGGACGTGTTTGTTCGCGCGCTGACCGTCTCCGTGGGGGGCGTACGTCCGGTGCGTGTGCACGTCGCCGGGCGCGTCGGCGGCGTGCGCGCCGTGCTTCACCTTGCAGTGCAGCCGCAGGCTGTCCCGCCGCTTGGCGCTGTAGGGGCAGAGGCCGCACGTGAACGGCCGCTCGCCCGTGTGCACGCGCACGTGCTCCACCAGCTTGTTGGCCGTCCGCGTCAGGTGGCCGCAGCGGTCGCACCGGTACTGGTTGCCTTGGCGGTGACCCTGGAAGTGGACCAGCAGCTCCTGTTGCCCGGGAAACGACCTCTGGCAGATGCGGCAGCGGTGCTCGGAGGTGTTCTGCTCCTCTGGCTGCGTTGCCACGGCGACAGGCAGGGCTCTGCTGGAGGCGGCGGGAAGCGGAACCGGGCGTCTGGAAGTCCGTCATGTTGACGACGTGAAACACGAGGCACAGATAACAACAAAAAAACAATAATATCATTTGATATTTTGTGACGTTACGACCAGAGGTGGGTGAAGTACCCAAAATATTTTACTCAAGTAAGAATTAAAAAGTAATTTGTAAAAAGGCTACTTGACTAGTGAGTAACATCTGGTTTAATTATTTCCGAATTATGCCAACACACAGAAAAAAAATAAGTTATGGGCAAATTCAAATATTTCAAAAACTGAAATGAACCAAAAATGGATACAAATAACACAATTACAGAATACATTTTAAGCAGAAAAGAACATTTTTCTAGATTTTCAGATTGTGTTTCACCAAAACACTTAAAAAGAAAAACCAATATATTTAATTTAACAGAAACACATACTGTTGTGTTGTCTTGTGTTTACATACACTCATCACAGGCATGAATTTCATATTAATTTTGCGTTTTTAGCTACTTATATTTTATATATATATATATATATATATATATATATATATATATATATATATATATAAGTAGCTATATATGCAGAGGATACTCCTTTGCTGATAGATTTTTTTTTCTTTTAAATTTTTAAGTATTTATCTTAAATGCATCCCAAATTTGCGCCTTCCAGGTAAAATCTCAACCCATAAAGCTCCTTTGATGTAACAGGAAGCTACAAAAGCCATAAATATAATTTAAATTTGCTACAAGACATATTTGAAGTCACTTTATTTCCTGAAAGTGAAGCTCAGACATTATAAAGAAAAACTTTTTTACAAAGTATTTTAGGATCAACATCGTTTGGACCCACCTCATTCCTCCCGCATCGCCCTGAATGTGCGTGTCCACATGGGCCATCATCTCGGTCTCCTGATTGGCCGAGTGCTCGCACCTGCAGCAGTGCAGCGAGAACGAGCCGTGTTCCCATTGGCGGTGTTCTGTCATGTGACTCTTGAAGAGGGCATGGCCTTCGGTTTCAAAGCCACACACGTGACACCTAAATGGAGGGATGGAGTGCGCAAGAAGCAAATTAGTTTATTAATTGAGAACGACGGTAGCCATGGCGACAGGCTCCATCTTTATGTCATAAATGGTGCGTCTTCTACAAATCTAATTTTAGCGTGATTAGTCATTAGTTTAATTAATTAATTAATTTATTTATTCATTAATCATTAGTGTGATGACGAGAACCTGATGACGAGGTCATGTAGTCATTTTGATATCGCTTTACGACATATTTCTATAAAGGTAAAAAGTTAAAAAGCAGTAGGATTCACTTGATTGTTGTGCTGGACGATTATGCTGAATACTTGCTAATACAAGAGGATACTCATGTAATATTGAAGTTTATTTAAAAAAAATTGTACGATACATACTAAGGAACATTTACATCTAAATACATGAGATTATAGCCAAGTAGCTAATTTCCATCTCTAGTCACATTTGTAGGTTGATGCAGTGTTGCCAACTTGTCGCTATTTCCAACGACTTTTCAGACCCCCTTAATGACTTTTTTCCCAAAAAGCGCCTAGCGACAAATCTAGCAACATTTCTGACCACCCTTAGCTAACTCTGTCGCCGATATTCTCAACAGATTGAGATGGGGCTGGACTAGATAAGCTTTTGCTTCTTCCAGTCCCCTCTCAAACTGTTTTGTTTTACGTTATTTGTATGCTTTGTTCTTTTGTTTTTTATTATTATTTTAGAAATATGGAGGAGTATATGTGTAATTTAATTTTATTATAATATTTTTTAATGGTTTGAGATAAAATAAAAAAAATAAAAAAAATAAAATGAGACTGTTTCCAGACTCAGAATGGGGATGATCTGCGCATGTAGTTTTATCACAGTACATCTGACCAATCATAAACCTTTCTCGGTTAATTTCACCCGCTTACAAACAAAAGTTGTTTTGTTTTTTAAATTAATTCAAAACTAAAAAAGAAATCTGCAAGCATATAAGACCGATCTTTCTTTTACAAGCCACACAGAAACATCAGGTCTGTACTACGCTGAATCGCACACCTGTGGTGCATTCAAGGAACGTTCGAAACGAATGGCGAGATCCATAACGTAGGACATTTAAAAACTTATAACAAAAAACACAATAAGCCATAAACTTCTGTTTATTGGTGGTTGGCAAGCAGTGTTCAAAGCATACTAAATATGCCCTGCTTATTTTTACAAAGTACTAAAAAACAAACAAACAAAAACTATGATCTCTCTATTAATTTCGTCTTCTTGAGATCTCTCAGCAGTTCTTTTTTTCAGAACTAAAAATGTTGTTTAAAAGGTCTTGGATGTCCAGTTGCAATTGATATCTCGTAAATATTTTGTACCAGTTCTCTCAACAGTTTACTTAAGGCAAAATAATAAAACATGTTCCACAGTCTCTCTTTGAAGAAAAACGTCACATTTCTCTGTAGGATGTTTCCCCTGTTTGACCAAATCCTAATCTAGATATAATTATTTCCTCCTTTCTGTTTCGTTCTGTTTTCCTCATTATACCAACTTTCCTTTGAATGTTATAAAGCCAGCTAACAATTATTTCTTCTTCTCATTGTTTCTGCCATTTTTCCTCGACCTTTTGAGGCAACCCTTTTCTGTTCTGTGGGTTCTTTTATGTTGACATGTCTGAGCTCGCTGGTTTTGCACACTGTTTTTATTGCAAACTGGTTTTATTCGTATCGGATGTTTTGGAGAGAGAAAAATAAGACCGCCAGAGGAGTGATGATGTCATCACGTTGACGTGATGTCATCAATATGCAAATTAGTGTATGTGACGTCATCTGGCGACATCTAGCGACTTTCTGGGTCAACTTCAGCTACTTTCTGTCTTAGACAGTTGGCAACACTGGGTTGATGTTAAATCGCAGGTAATAATAAAAACAAGGATGAAAACCACAGATGAAACAAGGGGTGCCATTTGTAAACTTACACAAGCACAAATTAGCAGCAATAGTTTGGGTTATTTAGCATAAGATACTTTATTTTTCAAAAGTCACATTTGCAACCATTTTATTTATTCATTTTATAAATGCCACAGTTTCAAACTAAATATTAAGTTGGCAAATTAAATATTTAGCTCCAAGCTAAATATCCATGATTGCCCCTCACTACACTTCCGCTTATCGGCAAGTATACTTGCATATTAGCTAAATATTTAGCTCTAAGGTAAAAGTTTGGTTCAAAGCTAAATATTTAGCTAGCATGCTAAATATTTAGCTTTGAACTAAATCTTTAGCTTGCTAATTAAGTATTTATTTTCAAGTTTGAATATTTAGTTTGTAAACTATTGATTTAGAAACTTGCTAACAAAATATTTAATTTTAAACTGTTACATTTATAAATTAATAAATAACATGACAGGCTAAATAACCCAAATTATCTAACTGTGTAATTTTACAAACGGCACCTCATAATAAAACAATACTAAATACAAGATGTACTAGCAAACAATAAAATCCACACATACACTCAACAAAAATATAAACGCAACACCTTTGTTTCTGCTCCCATTTTTCATGAGATGGACTTAAAGATCTAAAATTCATTCCAGATACACAATATTACCATTTCTCTCAAACATTGTTCACAAATCAGTCTAAATGTGTGATAGTGAGCACTTCTGCTTTGCTGAGATAATCCATCCCACCTCACAGGTGTGCCACATCAAGATGCTGATCTGACATCATGATTAGTGCACAGGTGTACCTTATACTGCCCACAATAAAAGGCCACCCTGGAATGTGCAGTTTTTTGCTTTTGGGGGTCTGGGGACTCAGAACCGGTCAGTATCTGGTGTGACCACCATTTGCCTCATGCAGTGCAACACATCTTCTTTGCATAGAGTTTATCAGATTGTCAATTGTGGCCTGTGGAATGTTGGTCCACTCCTCTTCAATGGCTGTGCGAAGTTGTTGGATATTAGTGGGAACTGGTACACGCTGCCGTATATGCCGGTCAAGCACATCCCAAACATGCTCAATGGGTGACATGTCCGGTGAGGATGATGGCCATGCAAGAACTGGGACATTTTCAGCTTCCAAGAATTGTGTACAGATCCTTGCAACATGGGGCCGTGCATTATCTTGCTGAAACATGAGGTGATGTTCATGGATGTATGGCACAACAATGGGCCTCAGGATCTCATCACGGTATCTCTGTGCATTCAAAATGCCATCAATAAAATCCACCTGTGTTCTTCGTCCATAACAGATGCCTGCCCATACCATAACCCCACCACCACCATGGGCCACTCGATCCACAACATTGACATCAGCGAAGCGCTCACCCACACGACGCCACACACGCTGTCTGCCATCTGCCCTGAACATTGTAAACCGAGATTCATCCGTGAAGCGAACACCTCTCCAACGTGCCAGACGCCATCAAATGTGAGCATTTGCCCACTCAAGTCTGTTACAGCGACGAGCTGGAGTCAGGTCAAGACCCCGATGAGGACGACGAGCATGCAGTTGAGCTTCCCTGAGACGGTTTCTGACATTTTGTGCAGAAATTGTTTGGTTATGCAAACCAATTGTTTCAGCAGTTGTCTGAGTGGCTGGTCTCAGACGATCTTGGAGGTGAACCTGCTGGATGTGGAGGTCCTGGGCTGGTGTGGTTACACGTGGTCTGCGGTTGTGAGGCCGGTTGGATGTACTGCCATATTCTCTGAAACGCCTTTGGAGACGGCTTATGGTGGAGAAATGAACATTCAATGCACGAGCAACAGATTTGGTTGACATTCCTGCTGTCAGCATGCCAATTGCACGCTCCCTCAATGCTTGTGGCATCTGTGGCATTTTGCTGTGAGACAAAACTACACATTCCAGGGTGGCCTTTTATTGTGGGCAGTATAAGGTACACCTGTGCACTAATTATGATGTCAGATCAGCATCTTGATGTGGCACCCTGTGAGGTGGGATGGATTATCTCAGCAAAGCAGAAGTTCTCACTATCACACATTTAGACTGATTTGTGAACGATGTTTGAGAGAAATGTCAATATTGTGTATCTGGAATGAATTTTAGATCTTTAAGTCCATCTCATGAAAAATGGGAGCAGAAACAAAGGTGTTGCGTTTATATTTTTGTTGAGTGTATTTACATATCAATAAAAATGTAAAGAAAGAGCCCGTTTTTAAAAATCTCTTCTAATTGAAATGAGAAGTAACAGCTGCTGTATGTTTATCAGAACCCTATTTCAAGTATAAAATGCAGGATAGGAAGAAGCTTGACCACTAGCATTTTTCCAAAGTGGCATTGAACCACCAACCCTAGAGCCTGCCCTGGCTTGCTGACTGACATTATTTTGAGTAAATTGTTGCAACAGAGTGTAGCCATGAAGTATTTTGTATACAAAAATGAAGCCAAATCAGGATCACCAAATTATTTTTGCTGGTGAAAACACTCATATCAAATAGATGCAAAATAAGGGAACATAGAAACATAAAAAGAGTGAATAAAAGTATTTCCTGGATGAAATCCAGTCAAAACTCTGACAAATTGGATTTACTTTGCTTTTGTTTTATGTTTCTTGAACTCTGAAAGATAAAAGGACAGAATATCTGTTACCTGAAGAAGTAAGAAGAACCCCTGGTTTGATCTTTAACGATGTTGGTTTGAGATTCTGCGAAGAAAAAAGAAAACAGTGTGTTAATAATCCTGCTAACAAATTTATGAAATAAGTCGATTAATGATGAATTTATTTGTTGTTAAGCCCCTCTTTGACGAGGTAATTTAACTTCACTAAAATCTTTATTATAAACCCACAGGGCAAAGTGGCGGCGCTGTAAATCCATAACACAAACAAAAGCGCCGCAGCAGAAGACGGTCATTAAAAACCATTAAGAGGGACAATACAATGCCTGCGGGGCAAACTGAAGGAACGAATTGCCTAGACGTGTCGGTTCAGGACGGTTTGGGCCGGCCGAGGCTCAAACGAAGCAGCCGGCAGTGACCGCAGAGTTCAGTCTGATGGAGGACGATAATTAACCAAGTCCTCTGTCTGAACCTGCATCGGTCCTCACTTCAGATTTCACACATGTGGAAGGTGTGAAAAATATCTGCATGTCTGCAGGGTTCACAGGGGAAACGCCTTAAAATGTCAGAAACCACTGATCATGGACTTACTGAAGACTCATCCATCTATTGTTTTATCCATCCATCCATCCATCTATTGTTTTATCCATCCATCTATCCAGCTATTGTTTTATCCATCCATCCATCCATCCATCTATTGTTTTATCCATCCATCCATCCATCCATCCATCTATTGTTTTATCCATCCATCCATCCATCCATCCATCCATCCATCCATCTATTGTTTTATCCATCCATCCATCTATTGTTTTATCCATCCATCCATCCAGCTATTGTTTTATCCATCCATCCATCCATCCATCTATTGTTTTATACATCCATCCATCCATCCATCCATCTATTGTTTTATCCATCCATCCATCCATCCATCTATTGTTTTATCCATCCATCACTCTATCCATATATCCATCCATACATCTGTCATTTAGGGCATCCATCCATTTCTTCCTGAAATCAGGCTGGAGGGGCAACATCTCTATCAAAGATTCCCAGTTTTTCCCTATCTGAGCCTACCACGATGTTGGGTGAGGTGTTTCTAAGCCAACAAACATGTAAATCTCTCCAGCTACCCCTGCATCACCTCTGAAGTCTCCTCCAAGTGGATGTCCAAAACCCCTTCAAAAGTAGGTGTACTGAAGGTGACCCTACCACGTGGCTCCCTTTGATGCCAAGAAGAACTGACTTCACTCTAAGCTGCTCCTTTATAGCTGAGCTACTCATCCAATCACCAAAATGCATCCAGGTATGCAAAGGACCAAGAGGCCAGCATGATAGCATCATCTACGAAAAACCTCAAACCTCCCAAACTGAAGATCTCTGCTTTCCTTGGCTAACCCAGATATTCAGTTCATGTAAGCGATACAGAAAACAGAACTGGTCCCAAAAGTTAACCCTGGTGGAGTTTAAACACTCACAGTAAGAGAGTTTGGCTTATCGCCGACAATGTGAACAAGCATGTTCCTCTGGTTAAAGAGGAAATGAACTGACGTTAGGGAGGGGCCCAGAAGCCCCTTACTTGCAATGTACCTCGCGCAAAACACCAAGACGGATAAACCTCAGAGTCCACAAAACCTGTGAAGACTGCTTGGACAACTAACATACAACCCCAAGTATTGGTCGAGAAAAACAACAAAAATTGACTGTTTCTCCAGAATCTAAGGTTCAACACTCACTCAGACGCTGCTCTCTGGTACTTCAATCATAAACCACGACTGAGGCAGTCTTCAAGTATCACTTGCTTCATGATATTTTCCTTTTCAAGCAGCCAGACCTTGTGTGGTCAAAGATAACATTAGTTTGACGGACAGGAGGTAGGATATACACACGTCCTCAAATTTGTTGGTACCCCTCCACAAGAAATGAAGAATGCACAATTTCCTCTGAAATAATTTGAAACTGACAAAAGTAATTGGCATCCACCATTGTTTATTACATATTTAATAGAAATCAGACTTTGCTTTTGATGTTTCATTCAACATAATATTGTAAATAAGAAAACAAATGAAAATGGCATGGACAAAAATGATGGGACCCCTAACCTAATATTTTGTTGCACAACGTTTAGAGGCAATCCCTGCAATCAAACGTTTTCTGTAGCTCTCAATGAGACTTCTGCACTTGTTAACAGGTAGTTTGGCCCACTCTTCCTGAGCAAACTGCTCCATCTGTCTCAGGTTTGATGGGTGCCTTCTCCAGACTGCAAGTTTCAGCTCTTTCCATAGATGTTCGATAGGATTCAGATCAGGACTCATAGAAGGCCACTCCAGAATAGTCCAATGTTTTGTTCGTATCCAGTCTTGGGTGCTTTTAGCTGTGTGTTTTGGGTCATTATCCTGTTGGAGGACCCATGACCTGCGACTGAGACCGAGCTTTCTGACACTGGGCAGTACGTTTCGCTCCAGAATGCCTTGATAGTCTTGAGATTTCATTGTGCTCTGCACAGATTCAAGGCACCCTGTGCCAGGCGCAGCAAAGCAGCCCCAAATCATAACCGAGCCTCCTCCATGTTTCACTGTCGGTATGGTGTTCTTTTCTTTGAAAGCTTCATTTTTTCGTCTGTGAACATAGAGCTGATGTGACTTGCCAAAAAGCTCCAGTTTTGACTCATCTGTCCAAAGGACATTCTCCCAGAAGGATTGTGGCTTGTCGATATGCATTTTAGCAAATTCCAGTCTGGCTTTTTTATGTTTTTCTTTCAAAAGTGGAGTCCTCCTGGGTCTTCTTCCATGGAGCCCACTTTCGCTTAAACAGCGACGGATTGTGCGATCAGAAACAGACGTACCTTCACCTTGGAGTTCAGCTTGCATCTCTTTGGCAGTTATCCTTGGTTCTTTTTCTACCATTCGCACTATCCTTCTGTTCATTCTGGGGTCAATTTTCCTCTTGCAGCCGTGCCCAGGGAGGTTGGCTACAGTTCCATGGACCTTAAACTTCTTAATAATATTTGCAACTGTTGTCACAGGAACATCAAGCTGCTTGGAGATGGTCTTGTAGCCTTTACCTTTACCATGCTTGTCAATTACTTTCTTTCTGATCTCCTCAGACAACTCTCTCCTTTGCTTTCTCTGGTCCATGTTCAGTGTGGTGCACACAATGATACCAAACAGCATAGTGACTACTTTTCTCCATTTAAATAGGCTGAATGACTGATTACAAGATTGGAAACATGTGTGATACTAATTAAAGTAACTATTTAGTTTGAAATATCACTATGATCCAGTTATTTATTATCTTTTCTAAGGGGTACCAACAAATGTGTCCAGGCCATTTTAGAATATCTTTGTAGAATAAGCAATAATTCAACTCTTTTCACAGCTTCTTTGCTTTATTCTATGACATACCAAAGGCATGCAAGTATACATGATAAAATAGCTTTCAATTTCATCACTTTTCAGGAGTAATGCAGCATTATTTCAATGAGCTGTAAGGGTACCAACAAATTTAAGCACGTGTGTAGGTCCAACATGTGCTACTTACAGATGAATAAGCTCTGGATGGATGGATAGCACAATGGATGGATGGATAAATAAAACAATGGATGGATGGATGGATAAAACAATGGATGGATGGATGTATAGCCTTTTTCCCACAGATTCCTCTACGGAGGTGTGGGATCAGCCCCCAATGTTTCCAGGTCCATGAAACGCCCCTGTAAGGGACTATGTTTTAGCCTGGGAAGACCTTAGGATCCTCTGGATGAAAAATCGATCCCTGAAGAATCGGGCATCTATCGGGTCCTCTCACAGGTAACTGTCCCCCTATAGACTTCACTGCTCTTCCTTTAGTCTCCTGTTTCAACAGACCTGTTTAAAACTCCCACAGTTCCTTGGTGAGCCCGCTTTCACTCTAAATTCACTTCTATCAATATTTTAGCTCTCCTCAACACCCCGCTTTCTGGTAGAGTGTCACTTTGTATTATTCAAACTAAGGTTGGGAGTGGCAGGTGAAACACATCAGAGAGGATTTTGACTCCCAAGTTTAATTAAAGAGAAAACAGCCCCAAGAGACTGCTATCACCATAGAGAGATCAGGAGGAGAAAATCAAGGCTTGGGTAGTGTGATCTGTGTCCCCAAGTGTGTGTTTGTGCATGAGAGTTGTGTTCAAATAACAAAAATTAAGAAAATGTCAACAGCTTTATCGCTTATTAGTGAATATCATCATCATAAACAATAAACTGCTGAAGATAATCCTTGAAGTATCCTTCAACAGGTGGGTTTATCTTCATGAGAACAACAAAGGCCTTGCTAGCTTATTTCAGGCTATTTCTATTTTAATCTGGCCTTCAACCTAAGACACATCGTCTGGTTTGGTTTTTAGTTGGGACCCAAAAATGCAGGCAGAATCAGAGGTGAAGTGAAGAAAAACAAAGACCAAAATATAAAGAGGAACGAAAACAAGAAACCAGAGGAGATGTGAAACAGCTGTAGCACCGAGAGACCAGGGGAACTGAGGAGGAGAGACAAATAGGGGTGGACAATCAATCGATTTTATCGATCTAATGAATTTGCTGTTCATAAATATGTAATTTTAGGAAAATCTTTTTTCAACCAAAGCTCACCTTGTAATGTCAACCTGCCCAGTAAAGCTAGTTTTGAAGATATTTGCTGTTATTTGTAATTTCTTTTTATGAAAGGAAAGGGGGGAAAAAAACTGATTTTGTGTGAAAAGACTGGAGATTTTATCCCTAAATAAACACAAAAGGAGGGGAACTAAACGTTCAAAAGGATCGACAAACCAACAGGGGGAAAGCCTGATCTTAAGATAAGAGAATAAACCAAAATGTAAAAAGGAAAAGAACACAAGAAATCAGAGAGATATATAGAACAGTTGTGGCAGAGCGGGACCAGAGGGAGGGAGACTAATAGGGTTGGGCGATAAATCAGTTTTATCTATTAATTAAATTAGCTGTTTATAAAGATTTGAGTTGGATTTTTTTCCTCCCACCAATGCACTACTTGGGTTTCCGTAGCTCATAGTGATGTCAGGGCCTACCATCTTGTTTGATTGACAGACAGACAGACAGACAGACAGACAGACAGACAGACAGACAGACAGACAGACAGACAGGCAGGCAGGCTTTGAATTCAGGTGCACTCCCAGAAGGGATTATACAAATATAAGGACGTTTTCTTTAAAACATTTTCTGTAATTTGTAATTTCTTTTTAAGAAAAAAGACATTTGCTATTAAAGAATTTGAGATTCTATCTTAGAGCCATATGCCCCAGAGACTAATAAAAACAAAGGGAGCTAAACTAAAGGCTCAAAGGGATCTACAGGTCAAAAGGGAAAAAGCCTGAAACTAAGATAAGAATAAACCAAAATGTAAAGAGGAAAGAGCACAAGAATTGAAAATAAACACAAAAGAAACAAATGAATATGGCAAAACCCTAATGACAACTGACTATGGCAAGATCTTTCTAACAATAATGGAACCCAGAAAGGAAACAAAAGAAAACCAAAACACAGACACCTGTGAATCATGACACATTTCTGTCTGTACATCCCTACAGAAGTGTTGTTTGTGTGTTTCAGGCGGCCACTCATCCTGGTTCTGGTTTCTTCCTGTTAAACGGGAGTGATTCCTCTCCCGCTCGCGCCACAAATTAGGCTGGAGAATGTCTGGGGGGGGGGGCTTCTTGGGTTTCCCTCCTAGAACCAAACCTTCCACAACTCATCTCTCGTATAAGCATCAGGCACAATAGGATTTAGGTGGATTGGATTAGTTCATGTCCAGGTAGAGGAAATAACATTAATAAAAGTCACAACCCAATTGTTGCCATGCCAAGTTGCTCTGTGATCAGTGGATCAAGATTGCACCCCACCGATTGCAGCTCTCCGAACGAAATCTTTTACCCGTTATCCGTGTGATGAATTAAAAACTTAGTATGGGACGTGTTGACCTGAAGACATTCGGTAAATAAAAGCAGAGGAACAAACTAAACTGCGCAATAATTACCGTGTGGAGCGTGGAGGGGGCTCGACAGCGGCGTGGAGGGGGCGTGGTCCGTACTGATCTTCAGAGCTGGGCTACAGAGGAGGCGACACAGACACACAGAGTCAGGCACATGTGGGAGATTTATTTATCACCTGTACGAATTATTTATGCTACCTGCTTCTGATGGGCGGGGCCATCCTCCCCACCTGCTGACAGCTGGACTTATTGACCTTCTCTGTCGATAGCCAATAGAAAAGTAAATTTACAACTCCATGAACACAACAACATATTGCATCAATAAAGCATAGACGGCTGGTTAATGATGCTCGAATCGGGTTAGTCAATTTTCTCAGCTGTTATTTGGATTTTTTTGGCTCCTATGTCAATAAAAGTTAACCTTTGTTTTAATAGTGGGCGATATAAAAGGTGCACGGTAGAGATTATATAAATTTAGCCTAAGGTGGAGATTTTGACTATACCTGCCCTACCACAATTGCGCATTTTGATGATGTCATCAAGTTGTCAAGGAGGATAAATACTGATGTTCCGAGTATTTCTTTACGCCACATATTGCAGGTTTAAAATTTGTTGTTTTCCATTTAACCGGGGGGGCTGTTGAACTTGAAGCATTTTTTATTCAAATATGTGCAGCTTTTTTCTTTATTTTTGTGCGATGTTAAATTTGTAAACAAGTAACCGGGAAGGCAGACACTTTTTAACTTTGTGTTTCTTTTACAACACTTAGCTTTTAATTTATTTAAAATATCTTCATCTTTATGTTGTGATAATTTTTGTGTTGCATTTTTTTGGGGAGAAAAATATTTTAATATTTTTCTTTATGCATTTTGCACAACAAATGTTCTTTAAATGGCATTCTAAACTTTTTTGATGTTGTTGTTCTGCTGAAATGTAGCTGGAAAGTGAGCATGCTCATAAACTTTTCATTTTGATATATATAAAGAAAAGAATATATCGCAATAGATATCGTTACCGCACACCCTTTAGATTATATTGCAATATAGATTTAAGGCCATATTGCCCAGCCCTACTTTGTTTACAGAATGAGCTACCGCCATCTTAGCAGGAGTATAGTTTTCCTAAATCACAACAAAGACCTCTTCTATGTATTCTGACGTGTTATGATGTCAGATTGTATCAAGTTTACTTAAGAATAAACATAAACATCACAAACCGTAAATCTCTAGGTGCTGAACCATTGACAGTCTTCAACAAGTTGGCCAATCAGTATGTCTCTCCTGGTGGTTTAATGTTTTTATGAATTATGAAAAGCAAGGATGCACCGATATAAACATTTGGGCCGATATCTGATAGTAATATCACTGTTTTGGTGGATAACCGATATTGTGTGCACTTTCCTACCCTTTCGACACCGACCACACCGTTGATATCGCTTCTCTGCTTCCGTTAAACACCCCATAATCCCGCTCTGGATCGCCATCACTGTCACACGACCGAACAAACGCCACCTGACACAACCCCCTCCAGAAGCACAAATGGTAACGAGATGGAAATAGATATCGGTTGTTGGTGTCGGCCCAGTGTTATTTATCGGACCGATTCCGATGTGATAAAAAAGCGACTAACATTAGCTGATACCGATGTTGATGCCGATAACCTTTGACTTTATCTCACACCCTGTTTCTACCGAGTTCGGTTTTGATCCCTGTTTAGGGGCCGTCTGAATATTATGAAATACGATGACTTAGGAGAAAACTGACGCTGGTATGTTGAGCCGCACAGAACCACAATTTTAAACTGTGGCCAATGATCAGATTCAAGAAAATTTATTTAAATTAGGGATGCCTCAATATAACAATTGGGGCCAACATCGATATCTGACATTATTATTGCTCTTATGGTCAATAACTGATATCTACAGATATTATATATAATTCTCTTCCATTTAAGCTCCGATATACCTTTGTTAATACCAATATATCACACATCCCTAATTTAAATAACCGATGCACAGTTGGTGTGATACACACGGGGGACCTTTTCCCCAGACTTTCATAGATTGATGACAATGTCTGGGTTTTTTTGCGTTTTTTTTCAGGGCCACCAATAAGCATACATAAACTGGCTGGTGTAAGCCTCTCTCTCTTCTGACGTCCTCCCCGAGCTGCTGGCTAGTGGCTGGTTCTGATCCGTTCATAGACGTAACAGCTGCGCCGCACCGCATTTCCCTCCTCCCCGTTGCGTTGAGCAGCGATCCGCAAGTGTAGCTTTATGGGCGAACATATGCAAAGCTTGCCTATATACTCAGCAAAAAAAGAAACTTCCCTTTTTCAGGACTGTGTATTTCAACAATAATGTTGTAAAAATCCAAATAACTTTACAGATCTTCATGGTAAAGGGTTTAAACAATGTTTTCCATGCATCTTCAATTAACCATAATCAATTAATTAACATGCACCTGTGGAATGGTTGTAAAGACCATAACAGCTTACAGAAAGTAGGCATTTAAGGTCACAGTTCTAAAAACGCAGGACACTAAAGAGACTTGTCTACCGACTGTGAAAAACACCCAAAGAAAGATGCCCAGGGTCCCTGCTCATCTGCGTGAACGTGCATTTGGCATGCTGCAGGGAGGCATGAGGACTGCTGATGTGGCTAATGTCCGCACTGTGAGACGCCTAAGACAGCGCTACAGGGAGACAGGAAGGACAGCTGATCATCCTCGCAGTGGAAGACCACGTGTAACAACACCTGCACAGGATCGGTACATCCGAATATCACACCTGCGTGACGGGTACAGGATGGCCACAACAACTCCCCAAGTCACACCAGGAACACACAATCCCTCCATCAGTGCTCAGACTGTCCGCAATAGGCTGAGAGAGGCTGGACTGAGGGCTTGTAGGCCTGTTGTAAGGCAGGTCCTTACCAGACATCACCAGCAACAACGCCGCCTATGGGCACAAACCCACCTTCGCTGGACTAGACTGGAGTGGCAAAAAGTGCTCTTCACTGATGAGTCACGGTTTTGTCTCACCAGGGGTGATGGACGGATTTGTGTTTATCGTCAAAGGAATGAGCGTTACACCGAGGCCTGTACCCTGGAGCGGGATCGATTTGGAGGTGGGGGGTCCGTCATGGTCTGGGGCGGTATATCACATCACCATCGGACTGAGCTTGTCGTCATTGCAGGCGATCTCAATGCCTTGCGGTACAGGGAAGACATCCTCCTCCCTCATGTGGTTCCCTTTATGCATGCTCATCCAGACATGATCCTCCAGCAGGACAATGCCACCAGCCATGCTGCTCGTTCTGTGCGTGAGTTTCTGCATGACAGCAATGTCAGTGTTCTGCCATGGCCAGCGAAGAGCCCGGGTCTCAATCCCATTGAGCACGTCTGGGACCTGCTGGATCGCAGGGTGAGGGCTAGGGCCATTCCCCCCAGAAATGTCCAGGAACTTGCAAGTGCTTTGGTGGAAGAGTGGAGTAACATCTCACAGCAAGAACTGACAAATCTGGTCCAGTCCATGAGGAGGAGATGCACTGCAGTACTTCAAGCAGCTGGTGGCCACACCAGATACTGACTGGTACTTTTGATTTTGAGCCTCCCTTCATTCAAGGACACATTATTCTATTTCTGTTAGTCACATGTCTGTGAAACATTTTTAGTTTATGTCTTATGGTGTTGACTCTTTAAGTGTTCATACAAATATTTGCACACATTAAGTTTACTGAAAGTATAAACAGTTGAAAGTCAGAGGACGTTTCTTTTTTTTGCTGAGTTTATGTGTGTCTCTGTGTGACAAAAGTGGTAAAAATCCCGTAGGTCTACATGGACAAAAAACTATAATAAAGCTGTGCAAAGTCAGAGTTCATCTATACATTGACTGAGGAGAATGAAGATGAAAACTAAAGATACTTTTTTAATTGCTGCTTTTTACTTTTATTATTACATTGAAAAGAAAATAATGTGTTTTCTCAGAATATTATTTCAAAAAGAATTTTGTCCAGTAGGTCCTTGTGGAGTCATTTTAATTCTGTAAAGCACTTGTTGCATGAAACGGGCTTTATAAATAAAGTTTGATTGATTGATTGACTTAAAAAGTGAACTATTATTGTTATGGTAACAACTGGTAAATTTTCTACATCAGAAAATAAATTATTTCTATTATTAATTAATTTCCAGAGATTCGAAAGTCATTTTTGTAAATCCTCTTTTTTGGAAAGCAAACTATGGTCTCCACACTGCAAAAAGAGCACTGCTTGAAATAAGCCAAATATTCTTAAAAAGGGTCAAATTTTCTTGTTTCTTGTTTTGCCATTGGGGTGAGCAAAAGTTGCTTGGCTAGAATTCTTAAAACTGGCAAAGAAATCTTAGAATAAGCTTAATTTTCTTGTACAAAACTTGCTTGTTAAGAAATGTTTTTCTCTTTAGACAAAAAATAAGAAAACTTTTCCAGAAACAATGCTTTTTTACTTTCTTAAAAATCCTTTTATAAAGTGATATGATACACCCTGTGATAGATGGCTCTTTTGTGTACTGGTTACAGAAACCCAAAACAAAGGGGCAAAATGAGCAATCCTTATTTTGTTCTTTCATATTCAGTAATAGTGTTTTGGCGTCTCCTAGTCCATTTAGCTTTGAGTTTAGCTTCTGTTTTATTTAGTTTAGTAAGTTTTGCGCACGCCTGGTTTACCTCTGTGATTGGCTCACTTTCTCTCTATCTATCAGTATACACCAACCAGACATAACGTAATGACAACGTGCCTAATAACGAGTTGGTTCCATCCCATGCAACATAATGTGACACACTTTGTATTCCTGAACTTTTCTATTAGAACCAAACATTAAATTCTGCAAATTAAGATGCGTCAGCTCGTCTGTTTGGATCGGACCACCTCGTCTGGGCTTCACTCCCCACACGCATCAAGGAGCCTTGGTTGCTCATTCACTACTCCTCCGTTTTCTTCATTGGGCTAAAACTAATAAACTAATAGAAGCTAGAACGAGGAGATAATCAATGCCACTTGGTCGTAATGTTTTGCTTGATCTGTACATATTGACCTTTTCCAGTCACCATAGTTTGTTGTAGCCAATCATTTTCGTAGGGTTTTCTTTAGTTTCCTCCCTCCTGGCTTTTTATTTCACCCTAACCATGGAGGTTAAAAGTTGCTCCACATCCCAAGGAAATACAAATATTGACCTGAAAACGACCACTATCAGGGATTTATTTATTTACCGGAGAGCTGATGCAGTAATGTAGAGGCCAGGTTGACCGACATGTCCTGCCACAGGACCGCTCTCAGGCACTGGTCCTCCATCTTGGCTCCGAAGAGAAACTGCTCCTCCGTTTTTGCTCCGGAGAAAACCTGAGCGCCCATCTTGGCTCCAGACACGAGCTCGTTCTCCAACATGGCGCCCGACGGAAACTGGTTCTCCTTCTTGATGCCGGAGAAAAACTGGTTGCTCATCTTAGCTCCGGAAAAAGGTTTCTCTGCGGTCTTTCCTTTAACCGGACCATCTCGGTCGGCCATCTCGGCTCTAGTGTGGAAGAGATCTTCCACCGCGGTTTCGGAAGCTCCACAATCCTCCAGTTTCACCTGAAACTGAAAACTGTTCGATGCATTAATGAAGCAGCCTGCCGGGTTAGAGGCAGAAAATCCGTCTTCTGCTTTAAGACCAAAGTTAAACCGGTCCACCATTTTGGGTCCAGGGTTCAACTGATCAGGTTTATTCCTGGTGAGGCCCTGGTGTTCTGTTTTAACAGTGAAGATATGGCGGCTTGTCATCCTTAAGTTAGAATGAGTGGTCTCCTCGATGACTGGCTGGTTTTGGGTCATCACGTCAACTTCCAGTGGCTCCTCTTCCTCTTTGAGCCTCAACATGTGGCCGCTCACTTCTTGACGCTCTGTAACAGGTGACGTAGTGTCTCTTTTAGTTTAGAACATGTAAAAGTAGCTTTTCCCCCCCCGGTACATTTAGCGGACTGTGAGTACCTGCCAGTTTCCTGAGCAGATCTGAAGCCAGCGTGTCTGTGACGGTGTTTCCCTCCGGGGTGTGGGTCAACGACGGCGGTTCGGGACTCGCACCGGGGCCATCCGGCGAAAGGGCGACGCCGGGTTCGTCCTGCTGCTCCGCCTCCTCTCGGCTCCCAGGATGCATCTGGGCCTTCTGAGTGGCCTCTGAAAGGGAACAAAGGAGCAACAGAAGCTGATCGAGCGGGAGTTCAGCTGATTACGGGATAATCACTGGACCCGACCCCTGCATAGGCAAAGGTCTGTAGCTAATTTTATTTTTTACGCATTCGTTTATGAAGCTAGGATTTTATCCCACTTTGCTAAAATTAGCCTGTTTAATTTGTGATCATTATCATCACTATTATAAAATATTTTCTTTCATTTTGTTACTCGTTTTCTTTTATTTTTTACATGTAACCTTCATGGTCCAACCAGATTGTAATTTAGACGTTAAAGGTGCAACCAAACAACTGGGGCTGTGGTAAGACAAAGGATGGCTGGATGGCATAAATGATGGATGGATGGATGGATGGATGGATGTAGTCATGAATGGAGGGATGGATGGAGTCATGGATGGAGGGATGGATGGAGTCATGGATGGATGTCATGAATGGAGGGATGTATGGAGTCATGGGTGGATGGATGGAGTGACAAATGGATGGATGGATGGATTGATGGATGGATGGAGTCATGAATGGAGGGATGGATGGAGTCATGGGTGGATGGATGGATGGAGTGACAAATGGATGGATGGATGGAGTCATGAATAGATGGATGGATAGAGTCATGGATGACTGGAGTCATGAATGGAGGGATGGATGGAGTGACAAATGGATGGATGGATGGATGGAGTCATGAATAGATGGATGGATAGAGTCATGGATGACTGGAGTCATGAATGGAGGGATGGATGGAGTGACAAATGGATGGATGGATGGATGGATGGAGTGATGGATGGAGTCATGGGTGGATGGATGGAGTGATGGATGGAGTCATGGGTGGAGGGATGGATGGAGTGACAAATGGATGGATGGATGGATGGAGTCATGGGTGGAGGGATAGATGGAGTGACAAATGGATGGATGGATAGATGGAGTGACAAATGGATGGATGGATAGATGGATGGATGGATGGATGGATGGATGGATGGATGGATGGATGGATGGAGTGGAGAGATTGGCCTCTCTGGAGCTGTTCATAAATGGTTTACATCCTATCTCACAGACAGGACTTTTATGGTAAGTTTAGATACCTGCTCCTCTAAGGTCCACAGGATTACATGTGGTGTGCCCCAGGGTTCAATTTGAGGCCCAGTGCTTTTTAACCTTTATATGCTCCCTCTTGGCAGCGTCATCAGAAGACATTGAGTTAACTTTCACAGCTGAGATGATACAGTTATACATCTCCATGTCTCCCGATGACACACGGCCAATGGACGCACTTTTTAAATGCATTTTTGACATTAAATCCTGGATGGCAGAAAACTTTCTCCAGCTCAACCAGGACAAAACTGAAGTTTTAGTCATCGGTCCTGAGGCTCAGAGAGAGAAACTTTTACCAAAACTACAATCACTGTCTTTTAATCCTTCTCTACAAGTGAAGAACCTGGGCGTGATTTTTGACTCTGAGCTGACTTTTATCCCTCACATTAAAAATATTACTAAAATAGGTTTTTATCAACTAAATAACATTGTCAGAGTCCGCCCCATTCTCTCTCGGGCCAATACGGAGACACTGATGCTTTTATCTCCAGTAGAATTGATTACTGTAATGCACTGCTTTCTGGTCTTCCCAAAAAGAGTATCTCAGTTTCACAAATTCAGCAGCACGTGTCCTGACGAAGACCAGGAGGCGGGAGCACATTACACCGGTCTTAAAATCATTGCATTGGCTCCCCGTACGTTTTAGGATCGATTTTAAAGTTCTTTTAATGGTTTTTAAGTGTAGGCTCAAGACACACATTTTTAGCCTAGCTTTTAACTGATTATTATTTATTATTGTTTGTTTAATTGCTCTGCATGTTTTACATGATTATATTTTATCAGTGTTTTACTATTTACTATTTATCACATTTATTTACTGCTTTTTTACATTTTAATTTGCTATCTTAATCCCCGTTCCAGTGTTTCCTCTGTGGGAGCCCTCTGCCCCGGGAGCGATGGTCGGCTGTAGCTGCCTGGGTGCTCTCCAGGTGGAGCTTGGGTGGAGGTGGGGGTCTTGGCCTTGCCTCCACTGGGTGCTCTGTGTCGGGGCCTTGGCTGCTGCTGTTGATCTACTGCTGCGGGTGCAGATGGCTCCTCTGATGGCGTTTCCTCACATGGTTCATCTGCACTCGGCCCATTGTTCTTTTTTATTGTTGCTTTTAACTATGTGTGTGCATCGGAGTTAGGGAGGGGGGTTTAACTGGGATCATGCTTTTAAATCTATAGGGGAGGGAAGGGAATGTAATTTTATGAGGGGTCATTTTAATCTGTAAAGCACATTTTGATGCAACTTATTGTATGAAAAGCGCTTTATAAATAAAGTTTGATTTGATGGATGGATGGAGTGATAGATAGATGGATGGATGGAGTGATAGATAGATGGATGAATGGATGGAGTGATGGATGAATGGATGGATGAGTGGATGGATGAGTGGATGGATGGAGTGATGGATGGATGGGTGGATGGATGGATGGATGGAGTGATGGGTGGAGGATGGGTGAACGGATGGATGGATGATGGATGGAGTGATGGATGGATGGATGGGTAGATGGATGGAGTGATGGATGGAGGATGGGTGAATGGATGGGTGAATGGATGGGTGGATGGATGGAGGATGAGTGAATGGATGGATGGATGATGGGTGAATAGATGGATGTTTCCACTTTCAAACTGAAAAAATTAAGGTGAAAAAGTAAAAAGGCGTGAGAACTTCTGCAGAAGTTTAGTCGCTTTCCAAAGCTCAAAGAACCCAAGACGGAGAGCATATACCCCTGAGGTTCCTGAATATTTTCGGCAACACTTCTGGATCCAGGAATTTTGGGGCTGATCGAAGGATTTTTCTTGCTAGTTTTAGGATTACGGTGGTTTCAGTAGCTGATAAATAAACTCTGTACCAATGATATGGTGCGTTTTTTCCCCCCTGAATCTCTTTGAGTCTGAAGAATCTGACAGTTTTGCATCGACCCTTGCGATCTCAGCAGCTGCTGCTTCACCTATCTCCCGGATCATTCTTCATGTAGAGCTGGAGTAAATTGGGGGGGGGATCAGTGTTGCTAATAACGCAATAAAGTATTCCCAGTTTCACTTAACTTCTCCCAATTTTTCCCCATCTGTTGCAGCTCTGCAGCCAGCGGCGTTGACAGGTCACGCTTGCAGCCGGTCGTCTTGTGCAATGAGGGATGACAAAAGCTGTGCAAACTGGGAAGCGTTTGTGTGAGAGACTACCTGAAAGCCTGATGAGGAGGTCAGACGCCATCTTGGTGCTGACATCAGGGCTGAACAGAGAGGTGGCTGCCGGGAAGGGGCTCGAACCTGCGGCGCGCGCGTCCGGCGTTCCCTCGGCGAGTGCGTCATCGTCAGAGCGCGTCTTTCCGAGTGTGGGGTGTGTGTGTCGTTTGGCTGCTTCGGAGGGAGGCTGCAACACGCTCGACCCACGCTTCATCTCACAGCGTGTGTGTTTGTCAAAAAAAAAAATCAAGAGTCAAAAACTCAGAGAAAGAGAAGGGCAAAAGAGAAGGAAGAGGAGGGAAGAGAGGAGGAGGAAGGGAGAGCCGCTAAAATAAGAACGCTGTGTTTCCTAACGTATGGAAGTGAGGAGAACATGGTGGAGGAAAGAAGAAGAAGAGAGGGGGGGGGGGTTGCTCTTCGCAGCGAGCTGTTGCTGCCTCTCATTGACCTGAAAGACAGAGAGAAGAGAGACGGATGGAGGGGAACGAGGTGAAACAGAGGGGGGGAGAGGAGGAGGAGGAACAGCGAGGAGAGGACAAGGGTGAGAAATCGGAATGAAGGGAGGATGAGAAGAGGAATCTGTGAAGGAATAAATTATTGAACAGAGAGAGCCTAATAATAATAAGGGGATAAATCTTTCCCGTTACCGCCATGGTAACAAACCCTGCTGTGTCATCTTCCGCCCTGACCTTCCCACCGACAAAACAATCATCAATTACGATCAATAATCGTCACTTCAGCCCGCCACCGTCTGTTAGTCTTGATCTCTTCATCCACTTTCCATCTTGCCTGTGTCCTAAAAACAGCATATATACGATATATATATATATACTTTTTTTAGGACATTTATTTATATATGTACCCAAAAAATAAATACATATATATATATATATTTATTTATTTATTTATTTTTCGGGTGCTAATTTAGCTAATTGTTATTTATTAATCATTTATTTATTAATAATTAATAATTATTTACTCTACAAAAAATACTCGTTCCAACCACCCTCTCAGTTACATGACCCATAATGTGGTTTTTTTGCACCCGTCTGATTTGCACCGATCATTACCTGCAATCATGTATATATCAATCTGTTTAGCATATTATATTTTTATTTAAGCATTTGTCTTTTTGTTCTCGTATGTTGGCCCAAAGTACCGCAGCAATTTCCTAATGTTGTAAACCTGCCCAACATTTGGCAATAAACGCTTCCTGATTCTGATTCTAAGTATAATAAATATAACTAAGAATTTAAATATATTACATAAGGAATAATGATACAGACACACTTGATACAAGACTGGAATGCAATAATTCGATTTTTTCCCCTTTTTTTTCAATTTTAGATTTACATACGCTCAATCCCCTTATGGAAAAGTCACATGGGTTTAACATGTTCTTCACATAGGATCACATGTTATCCCGAGTGATTCCTGCTAAACTGCATATGTAGCACACATGGACTTCACATGTATGGTTTTACATGGGTTTGACATATTTTTCACATGTAGTGGCATAGGCTTGACATGGGTTTTACACATATTTTTTTTCACATGTAGGTTTTATGTGGTAAATAACATGTTTCACATGTGGTTTACAAGTGAATGTCCGTGGGTTTCACAGTTTATTACCATGAAAATGTTCTAAATTCACACGGGAAATGTGTGCAAAACACAGGTGGTGACATGTTTTTTTTTACGTTTTCACATCTGAAATTCACATGGGTCAAAGATTTTTCACATGTGAGCACATATGATTTTGCCCATGTGAAAACATGTGATTTTTCTGTATATGACACTGAAGTTCAAATATCCCCTTGTTATTTTCCACATAAACCCTGAAAGAAATGTGTGAAACCCGTGTGAAAATATGTGAAACCCATGTAAAACCATACATGTGGAGTCCATGTGTGCTACACATGTGGTTTACCACGTACCACAGAACATGTTCAACCCATGTGACTTTTCCGTAAGGGTTAAACTAATTAAAACCATTAAAACCCTTACGGAAAAAACCCCCCACATGGGTTCACATGGCCAGAATCACCTGTGATCACATGTGAAAAATATTTGACCCATGTGAAATTCACATGTGGAAACATGTTTAAAAAAACGATTTCCGAAAAACATGTGACCACCTGTGTTTTGCACATATTTCCGATGTGAATTTGGAAATTTTTCATGGTAATAAACTGTGAAACACATGGACATTCACATGTGAAGCCCATGGAATAACATGTACAACACATGTGAACATTTGTATTACCTCCATCTGTCTGTTAGCAACATAACTCAAAAAGTTATGGACAGCTTTTGATGAAAATTTCAGGAAATGTCTGCAATGGGACCAGGAACATTTCCACATAAAAACCTACACGTGAAAAAATGTGTGAAACCCATGTGGAGTTACATGTGAAGCCTATGTGAAACCATACATGTGTGCTGCACATGTGGTTTACCGGGTACCACTCGGGATAACATGTGATCCCATGTAAAGAACATGTTCAACCCATGTGACTTTTCCGTAAGGGAATAAAACATTTCTAACAAAAAGTAACAAAGTAAATGGATATCAAACAATCAAAATTACGGTAATAAATTATGCAAATGTTAAAAAAGCGACGAAAGGTATAAAATATTAACCATAAATAAGATTATATAAAATCTTTAATTAACTATTTAAAGTAACAGAATATATAGGTCAAATGAAATGTTAATTATTAAAACTATAAATAATACAAATTAATAAAAATATTTTAAATATTGAATATTTTATATATATATGTATATATATATATATAAAATTTAAACAATACATATTTTTTAGTAAATTGAAAAATTAAATTAAATTAGGCAAATAAAATATTCACAAACGTCAACATTTTCTCCAACAAAAATAATGTTGTAAAATTATAATGAACATTTTTTAAATAATTTAATACAAAGAAATAAAATCTAATGCGACTTTTTTTTTTTTTATCTTCCTTGTTTTTAAACAACGGGGTATTTTAAGAGAACAGATTGTTTTAAACATTAAACTTGGTGATAATTTCGTTAAAAACACGGGCTGCTGTTGTTGCTTCGCCTCGGTGTACCGACCACCGACCCCGTTCCTTCCAGCCTCTCTCGCCACTGTCTCTAGGCGACACCAGGCGGGCTACAGCCGGCAGGTGGAACGAAAATTCACCGGACACCGGTTTCTCCCCCTCCCTCCTCCCGTCCCCTCGGTGTCGGTCGGTCGGTCGGTGTCAGAGTATCGAGCCCCCCCGCTGGTCTTTTACCTCTCCCCTCTCCGTCTCCCTCCTGCTGCAACATGGCTGAACGGAGCTTGGACTCCCCCCCATCACCCACCCGGCAGTCAGAAAGTCATCTCCCGGGGTTGGGATGCTGGAGCGACGCTCGGCTCCGTTCTGAACGGCTTCTAACGGTTTCCGCTCGCGCTGCCTCTCGTTACCGGGAACAGGGGGGCAGGTGTCAGCGCGCGCGCCTCCTCCCTCATCCCCCCCCCCCCCCCCCCACACCTCTCTCTCTCTCTCTCTCTCTTGCAACATGGCTGAACGGTAGCGCGACCTCACAAGACCTCAAAAGTCATTTTCACGGGTCATTTTTAGCGTCATCCTCCCACCCACCGGGTCATAGCTGGGACCAACCCGCCCAGGGACGAGACGACCCCCGGCTGTTCCCTCCGTGACTTACCGGTACCATGAGGGCAGATGGAGCTGGTGGTGGAGCTGCTGCTTCTGGTGCTGGTGGTGGTGCAGTCCGGGGCATAGCCTATATATAGACTATAGATCTCATCCATATTAAAATCTCCCGGGTTTTTACCTCTTCACCTCAGCCCTCCTCCGTTTTCACTCTCGTTTCTGCGTCCAGGGTTGTTATATAAAGTAAAAAGGGAATAAAGAGACGAGGAGCAGCTCCGTCTCCTCCCGGTTCCTGAGGATGACGGGTCGGTCACCGAGCAGGGCAGATGGAGGTTTCCGCCTCCTCTCTTTCTCTCTCTTTCTCTCTCTCTCTCTCTCTCTCTGAGTGTGTGTAACAGAGAGGAGGAGAAACAGTGTTTCTTGTACATGTAGTTCTGGGTTCTTGCAGTTCTCAGCAAGAAGAAAAAATAAAATAAATAAAAACCCAGAAGCGTCTAAGGTCTAGATCTAGCAAAAGGAACCTGAAGCCCTCACGGGTGCAAAAGTTTGTCACGTTCTCAGAGTCCGAATAAAGCTTTATTGGTCAACTTTAGAGGGAATTTTAAAAAACAAAATAAATAGTAGAGCCATTGTGTTTATTTGAAAGAAAGGAAAGGCAGGTTAGAATAGTGCAAAATGCAAAAATAGTGCTTATTTTAGAGTAGCTGACTAAGTCCCTAAATTAAATTCAAAAATACTCCATTTACCCCCCAGAGGGAAATTAAACATTGTCGTAACTCATTGACACCCAAGTATCTTCAAAGAGCCGTTGTGTATGGTGACGCTGTGGGCCACAAAGGATCTCTGGTAGCAGTCAGTCCTGCAGCTAATCTGAAGAGGCTCCTGACTGAAGACTGTTGCCGTACGACGGTCTCATGACGATTTTTCACTCTAATATGTCCTGGATGGCCACATTTGCTTTGGCTGCTCCTCTTTAAATCTGTCCGTTTGGTCGTAAAGCCCCGCATAGAGAAGCTGGAGTAGGGGATAAGATCTTTGCCCAGTATGATGGATGGAAGAGATGGTTTCAACTCCCTACCTCCTTCTCTCTCTGCTCTTTGGTCCTCCTCTACATCCACGAAGCCTCCTTTACGACTTCTCTGGGATTTGGGGAACCATAGTTCAGGCTGCTCCCAGTTTTAAAAACAATACCTTGTTGACAAAGCAACTGCCCGAAAGTAATAAATAAATAAATAAAAAGTAAGAGCAAAAATCCTTCCAGGTACACAGCATCCAAAACCAGAGGTAACAACCGTCCAAGCATGCAACACCTCAACCCAAAACAAACTATGAACAAAAGTCAACAAAAAGAACAAATCAGAACTAACGTAACGGAACTACTCTACCTGCCACCCCGAGCGAATAGTCTAAACGGTTTGTGTCCAGGATGTGTGGGGTCTGCAGAGATGTTAGCTCCCCTTTTCCTGACCCCTAAACCCGTACAAGTGCTGGACGGAGGGAAGGTCGGTCCTGATGATCTTCCCTGCAGACCTGATTGTTTGTTGCAAGTCTGGACCTATAAGGTTTTATGGCTGGGCCCGACCAAACAGTCAGGAAGAGAAAGCCGAATTATCGCCTTAGTCAGACTGAAGTCGAACCGAACTAGAGTTAGAGTAATCGAGCCAAGACACCCAGATAATGCGATTGGTAAATCGAATTTCTCTGCATGTAAACTCCAACCATGACTTAGCCGAGCTTTTTTACGAGAAGTGACGCCGGTACGACAACAACACAGCAGCAACGACGAGTGTAACGCAATCAAACGGTTCAGTATTTACTAAATGTTCTGTGCTGCAGTGTTGTTGTCGTCACTTTCTTCGCTCGTTGTACATATCCTGCTTTTACTCCGTCTGCTTCCCTGATATCAGCATTTCTTTACCATCTGTGTGACCCTCTTGGCCAACTGGAAAAATCCAACGTGAAAGGGCGAATGTCGCCACCTAGCGTCGCGGCGGCGATAACGCATTTCATTCAACAATTAGATTTTCTAATTGACATGTAAACTGGGATGAAGGCTCCCATTCTGGTGAAGCTATTAGCACGATTTTTGCCAAAAGCTCGATTGAGATGTGCATGTAAACGTACTGAGTGATGGACTGAATAATGGCCGTGTCGATGATGTCACGTTAAAACCACAAACTTAAATATTTCTATTGGGCTTTATAGTGTGCTAGACCAGGTAGTGCAGAATTGTGAAGAGGGAGCCAACAGTGCCTTGCTTTGAACCCATTTTGTGTTCCACCTCCTAAAAAACCCAATCAAAATGGTCCCAGTTGGTCAACAGAGTCCAGTTTAATCCCTTTATAAATCCAAATGTTCTGTGAAGGCCTCAGAGGTTCGCTATGCCTCAACTCCACTGAGCGGGAGGGGTCGTTGCGGTTTGTTACACTATGTTATGGTCTGGCGTATTCCACTGCTGGTTGGACTCTCACTAGGCAGGCTTGGTTAAACCCAAACACCTAACGATGCATCATACTAGTGCGACAAAAAACGTGACGCACTAGTATGTCTCGTGCTTGTGGCAAGCCGTGGCGTGTTTCTGTCCCCCAATCAACGGACTGTTGTTTGATGCCAGTAGCTCCGCCCTAACTGTACCACTGTCCTATGAACCTACATCTGAAGGAGACGTAGGAATGGTGCAGTACGATTCAGTTGTATGGGCCGCTTTTACGATGCACACAGACAAAATAGCGTAACGACACATGCCGTACCAGTCAGTGGAAACGAGGCATTAGAGAACAATCAGCATCATGAAGACCAAGGGACAAAGCACATAGGTCATGGAGAAGGTTGTGGAGGAGTTTAAAGCATTAAAGCAGAGTTGGGTTATCAAACAATATCCCAAGAATCTAACATCTCACTGAACACCGTTTAATCTATCACCTGGAAATTGAAGGAGGATGGATCAACTGCAGACGTACTAAGACATGGAGCTCCACCTAAACTCACAAGCTGAACAAGGACAGCATTACTTAGAGAAGCGACCAAGAGGTCCATTGTGACTCTGGAGATGCTACAGAGGACAACTCCACAAATCTGGACTTTAAGGAAGACCCGACAAGAAGAAAGCCACTGTTGAAAGAAAACAGTTTCCCACAAACGGTGAAGAGATCACAGTGAATGTGGACGAAAGTGTTCTGTTTTGGTATAAATCCAAAACTAGCACGGTACTAAACCACAACTAACCATGGACACAATATCCCCACATGGTGGTGGCGGCATCATTCTGTGGGAATGCTTACAAAAGAAACGTAGAAGACACTGCAAATATGTTCATTAAGTTGCTTGGTCAGATTACACCAAAATGTACCGTTTTGGCCAACATGCACAATACTATGTGTGGCAGAATGCAAAGACCCTGAACACACCATCCCCTTAGTGAAACATGGCAGTGCCGGCATCATGCTGTGGGGATGCATTTCTTCAGCAGAGACAGAAAAGCTTGTCAGAGTTGATGGGAAGATGAACAGAGGTAAACATAGGACAACCCTGGAAGAAAATCTGTTAGAGGCTGCAAAAGACTTGCGACTATGACGGTAGTTCGTCTTATGCCAGGACAACCCACCACAAGATATGTTAGAATGGCCAAAGTCCAGACCTAAATCCAAATTTTTATTTTTTTTCCAATTGTGATTATGCTTTTTATTATTTTTTACGTTTTAAATTATTTTTTTTATTTCATCTTATTTATTATTATTTTTTAACGTGTCCTGTTTGGCAGTGTGGAGCTCAGAATTGGTGTCTGAGTACCAAGTAGAAGCCCAACAGATTTACTTTCACAAGCGGAGCAGTACAGCTTTTGCTATAGTACTCCACTTGATATGTGTGAAAAATCTTTATTATGAATTGCAGGGGTTATTATTTCCTGATGTTATGGACATGGAGACGGAAAATTAAGGGGAAGAAAGAAAGAAGATGAAGAAGAGAGGTAGGAAACAAAATGTCATGAGAGAGGGTGAGTTGAAAATACAAGAGAGGAAGGGGAACAAAGAAAACACAGGAAAACATTGAAGTCTGCCTCCATACCCACAGGACGGCAGAGAGAGGGGAAAAACGAAACAAAACACGAAAAAGGAACATCGACAAAACCAACCAAACATTGTGAACTAAGAACTAAACAACCACATCACACAAAAATGAAAGAACAATGTCACAGAAAAACTCATGGTACCGATTAATCAAGCTCTAGTAATGATAACCTCAGCCCAAGAATATATCCTTAAACACCAGAGACTCTGGAGGAGCTGCAGAGATCCACAGTTCTAGTTTAAAGTCTACGGACAGGACAACTGTGAGCTATGCACTCCACGAGTCAGGCATTTATGGAAGGGAGGCATCGTTGGAACAAAAGAATAGCTGAGAAGTTCATTCTCTAGATGGACAAAGCTGCCAGGGAACCAGGGAACGTCCTTCGTGTCATGTCATCAACTCTTTACTTTCGTAAACATAGAAAATACTCTTATGTCATTCTTCTGTTCCTTCTGTGTCTCTGCTTTGTCTTCTCAAACCCCCAGACGGTCATGGCAGATGGCCGCTCCTACTGAGCCAGGTTCTGGTTTTGCTGGAGGTTTCTTCTGGTGGGAGTTTTTCCTCTCCATTGTCGCTACATGCTTGCTCAGTATGAGGGATTGCTGTGAAGCCAACGACACAACGCGGGCGACTGTCTACTGTCACTATATGTTCGTTTAGGAGGAGTGAATGGTGCAAGTCAATGACTCGATGCAATCTACTGAGTTTCCTTAGATAGAAAACTTTTAAACTGATTGGAATGTGTGTATGATTGAATTAAAATGACTTTTCTTGTAAAGGGCCTTGAGATGACATCTGTTGTGAATTGGCACTACATTAATTAACTGAATTGAATTACTGGCCTCACTTGCCTCCTTTAAGGTCAGAGTGCACAATTCAATGATAAGAGAGTGAGACAGGGCAGAAATAAGAGTTCCACGTAAAAAAAAAAAAACATGTTGATGAACTCCAAAGTTTTGTCTAAAACATTCTGTGGACTGACGAGACAAGAATGGACCCGTTTGTACAGACCATCATAGAGATAGTTAAACATGGTGCAGGTAGTGTGATGGTCTGGGCCTGCTTAACTGCTTCAGGACTCATGAATTCTGCTCTCTACCAGACGATGCTAAAGGGGGAATTTCCAACCATCAGTTAATCAGGTTAAGCCCAAGAACATTTAGGTCATGCAGCAAGACAATGATCCAAAGCAGACTAGTAACTCATTTCTAACTGGCATTTAAAAGAAAAACAAAAGGGGGCGCTGGGTGGATCAAGTCAAAGTCTAAACTTAAATCTGATTAAGATGCTGTGGTATGACCCTACAACTGAATTAAGGCAATTCAGCAAACAAGAGTGATGCACAACCAGCTATTCGGTTTAGTTCTCACATAGGGCCAGGTTTGCTTGTTTGGCTTTTTCTCTTAATGAATGAAATCATAGTTTGAAAAGTGCTTTTTCTTATTTTTAATCAGGTTATCTCTGATTGTAGATCATGCACAGACGTCTAGAAGAGTGCAGTTTCCTGTTTCAGCCAGCAGAGGGAGACAAGAGTCAGTCATTTATGCAATAATCTTTCACCACAAGAAGCCTCAGGAAAAAGACAAAAACAAAATGGGTATAAAGGAAAACAAACTCTTTATTTAAGCCACGCAATGAGTTTCCTCTCAGAGAGCAACTGGATACATCCTAGAACCTTACAGTCTAACATGAAGCAGGGAGAGGAGGAACAGACTTCATTCTCATGACGTTTAACCAGCTAGCATCACTGATCAGCTAAAGAGAAACCTTTGCACAACTTTCACAAAAACATGATAAAAAAACAGATGTAGTAGTGCTCCATATTTTTTTAAAAAGGTTTGCAACACATGAAACACAAAATTTCTAAAGGCAGGTAAAAACGTGTCAGTACGGCGGTAACTCCCTGCAGAGCCAGAAAGGTAACTGCTTCTTCAGTGCAATTTTATGTGCAAAAATAAACCTGCTTGTTTTGCTTCGGCGACTCGTTTTTTTCCCCCCAAAGCATGGGCGGATCTACAGGGGTGGCATAGGGTGGCAGTTGCCACCCTAAAAGAAAGCCTTGCAACCCCTGCTGCCACCCCAGCCGGCAGCTATGAATTCAAGAAGTAGTTACGTAAAATTGGACATTAGGAACGTGAAGCTCCTTTTTCATAGCAAATGAAAATCTTTACATTTTTTTCTCCTTGGTGAACCTTTAAAGCTGCTCTGCAGAATTAGCTGAGAGTGCTGCAGAGAGTTGCACCATGTGGCGCGTTAGACGAACAGCAATTAGCAAAATGCGCACTCCCGTGACTTTCAGGCGTGCGCTCATTAGTCCGTGCTCTACAACGGTCAGAGGCCATTTTTGCTCTTTTTGTCGTGCTGGACAAAATTCTTCTCCTCTTTGACTTAGGGGGAGCTTGTGTGGGTGTGACGGCTGGCTAGCTTAGTTTAGTTTATTTAAGCTAGCTTAGACCGCCTCCCTGTGAACACACATGCATGATTAAATATAGATTAAATAAACGTTTTGATTTTAACAAAAATATTACATAATGAAGCTTTAAGGTGCTTTAATAACCTGAAGCAAAACAAATACATGTATGTAAATATTGGGGAGTAAAGAGGTGAAGCATGTGTTTGACTGATCAATAAAACCATATATATATATATATATATATATATATATATATATATATATATATATATATATATAAAATTCTGGCACCCCTGAAAAATTATTGTCCATTTCTTGCCACACCATAAATATTTTTCTAGATCTGCCACTGCCCCAAAGTAATCTGAATATATGGTTTCAAATCCCAGAAAACCAAAACCTTACCTAAGTAGAAATTTTGGGTATTTATACTTCACTGGAGTAATTATCTATTGGCCTACTTTTTACTTCTTTTCCTTACATTTCCAAGCAATTATCTGTACTTTCTACTCCTTACAATTAAAAAATAGCCTCGTTACTCCTGTTTCATTTAGTCTCAAAAAAATGAGGCAACTGGATAGAATTTGACTGCGGTTTGATAGTAGTTTTAAACATCTACCATTCTGAAACCCTGCTTCTATGCCATCCATTGCATACTGTGCACACAGAGGTCGAGTTAATCAAATACTTTCCATATTTGTCCGGTTTTTTAGAACTTTGACAGACAATCTGAAGGCCTCTTGTTATTTTGACAGATTACAATTCACAGCCCTGACCATTTGTGCAGACGCGCGGACATTTTTAGCTTGGAGTACAAGTAACTGAATCAATAAATTCATAATAAAAAGATCCATGAAGCCATCTGAGCATCATCTCAGACCGGGAGGCTTTGGAACTTGACTTCAAAGAGCCCGGTGTCGTGCCAACCAGCCATGCAAAAGTATGGCCCACAAAATGCTACAACATTTTCTGCTGCTGAAGCGATATGAAGCTGGGTTCAGAGAGTCTTTTCGACTTCTGATCACTTCAATCAGAGAAATGTTCCTTGATTTCAAAACTTTGGCTGAAGTGGAGCTTTTAGTTTCAGTCTCCATTGCGTCAGCGCGGATTCAGCCTCTAGAACAGTGGTTCCCAACCTGAGGTCCAGGAGCCTCAAGGGGGTCATTAGAGATTGCAGGAGTCTGCACAGTTTTGTCTGTGCTGAGGTTGTACGACTTTTGACATATAATGCTTCACATTTTATCCACCTGGTGACACACAGAAGGAAATAAACTGTATAGATATTGATCTATCTTGAGTCATCATCTTCCTTCTTAATGAGGTAAACTAATTTAAAATAAAAACAAAATATTAAAAAAACTCAAACTGTATGTGTACTAGGTCACTCTGGTCCAGCCAGGACAAAGCAGACGTATGTTGCTGAGTTCAAAGATGCCAGAGGCAGAGACTCAGGCAAATGCAGCGTTGCAATATTTATAGGCAACTACTCATTCAATTAAATTCAAATTCAAAAATACTTTATTGATCCCAGAGGGAAATTAAGTGTTGGTGTAGCTCATATAATTAATTCTTTAAGGAGTTGTTGTAGATGACGATGGCTGTGGGCAGGAAGGATTTCCTGTAGCGGTCTGTATGGCAGCGAAACTTAAGAAGCCTCTGACTGAAGACGCTCTGTTGTTGTATGACAGTCTCATGAAGAGGATGCTCAGGGTTGTCCATAATTTTCTTGATTTTATGAGGAATCTGTCTTCTCAAACCCCCAGACGGTCGTGGCAGATGGCCGCTCCTACTGAGCCTGGTTCTGTTGGAGGTTTCTTCCTGTTAAAGGGGAGTTTTTCCTCTCCACCGTCGCTACATTATTGCTCAGTATGAGGGACTGCTGAAGGATTGCTGTGGTTGGAAAGTCTGCATCAACGGGGCCCAACCTCACGCCAATGACTGACGCAATCTGCTGGGATTCCTTAAATAGGAAACTTTTTAACTGATTGGAATGTTTGTATAAATGTATTGAAATAACTTCTTGTTAAGTGCCTTGAGATGACATCTGTTGTGAATTGGCGCTATATAAATGAACTGAATTTAATTGAATCCTTCTTTGCATCATCATCTCCAGATGTTCCACAGTCGTCCCAAGAACAGAACCAGAACCTTCTTTATCAGGTTGTTGAGCCTTTTTAAATCCCTGGCTCTGATGCTGCTACCCCAACAGATGACGGCTGAAGAGATTACACTCTCCACAACAGACTTGTAGAAGATCTGCAGCATCTTGCTGCAAACCTTGAAGGACCTAAGCTTCCTCAAGAAGTACAGTCTGCTCTGTCCCTTCTTGTAGACAGTTTCACTGTTGCGCCTCCAGTCCAGTCTGTTGTCAAGGTGAACTCTGAGGTTTTTTCTCCTCCTCAACAACCTCCACTTCTTCTCCTATGATGGAAACAGTGTTTGACTTATCCCTGTTTCTTCTGAAATCTACAATCATCTCCTTTGTTTTGTTCACATTCAAGGTGAGACGATTGTTTCCACACCATGTCACAAAGCGGTCCACCAGCTCTCTGTATTCAGCTTCTTGTCCATCTCTGATACACCCGACAATTGCAGAGTCACCTGAGTATTTCTGCAGATGACAGGTTTCTGATTTTTACTGGAAGTCATCATATCTTCCACTCTATGAAACGCTTATTAATGCTCAGTAGTCCACATATGGTTCTTTAATGTATTTGCATTGTTCTAAAATGCATAAATTTTAATGGACAAATATGCAGCTGAAACAGGTAGCCGAGTGTGTCCCAAATGTTTCAATATTAACATTTTTATTTAACATTCTAATAATTATGGCCTTAAGTAAAAGTTCTTTGGGGGGAGGTGTGGCTTAAGCTTTATTCTTTAATGTCATTTTTTAATTACATTACTTTTCATTTTATACTTTAAGTAGTTTTGAATCAAGTACTTTTTTTCTTTTACTTGAGTAAAAAACTTGACTTGATACTTCAACTTCTACAGAAGTCTTTTTACACCCTAGTATCTATACTTCTACTTGAGTATTGAATGTGAATACTTTTGACACCCCTGCAGAAAACAGACACTTGTTTTCTATTTTTGACACAGGCTTCATAAACCTAAAGATGATTTTAATAATCGATGATCGGATGGGAGCATTTCATGCTGACAAAAGAAGAAACTTAGGAAAACGCTTAAAATGAGAAATCTCTTCAGAAAAGCTCAGAATTATTTCATAATCTGGAAAAGATTTCTGCTTTGGAACTTCTAAAAATAAAAATAAAATATTTGAGTTTAACTCTGAGGAAAACAAGGAGGACCCGAAACATCTACAAAACATCAGCCCTGCTGGGGATTTCTTCATCCTCTTCATCCTCACAGGTCCTGCGACAGAATAAAAACATCGTAATTAAAGACTCTCCATCGAGTTAGAGTCGTCAGACAGATCTGCTCCTTACTTACACAGCTTTATGGAGACTCTTCTGATTCATCATGTGCTCTCTGAAGATGTCGATTGCTTTATATGTGTCCATTTGATCCTGATGCTCCTTCAATACCTTTTTGAACCTGCCAAACACAAACAAAAAAGTTTAAACTTGATTTTTTTTATTTAAATTTTCAGGAGAAACTAGAATAAATGTAAAAAAAATGGATCTGTTGTTTGCCAGGTTCTAAGATTCTTTAAATTTAATCTCGAATGCACAAAAAGACAACACATCCCACACAATTATAAAATTGTGTGGGATCCCTGGCCAATTATTAAAAAAAAGACAGAGTAACACAATGAACAGTAGACGATTCAGTATTTACACATTTTTCAGTGGAACATAACTCCAGATTTTTAAGGAAAATACATCTATTTGCTGATTTTTTCTTAGCTATTCGTGAGCGGCTGTGCTCCCCAACCTCCTCGAAAACGGGCGATCCATCGTACATGGTGAAATGGTGAAAGTGAAAGAAAAACGTTTGTAAGTAGTTTACAGATAAAAATCGGAACCATGTTTTTTGGGTCTTTGTCTCTACCAGCCTCGCACGAACACAGATGTATTTCGGCATAGTGCGTTTCTCTTTAGACAACTCAAGCTCTGTCAGATGGATGAAGAGCATCTATGAGTTCTGACACAGTTTCTCAACCAGATTTAGGTCTGGACTTTGACTAGGCCATTTTCACACGTGAATGTGGTTTGATCCGAGCCATCCCATTGTATATCTGGCCGTATGTTTAGGGGTTGTTGACAGTACTTTTGTATCTTCCGATACTGAACACGTTTAGCCATTTCTGAGAAAATCTATAGCCAAATTGATCAGGATCATGCACACCTCTAGTTTGAACAGATTTCACCCTCAAAAATAATAAAATCCTAAATTTAAGATAGAATTACTCAATAAGATTGACCTTAAAGGTCGCATTCACTAATTTTTTCCCCAATAAATGGTCTCTAGTGTAAAATGAATTCCTCAGCTCTTCTTTCTTGGGTAAAAAAAAAAAATTAACGCTGATGTTTTATCTCAACAAATAACTCAAGTCTGAACTTGTTCAAACAACGGTTAGCTTCTACTAGCAGAGATCTGCTCTGCAACATCAATACAGCCTTCCCGTGGGCCATCCCAACCCAAGGTGGGTGGAGGCCATTGACATAAATGTTCCACTGCAGCATGCAAATGCAACTCACAGTGACCGATCGCATTTAAAAAACAAACGAACGAGACCTTTAAGTTACTCATACTGGATTCTAATATTGCAACATGCATGCAGTTTTATTTCAGTCCTGTTTACAAGAACAAGGAAACCTTTCATTACAGCTTATGCTTTGACCATAAACAAATGCATGTTGTGTTTTGTCACAAGGTGGAAAGTTTCATTTCATAACGGGATGAAACCAGCACATGTACGATCGCTCTGTGTTTCTTACTTCCCAAGTAAATGTTTTAGTTTTTTTTGTTTGGGTAATTGCTTTAGAAGTTGATTACATTTTCCACACTTCCTTGAAACAGTCCACACCTACCTCTTTACCCAGACAAACATGTTCTCCCTCCTCCACATCTGGTAGAACCTGTTCTCTTTCAAGCTTGGGCCCTGCGGCCCGAGTTCCTGATGCAACCTCTGAGCCACAAAGTTCTGTAGGCAGGCCCGGGCCGACAAAGCCACGAGCCAGTACACCGGCTCCTCTAGAACCACCCGGTGGAAAGACTGCAGGGACCACTGGAGCCACTGTGGGGGCGGAGAAGAAGGATGGAGGCTCTGCAGGAGGAGAAAATTAACATCTGGCTTACAAAATTAACCAAAATACATCAATTTTCATGTTTACATGCATTTTTACAGTGGTTAGCAGTGATATTAGTGGTACTTAATCCATAATCTGTTGTAGATGTGTGTTTCACCTGCTTTCCTCTCCTGTATTGTCTGAAGGTGTCCAGCAGCAGTGACCTTATTTTGCTGTGTTCATGAAGACCGCCAATCAGGACCTGCCCGGTGAAACAAGAGGCTTTATGGACATTTAAACTAAAGAACAAGCATGACTGAACTCCTTCAGATGATTAAAGGAGGAAATTCAACAGTCAGGAGATTCAGAAAAAAAAAACAAGTCAAGGAAGCAATGGAAAGAGACAAAACAGCGACCCGAACCGCTTAGTGGAAACGAGGCGCAAGAGCTAGAATGAAACGACATAACAGGGACGACCTCTGACCTCAAGTGTGCTTATGACTCTGTGCAGGTACAGCGCCTCCTGCTGCATGAATGTGGAGTAGCAGCGCTCGGTCAGCTTTCCAGACCTCAGCCCTCTGAACAGTGAGGACGAGTGAAAAATCTCCTCGGCCTGAACGGAACTGGAATCCCAAATGACGTCAAACAAAAGGACTCCGGGGACAATCCCTGAAGAAGAAGAAAGAAAAGAAGAAGAAGAAAGAAAGAAAAAGAAGAAAGAAGAAAGAAGAAGAAGAAGAAGAAGAAGAAGAAGAAGAAGAAGAAGAAGAAGAAGAAGAAGAAGAAGAAGAAGAAGAAGGAGAAGAAGGAGAAGAAGAAGAAGGAGAAGAAGAAGAAGAAGAAGAAGAATCGCTTAAATTCAGCTAAATGTGTATAGTATAGATCAAACCCGTTACTTCCCGATATTTCTCTTCCAGTGAGCCTTCTTTTCTCATCTTTTAATTCCCAGTTTAATATAAATGGGACATTATGATGTTGCTTTTTTTAAGCATAGCTCCTTGTTTTTGCACTTTCATACTGTATCTTCTGATTTTTGGAGGAGAAAGACTATTATCAAAAAATAACTGATCTATCCGAGGGACAACCATTTGTTTTTAATCTATTTTGCTCTACTGTGATAAAGAAGTGTGTTCTTATGATTTGTATATTTGGCCTGAGAAATTATTAGCTTTTTAAAAGTGAACTGTCCTTTGACACTTAAACTACTTCAAATGATTCTCAGTAAATTGATGTTGCTCTGCGAGAGGCATTTCTCATATAAAATATTCACAAAAGATGCAGGCTCCTTTTCTAAGGAGAACATTATAAATCCAACAATACTACAGGTACCTTTACAGTCTCACCTGGTTGAAGCAGCGTGTGGCTGTTGAGGTCAGCAGAGGTAAACCTGAATGTAAACAAAGACAACATTAAAAGACTTGAAGCTCATCGCAACAACGGATGGTTTGATTACGTGCAACTTTTACTTTAAATTTGTGTTCTCTGTTAGATTTTGTTGCCTTAGATTTTTGTTGCATAGAAGGGATCCCTGGCCAAATGTTTATGTGTTGATCTTGTTCACCTTTCCATAGAAAGTACATCTGGCTCCATTCTTACATGGTTTACTCTTTCTCCGCTTTTAACAATTCACGTTCTCTTTGTTTTGTCTTCCCTATAGAAAGTACACCAGGTGTAGTTCTTCTTGGTTTTTCAGTGACATTGAAACTCAACAAACCTTGTATAAAGGCACTCCAGTGAAGTAATTTAAGTGACTCCCAAAAAGACAATGCCTCTCAACATTAGCCTACCTCGGTGAAGCGGTGCAGATGTAGAAACAAAGTTCTCCACAAGGGGTGCTTTGCAGCTGTCCAGCTAAAAAACATATACAGATGTATTTTTAATGCAGTGTTTATTTGAATTACATTTTTCTTAAGATTTAGTTTAAATTAGAACTATATATAAACCATAAAGTTGATTTTAAGAGCTAAGAGCAGCTTTTGAAAATGTATTTGATCAACAACTTGAGCGACGACTCAACACTTTTTTGTTCTTCAGCCATCTCCACCCTCTGTTCTGTGCTGACATATACACTACTCACAATAAGTTAGGGATGTCATGAGAGAATCAGTGGATGTCAAATATATGGTGTTTGTTTCACTTCAGAGATTTTTGGGATAGGGAGGCAATTGTGTTGGGGTGATAGACACACCTCATTTTGTGTTTTCCACCTAATGTTCTCACTGTGTACAGTGTCCCTTACATATTGGGGCCAACACCAAAAAATACTAAAGACAACCCTTTTCAATGTGGCATCAATTTCAACATTTTGTGGGTTTAAAAAGCTGGTATTGTCAGTAAGTCATTCCAAGTTCATCCTTCAAACAGCCATGAACCCACGACGTAACTTAACGGACGAGCAGCGCCACCTGGCCATAGCGCACCTTCGGGTCGGTGGCAGGCAGTCAGATGTTGTACGTGAACTTGGTGTGTCTCAAAGTGTCACCAGCAGACTTGCATCAAGACACAGAACTACTGGCAGAGTTCATGAGAGACCCAGGAGCGGAGCCGCACGAGTGACAGACTGCAACGATGACCAGTACCTAAGGACCAATGCACTCAGGCATCGTCATGGAACTGGCACACAGCTGCTGGCCCGTTTACGAGATATGAGGGGTACTAGGCTTTCCAGACAAACCATTCGCAACCGACTCCACCGTTTTGGCTTGAATGCCAGACGACCGTTGGAGGTGACTCCATTGACACCAAGACACCGCCTTGAACGTCTGCAGTGGGCACAAGACCATGTGACCTGGACAATGCGGCAGTGGTCTACCGTCCTGTTCATTGTGTGGGGTCACTTTGCACAGAAATGATGGTTGTTAGCGTTGCTGGAGAAGGCGAGGTGAGCCATACGCCGAGGTCAACATGGTCCCCAGGGTTGGCTTTGGTGGAGATGTAACAGTCTGGGCAGGCATCAACAGTCAGCGCAAAATTTATTTGGTTATTGTAGATGACTCAGTCACTGCATGTACTTACCTCAGAGACATCATAGAACCCATCATCATCCCCCAATTCCGTCAGCACATCCCCAACTTTCTGTTCATGGATGATAATGCTCCACCACATCGTACCAGAATTGTCACAGCTCGACTTCAGGAAGTCTGAGTGCCTCATATGGTACGGCCAGCAATATTCCCTGACCTGAACCCCATAGAGCACGTTTGGGACCAGCTGAAGCAGAGACTGGATGATTGTACCCCACCCCCATGTGACCTGGCAGAACTGCGTGTAGCACTTGTCGAAGAATGGAACGCATTGCCTCAGAACAACATCACGAGGCTAGGGAGGAGCATGAGACGTCGCTGTCCAGCTGTCATTGCGGGAAATGGTGGAAACACCCGCTACCGACATTGTCAATTTGTGCTATTTGGGGCTACCCTTGTTATTGTCTACATTTTTGGGGTAATAAATATTACACTAATGAAAATGGTGTTTCTTCTCATTCATTATTAGTAATATCAAAGGATACTTTTAGTTATTTCATTAAAGGAGTCATAACCTAGTATTACCTTGGATACCCACGCTCTATTATAGTCTTTCAGGTCCTTCCAAAAAAGAAAAGTTGAAAAAAAGCGAAAAACAAACACAGAGCTCCTCTGACCCTTATTTCTGAAGGCATTATTGTCTCGCAAGATCTGATGCGATATTTTGGCTGTCGTGGACGGGCATTGTAATAATGCAAATGAGGGGTGCGTTGATTGCTGGCAGGAAGGAGGGGGGTTGACACTGCAGGTAACGCTTCAGCATATCTAACCCATATCTACTACTCCCGCTAGCATACAATAGCCACATTAGCAGTTAGCTGCTGTTTGTTACACACACCAGAGCAATAAAAACACAGCCTTACCATTTCAATTGCAGGCAAGTCTCTGATTGTTGTAATGGCCCCTTATTCCAAACAGAGCTTCGATGCCAATTTCGCCTGATATTGTCCCAAATTCGTAAAGGATTCCGGCGTAAAGAAAATAGAAAAAATATTTCCATGTTGATTCTGGCAGTCAACAACAGAGCAACTCACGTGTGCACTAAGTTTCTGCATCTTTCACGGTCGAGTTCGTACTTCGAATCGGTGATGTGTCGGTCGCGAACGAACCGGCTCTAAGAGCTAACTCTTTGAAGTGAACCATGGGAGTCGGCTCGTCGTTGGGAGCCGTTTCTTTATTTTTTCATTCCCCCCGCTTGTTTTGGTACATTTGGTACACATCGTTTTGCATTAATATTGGTGATAAATACACTTTAAGCAACAGAAAATCCGGCTCTTTATGGTGATCCCAACCCAAAAGAACTGGCTCTCCAAAAAGAGCTGGAATTCCCATCACTAGAATTCAGTAATGGTGGCGCTCGACTGAATATGAGGGGGAAAGGGGGCGAGGGGCAGGGTGGGCTTCCTGCAGCACAGGTCTGCAATGTCTATATATGGTATATCCTGCGCCGACTTGACGTCAAGTCGGCCAGAAATTAAAATCACGTATTTGAGTGCGCGTCCACGTGGGCTGGTTGAGGAACCCAGGGGTAAACAAACGCTTCACTTTTAAATATCGGCTTCCCCCCCCCGTGTATAATCGTTAGGCAATCATAACATAAATTTTTTCTCGTGCAAAAGTGAAAATTACAGGTCATGACTCCTTTAAAATTCCGACCAAATAGGAATAGCACTCATGTAAATAATATCCCTAACTTATTGTGAGTAGTGTACGATGTACATATTGATTATAAGCTGCAGGCTGAAAAACTTTGCAGCTTCCTTTAGTCTTTTTGCAACCAGCACAGGCAAGTATGTGAGCAATGTGGAGGTGTGTGCACACTTCTAGACAAGGGGAACCCAGTTCAGGCCTATTTGTTCAAGGAACCTTACTACGGCACAGCATTTATTAAATTCAATCTACGGTGCGTTCACCAGCACCACAGGATGGATATGCCCTCCCATTTTTTACTCGCCATACCTTCCCCTCTGATTAGGAATTAATGCAACTACCGTTCAAAGCAGAACTCTCTTGGTCCATCATGAGTAATTGGGACACAATTCCTCTTTAAAGATGTGCCAGAAAACCTCACCAAGACTGTGTAACAACTATTCATGTTCTCTCTGATTTTTAATGTTGTAGTAAAGTGTTAATCCAATTTGAAAGGAGCCCTTGTGTTTTCTTACAACTGATGGAATGAAATGTAAGGATGTTTTACCTTAGTCAGGTTTTGAAACAGCTCACTTGAATCTTTGCATCCAGTTCAAGTGTTTAATATAAACTAGTAAGATAGATGTCATAACAATAACTCTTCCTGCTGCATGAATGTGGAGTAGCAGCGCCCTTAGATTTCAAGACCTAAATACCAAATATTGCATTTTGTTTACTTTTAGGCGTCACTTGGATGCAGGCTCCGCATTCTTTAGTCTTTTCATCCATCTGGTTGGTCCGAGTGTTGAAGAGAGAGTCATTCTTTCAGAGAGAAAAACAAAGATAAAGATGAGTGGCACGGTGGAAATAGGGGCGAGACACACCCTGAACACATCTCCTCACCTGGTATCTACCCAGCCACACGGGTGTGCTGGTGTTAGTCAGCTGAAGGACAATTTGCTTTTCCGCCGGTGTGTGGAGCAACATGAGGTTCCCGCCGGTTTGAGAGCATAAAGTCTAAGACCAGAATATTCAGATTACACACAGGAGCAACCGTGTACAACAGGAATGAAAACATGATTTTTATTTTTTTTTATTTTTTACATTGGCGGTGCTCCAGGAGCTCCACACAGGGAAGAAAGCAAAACATCTCCGTCCGACGAGGAGCCACCGAGGTTGGCACTGAGGAGCAGGTCCCACCCCCCCTGAGGAAACTGTAGATCACACATATAGGAAAACTCTCACATTTGTGATGTTTTTACTGCCACAATAAAAAGCAAATCTTTCTTACCTGAAGAAGCCACAGAAAAGGACCAAAGAAGCAGATGAACTGACACAGTTAGCATCTTCAGCGTAAAGGACATTACTGAACAGATCCTGGACCACATCCAACATCACCCATCTGTGAGTAGAGTTATTATTCACGCTGGAACCAACGACATTCGTAAACAGCAATCTGAGCTCCTGAAGCTGGATTTTATTAATTTGTTTAATCTTTTAAAATACACACATGTGTCTGTTTTTATTTCTGGCCCCACCCCCACTGTTGGCAGAGGTATTGGTCGTTTTAGCAGACTTTTATCTCTTAACACCTGGCTTTCCTCTGCCACCGTGATGCACAATATTGGTTTTATGGACAATTTTAACATTTTCTGGGGCAGGAGTCAATTGTTTGGTCCAGATGGACTACATCTTAATAGACAGGGTGCCCGCATGCTGTCAATGAGCCTGGCATTCCCTCGCCCCCCCCTGTCTACCACACCAGCCCCAGCTGCACCTGCCCTCCATGCCCCTTCTGCCACATCCTGATGTGCAGCTGGTCCCTGCTCCTATGAACTCAGTTCTGATTTTAACAGTAATTCACATATCGGACTTGGACCTTGCCCTAAATCATCTATACCCGTTATTATCAGCAGAGAGCGGACAAATAATAAAAAACGTAGCAAACGCAACTCTAATAATCTCAAACAGTTACCAAAAGTCCTACACCCAGTAGATCATACAGTCACTCCATCTCCTACCACTATTAATATGGCACTTTTAAATGTCCGCTCTCTGCTGAATAAAACTTTTATAATAAATGACCTAATTTTAGATCATAATATACATTGTTTATTTTTAACAGAAACATGGCTGAGTACAGATGCCCCTGTTGTTCTTACAGAGGCCTCCCCACCAAATTTTAACTTCACTTATTCCACGAGGAGTTGCAAAAGGGGAGGCGGAACTGCTTTTATTAGTTCATCAACGCTTTCTGCCAAACCTGTTTTATTTGATAATTTTAGTACTTTTGAATATAATGCAACTGTTTTTAGCACTCCTCAGATTTTATGTGTCACAGTTTACAGGCCTCCTAAAAAGAGTGCACTTTTTATTCAAGAATTTTCAGAGTTTTTATCAATTTTGTACAACTCCTTTGAAAGGATCATTTTAGCTGGTGATTTTAATCTACACATGGATAACCTTTTAGACCCTTTATCAACAGAATTTTTAAATATTTTGAATTATATGGATTTTAGTCAGCATGTAATGCAGCCAACTCACAACAGAGGACACACCCTGGACTTGGTCATCACGCATGGCCTGTCCACCCGTGTGTCCTCTGTTGTTGACTTGGCTGTCTCTGATCATTACTGCGTGTTTTTTAACATCACCAGTTTTATCCAGCAGGAGACCTCTGTGAGAACTGTCAGGAAGCGCCATCTAACCCCTGAAGTGGCTGCAGGTTTTCTAGAAGTTTTCCAAAAGTTTCCTCCTACTCTCTTACCTGCCCCCTGTGATTTTATCGTCAGTGATTTTAACAGAAGACTTCAGTCCGCTCTTGACCTGCTGGCTCCACTTAGAGTGAAACGCTCACATTCAAAACTTGCAGCGCCATGGAGAAATAACAATCTTAAAAAACTAAAGAGGGACTGCAGGGCGGCAGAGAGAAAATGGAGAAAAAATAAAACCACGATAAACCATCAATTATACACAGAACTTCACAAATCCTATAATAATGCTGTAAGAAATTCAAGAAATGCTTACTTTGCAAAAATCATATCAGACAATAAAAATAATCCTAAAATCCTTTTTTCCACCATTGATAAACTTTTTAACAGAGCTACTAATGCATTTCAGAAAACCCCCTCAAACACTCTTTGTGAGGAGTTCGCAGACCACTTCAGAGGGAAGGTAGACACCATCAGATGTAATATTTTATCTTCTCAGTGTAACATGGTTTTAGACAAATCTGAATGTGTGTCTCTACCAGAGGAAACGCTGGACAGTTTTGTCCTTGTGGAAACTGAGATTCTTGATAAAGTTTTCTCCTCAGTGAGGCCCACCACATGTGTTTTGGACCCGATTCCCACTTCATTTTTTAAGCCATTTTATGAATCTTTTAGGGATGAGATTTTAACCATGATGAATTGCTCCCTTCAGACGGGGGTCTTTCCTGCCGCCTTTAAAGGGGCGGTAGTGAGGCCCTTGCTGAAGAAGAGCAATTTAGATTTTAATGATTTTAATAATTTTAGACCGGTATCTAACTTACCATTTTTAAGCAAGGTTTTAGAAAAGCTAGTTTTAATTCAACTTAATGATTTTATTAATGAGCACAATGTCCTGGAGAAATTTCAGTCTGGTTTTAGGGTGAACCACAGCACAGAGACGGCCCTTGTGAAGATTTTAAATGATTTTAGAATAAATTATGACGCTCAGAAGGTGACAGTGTTGGTTCTACTGGATCTAAGCGCTGCCTTCGATACAGTAGACCACACTATTCTTTTAACCGGTTTAAAACAGATCGGCCTCTCTGGTGCTGTTCACAAATGGTTCACATCCTATCTCAAGGACAGGACTTTTATGGTAAGTTTAGATACCTGCTCCTCTAGGGTCCATAGGATTACATGTGGTGTGCCCCAGGGTTCAATTTTAGGCCCAGTGCTTTTTAACCTTTATATGCTCCCTCTTGGCAGCGTCATCAGGAGACATGGAGTTAACTTCCACAGTTATGCTGATGATACACAGTTATACATCTCCATGTCTCCCGATGACACACGGCCAATGGATGCACTTTTTAACTGCATTTTAGACATTAAATCCTGGATGGCAGAAAACTTTCTCCAGCTCAACCAGGACAAAACTGAAGTTTTAGTCATCGGTCCTGAGGCTCAGAGAGAGAAACTTTTACCAAAACTACAATCACTGTCTTTTAATCTCTCTTTACAAGTGAAGAACCTGGGCGTGATTTTTGACTCTGAGCTGACTTTTATTCCTCACATAAAAAATATCACTAAAATAGGTTTTTATCAACTAAAGAACATCGCCAGAGTCCGCCCCATTCTGTCTCGGGCCAATACGGAGACACTGATGCATGCTTTTATCTCCAGTAGAATTGATTACTGTAATGCCCTGCTTTCTGGTCTTCCCAAAAAGAGTATATCAGGTTTACAACTACTACAAAATTCAGCAGCACGTGTCCTGACGAAGACCAGGAGGCGGGAGCACATTACACCGGTCTTAAAATCATTGCATTGGCTCCCCGTACATTTCAGGATCGACTTTAAGGTTCTTTTAATGGTTTTTAAGTGTCTTAATGGTCTTGGGCCTTCTTATCTCTCTGAACTGCTTTTACCATATAAACCTTCGCGGTCTCTGCGCTCCTCTGGCAGCCGTCTCCTTGTCACCCCAAAAGTCAGGACACACAAGCATGGCGAGGCGTCTTTCCAGTTTTATGGCCCTCACCTCTGGAACAGGCTGCCAGAGAACCTCAGGGCTGCAGAGAATATTCATGTTTTTAAGAGCAGGCTCAAGACTCACCTTTTTAGCTTAGCTTTTAACTGATTATTATTTATCACTGTTTGTTTAATTGCTTTGGATGTTTTATATGATTATATTTTTATCAGTTTTACTTTTCAATCTTAGCACATTAATTTACCGTTTCTTTTTATACTTTAATTTATCTTAATCCCCGTTCCAGTGTTTCCTCTGTGGGAGCCCTCTGCCCCGGGAGCGGTGGTCGGCTGTAGCTGCCTGGTTGCTCTCTAGGTGGAGCTTGGGTGGAGGTGGGGGTCTTGGCCTTGCCTCCACTGGGTGCCCTGTGTCGGTGCCTCGGCTGCTGCTGTTAATCTACTGCTGCCGGGGCATATGGCTCCTCTGATGGCGTTTCCTTGCATGGTTCATCTGCACTCGGCCCAATTTCCTTTTTTACCTTTTCTTTTAACTGTGTGTGTGCATGGGAGATGGGTTGGGGGGAGGGGGGTATAACTGTGACCATGCTATTAAATCTGTGGGGGAGGGAAGGGAAGGTGGTTTTATGTGGGGTCATTTTAATCTGTAAAGCACTTTGTGATGCAACTTCTTGTATGAAAAGCGCTTCATAAATAAAGTTTGATTTGATTTGATTTGATTCAGCTGTAACACATACACAAACAGACACACAGAAAGTTAAAACCAACATGAAATACAGTATGGAGAGTTCCTATTGGTCCATCACCTCATTCGTCCGTCCAGTTTATTGTAACCTGGTAACGCTGTATCTTGCAACCTGTTTGATTTTACTGTGGTTTGCTGTCATTACTCAGGTCTATTCAGTCAGCTTAGTGAAGCACTTCTCTATTTAAGAAGAATACATGCAAAGTACTTGAGCCCTGTGGAGTTTTGTGCAAGTTAAACTCACATAGTAAACTCTTGTTAGCTGTCACTGTTTCCCTACTCTGTGGTTGGCTTTTCAGTTTCAATGTGAATGTGGTGAATTATGGAGTTTAAAGGTCTCATTCACTCGTCTTCTCAATAATTTTGCTGTGGTCTCCAGTTTGAATGAATGCTTTGTGAGTCATTTTCTGTGGGAATAAACACTCTGGCACTCCTGTTTCAGGAGGTTGAAGTTTGTCGGAGGAGTGGGTGGGGGGCACTGTCAGGATTACGAGTCTTAATAATATTCATCAAATGCAAACATCTCGCCTCTGATTGGCTAACAGCAATGACACTCTTATGATGCCTTCGAACAAATAACTAACTTGACTTACTTCACTGGCGTTGTTCTAAGACAAATTCCAACTGTTTCTTCCTCACCTCTTCTTTCTTTGGTAAAAAAAATACAACGCTGATATCTCGGCCCACAAGTAACACAAAGCTCGACCGTATTCTACCATGTTGTGGAGTTGCTAACGGTTAGCTTCTACTAGCCGAGTTGCTAACGGTTAGCTTCCACCAGCCGAGAGGCACCCTCCTCTCTCTGGCCCCCCTCCTTCCTGTGGGAGGTCGCAAGCAAAGGTGGGCGTGGCCAGGATACACTTCTACGTAGATAACGCGGCTTTTTCTCACTCACACGTTTTTGCCTTCTGCTTCCTTTCTGTGGCTAATGCAGGCAATGGGGGTGAGGCAACAGTATCACATACAGCATACGTCCTGCTCAGAGTGAAGGATCGTATTTCAAAGAGAGCAAGTTTTAAACGGTTTCTCAGTGAATGACAGCTTTCAACCAGACGGGTCATAACAGCCAGATCCAGCCATTGATGCTGGTTGGAAATACTGGGACGACTTGGAGGATACCACAAGTACTGCTGCTCCGTCACACGGCTTCACCGCAGCATTGGCTGGAGGAGACCATTTTACCCCTTCCATTGAACCTCTCTTGACTTGGCCATCTGCATTCTGCACTTTAAGGGACGTATTAATATTTTAGTTGGACTTGTAGCTCTTTTAACGTTTTCTAATAAATATTGTAGTTTTTCAAATCAGATCCTGATTCTGTGCATGTTTGTCCACATTAATGCACTGGTTGGCCAGACAGAGGGTGTTACATCTTGGCGTTGCTGGCAGGGTCTGACCCAAAAAATAACCAGTGGTGGACAAAATGACAGATGAAAGTGCATCTCAGTCTGGCCAGAGGGGTTCTGACCCTGTCAAAGGCCTGACAATTAGACCATCTGGCATCTTTCCCATGCTTAATACTGTGACTATAAAGTTTATAGGCAAAGACTCAGAAATTAGTCTTGGAGAATGAAAAAGTAGTCTAAAAACTACCTTTGCGTTACAAAAAGGGCCAATGAACTTTAGAGCTGAACTGACACTCTGCTGCCTAGAGGGGAAGGTCAAAAGAGAAATTTTTACTCTGCCACAAAACAGACGGGACACAGAAGAGAGATTTTTTTTGCTGAACATGATAAATTGTATGGGGATAAAGCCATAACTTCAGTTTTGCATTCACAGTTTTTTAACACCAAACAACAACACCACAAGGATTTAAGTACTTTTGCTCTCCGATTACAAGAGGATTTTAATAGACTGAAAAATAAAGACCCCAGAGGAATCGATGTGTTTCTTCGAGACCACTTAATTAAAGGCCTCAGAGATCTTGAGAGCTTAAATGAAGGCAACTGGACATTTGTTGTTGTCTTGAAGTTTTGTGCCCTGAGGAGAATCTGTTTGGTCCTGTGGCCTGTTATGGTAGAGCTGAGTTGAATGCTTTTGGGGGTCTTGAAAGACAACAAGAAAAGTCCAGTTGCCTTCATTTAAACTCTCAAGAACGTTAAAGATGAACTGTGTCTGAGAGAACAGGTCTACCACAAAACATCTGAATGGGCTCAGTGTTTCACTGTGAAGGGCCATGATAGCAATGCGGTGAATGCAAATAACCTATCTATGAGATCAAGTTGGAGCCTCAGAGGACCAGGATGGAACCCTCTGTTTTCCCAAACCAGACCTGTACGAGCAAAAGGAAATCTTCGCTCAAACTTCACCTGAACCTAGTTTGTAATAATTGCAGTAAACCATGCCATATTGCCCGTTTTTGCAGACTAAGATTAGCATTTTTAAACTAGTGGACACCACTGTACCGGCCCACACGGTGGGATGCCCAGAATCTAAAGGGCCTGACGAGGAAACTGATTGGACAAGTACCAGAGGTTGACTTGATTATTGGAAATGTATCAGTTCAGTATATCTTAGACACTGGATCTAATGTCTTTCTAATGAAAAAGAGCTGTTTGCCTCTCTAAACCCTGTTTCAAAAGACAATACTGGCATCAGTGAGCCTTTTAGTCATTCATATATGGTCAGCTTGTAGCACGATCAGGAGCTTTTCACAGAAGATTATGCGATGGCGGGATAAAGGGGGGGTTGTGGGCGTGGTGTCCGGGCTGTCGACGGTCGCACATAAACCATGAGACCGAAGAGTCCCTGTTCAACAGACAAAATAGCTTGGATGTAACTGGATTTTTTAATCCCCATTGAAGCCCCGCTCTTCAGGTCTTTTTGCGAGCTGCTCCAAAAGGTGGGTGTCCTTCACAGTCCCTGTGAACTGTCTGGTGATCTGGTCTTCAGCGCTAAAGGCCAGAAGCTCCTGGACCTCTGCATCACTCCAGTTTGCCATTTCAGCTGATACAGTTTACAAATGCTAAATTAACTCCCCATGTTTACTTGCATTTTAAACACTGTTGCCAGCCAGGGCTAAGCACACATTCCACACATCATCATGACATTGCCCTCCAATGCGCCAAGACGTGATTTTCATTCATAAGTCCAGCGTTGTGGCAATATTGCGGTAGTATTAGTATCAACCTTTCTGCCACGGCGCATTCATAAGACACACAGTGAGGGGATTATTACCCTAATATGCCACCACGATGTGTCTTTTGAAAACGCCTTAACGCCCCTTTTCCACTAGAGTCGGTTCAGCCCCAATTTGGCGCTTTTCCATTACCTTTGTCGGGGCTGAGCCAACCCCCTTTTTTTTGAACTACCTCTGCCTCGGGCCGAAGCGACCCAACACGCCCACCTATGGACTGATTGGCCCGGTAAAGTGATGTCAGTCACACGTCTAGCTACATTGTAGCCACTGATTGGCCTGGCGGTGTGCATGCACAAAGTTTCTTCTTCAGAAAGAGCCACAGTCCGAGTATGACGTACAAAAATACCTTGACGTCCTACATTGTTATTTCTCCGTCATATCCCGCTTTCAATGTACAAGCCCACTTTTGTTTACTACTCCTGTGGCGATTACAAATGATATCACGGATCTTTCGCACCACTTCGAGCTGAGCCCGCCCATGCCCCTCAACTTCGTCCGCATTCCTGAGATAGTAATGGAAACACAACCAGCCTGTTCTGGGCCGTGCTGACCCGACCCGTTCGGAGCTGACCAGACCCTAGTGGAAAAGGGGCATAAGACTGGTGATGTATTAGCATCTTCCCTGCTTGTGCTAGCTTTGCTCTTGTTTTTATTAAGCCAAGCTCTAATGTCCATGTTGGCATACAACTGTATCAAAGTATCTTCTTTGTCTACAACTTAATTCACACCGGCGTTGCAACCTGCCTTGGGTGGGCCGGCCCACTTGGCGTTCCTTTTTAAGTTTTCAGTTTTGTTTTCCTGGTGCTTTAGTATTTCATTTATCATCTCTGCCACTTACAACCAACCTTGATCTAGATCCAACTGACTCTGTTTGTTAGCAGACCTCCGTTTGTCTGAATACTGGAAATGAACCGAGTAATAATGTCGCATGGGGCATCAGTTCTCTGGGACATTCACAAACTAAACTTTCTCGACTGATCTCTGAATAACTTGAGGTCACAACTTTATTGAATAAAATCTTGATGTAGATGACAACGAGAGCACACATATTAAATTACTCAGCACCACTTTTTATTCCTTATGCTGACCGTAGTCTTGAGCAACCCCTCTTTGTGGAAATTAAGTCAGTGTGTGTGTGTTAATGAGTCGTAGGCCTTGTAACACGTCTGTCAATCAATTAACATATAGGAGGCCGTGCTGCGATCCACTTGCGTCATTTGTTTCCTTAAAATCGTTGACGATACTTGTTCTGCCAGACTGGTGGGGAAATTAGGCGCCACTGCAGTCTAGAAATGGAGAAACTATCTGTCCTTTATGGTCCACAGAACGTAACCCCCTCTCAGGCTCACTTCCTCATCAAGGCAGTGTGTCAGTAAGCATGCCATGCATACCTTAGAGCAAGCATACATTAACACACCCACTTGAGAGCAGATGCTGTCATGCTATGAATTTGTTAATTTTACACACAGCTCCAAAAGGCTGTTGTCCACAGAAAGACAAGCTGAAGGGCGCTGTTAAAGCAACCCGAGCTCCTTTCACACCTCATCAGAACTACAGGTTGACATTTTTCTGATGCTTTTGTTGTTGTTGCTCTTATCTAATATAAACATTTTCTAAGAAACTGAATTGTAGGTTTTCTTTATCTGTAAAACCATAATAATCAAAACTGACAGAAACTCCTAACACACCCTTCCAATATGTCTACAACAAGTTTAACTTTTCAGATTAAATTAAAGTTTCTGTCTTAGTTATTGAGATGGGCAAGTTTTCTGATGGATTTCTTAACATGAAACACATTTTAAAGACAATGGTCGTTCAGCTGGAGAGTCGGTAGAAGCCACCAAGAAGCAGGAGGACATGAACAAACAAGACGAAGATCAAATGAGACATCAGCTTTTACAGAAAGCAAAATCTCTCATATGTATTTTCTTTATCAACTCCTTCCAGTCATTAAAATTTTCACATTCCTAGAAATACTGGGCAAGGAGGAGGAGTTGCAACCATTTTCCGTTCTGATTTACTAATTAGTCCCAGACCAATTGATAGCTACAGTTCTTTTGAACATCTAACCCTTAATTTTCCTCATCCAAGTTGCAAAACATTAAGACCATTTTTGTTTGTGGTTTTGTATCGTCCACCAGGCCCTTACTCTCAATTCTTGGATCAGATCTCAAATTTTTTATCTGATTTAGTATTAAATACTGATAGGGTTATTATAGTGGGGGACTTTAATATTCATGTGGATACTGATAGTGATAGCCTAAATGCAGCCTTTAATGCTATTTTAGAATCAATTGGCTTTACTCAAAAAGTACAGGGATCGACCCACTCAGGCAAACACACTTTGGACCTTGTACTGACATACAGTTTTGAGTGTGAGGAAATAACAGTCCACCCACATAACCCGGTCCTGTCTGACCACTTCTTGATAACTTTTGAATTTACTTTAACTGACCATCTTAAATGTGAAAGAAAATGTCATTATAGTAGAGCTTTATCAGACAATGCTGTAACAATTTTTAAAGAATCTGTTCCATTCTTACTTTCCTTAGTGTCTCAGGGTAACACAGTGGATGGCAGCAATTCTATCTCTAACCCTTCAGAAATTGATGGTCTGGTTCACAGCGTTACGTCCTCATTGCGTTTGGCATTAGACAGTGTAGCCCCCTTAAAAAAGAAAGTGGCTAGCCATAGGAGGCTGACTCATTGGTTTAACGCAGAGTTGCGTACTTTAAAGCAGAATACTAGGAAGTTGGAGAGAAAATTGCGCTCTACACATCTAGAGGATTCCTATTTAACCTGGAATAACAGTCTACTGCTGTATAAAAAGACCCTTCGACAAGCTAGAACAGCATATTTTTCATCATTAATAGAGGCGAATAAAAACAATCCTAGGTTTCTTTTTAGTACAGTTGCCAAACTTACACAGAGTCATAGCTCTGTTGAGCCAACTTTTCCCCCAGCTCTTAGCAGTGATGATTTTATGGGATTCTTCGTAAATAAAATTAATTCTATTAAAAATAAAATCATTGGCATCCTCCCAAACATGATTACTTCTTCCTCAGTAAATGAGTCAGTATCGGAAAGAACTGTAGAACCTCAGTTGTGCTTAGGCTGTTTTGATTCAGTCGAGCTTTCAGAATTATCAAAAATATTAGCCTCATCTAAATCTTCAACTTGTATTTTGGACCCAATCCCAACCAAATTATTTAAAGAAGTGTTCCATTTGGTTCCTGGCCCCATTTTGGATATGATGAATCTATCCTTAGTAAACGGATACGTACCACAGAAATTTAAAATAGCTGTAATTAAACCTTTAATCAAGAAACCTTCCCTTGATCAAGATGACTTAGTGAATTACAGACCTATATCTAACCTTCCTTTCTTATCCAAAGTCCTTGAGAAAATAATTGCTAATCAAGTCTGTGAACATCTAAACAGTAACGAGCTGTTTGAAGAGTTTCAGTCAGGTTTTAGAGCTCATCATAGCACTGAAACAGCACTGTTGAAGGTTACTAATGATATTCTCATGGCCTCAGATAATGGACTTGTGTCTGTTCTGGTTTTGTTATATCTCAGTGCTGCTTTTGACACAGTCGATCATAATATTCTCTTAGAAAGGCTTGAACATGTTGCAGGGATCAAAGGAACAGCACTAGGCTGGTTTAAATCATATTTGTCTGATAGATTCCAGTTTGTTCATCTAAATGATAAATCTTCTTCACTCTCAAGGGTTACTTGTGGAGTTCCACAGGGTTCTGTGCTTGGACCAATTCTGTTCACCATATATATACTCCCAATTGGTAGAATCATTAGACAGCATGGGATAAATTTCCACAGCTATGCAGATGATACACAACTATATTTATCCATAAATCCTGGTGAACCCAGTCAGTTAGGTAGATTACAGGCATGTCTGGAAGACATAAAAACATAGATGACCCTAAACTTTTTGCTTTTTAATTCTGACAAGACAGAAGTTGCTGTCTTTGGACCAGAAGTTCTAAAGAAAGAAACTGATTAGTCAATAACTTCATCTGGTTGGCATTAAATTGGCCCCCAGTAATAACGTCAAGAACCTCGGCGTTATTTTGGACCAAGACTTGACATTTAAATTCCATATTAAACAGGTTTCTAGGATTTCTTTCTTTCACCTCCGGAATATTGCTAAAATTAGAAACATCCTGTCCAGGAGTGATGCTGAGAAACTAGTCCATGCATTTGTTACCTCAAGGCTGGACTACTGTAATTCTTTACTATCAGGAAGTCCACAAAATGCCATTAAAAGCCTTCAGTTGATCCAAAATGCGGCAGCAAGAGTTCTGATGAATATTAAAAAGAGAGATCACTTTTCTCCTGTTTTAGCTTCCCTTCATTGGCTCCCTGTTAAATCCAGAATAGAATTTAAGATCCTTATTCTTACATACAAAGCCCTTAATAATCAAGCTCCATCATACATCAGAGATCTAATTGTTCCTTATGTTCCTAACAGAGCCCTTCGCTCTCAGACTGCAGGTTTACTTGTAGTTCCAAGGATTTCTAAAAGTAGAATGGGAGGCAGATCTTTTAGTTCTCAGGCTCCTCTCCTGTGGAACCAGCTCCCAGCTTTAGTCCGTGAGGCAGACACTCTGTTTACTTTTAAGGCCAGGCTTAAAACTTTCCTTTTTGATAAAGCTTATAGTTAGAGTGGCTTAGGTCATCCTGAGCTATCTCTGTAGTTATGCTGCTATAGGCTTAGACTGCTGGAGGACAGACTTACCAATTTTCTTCACTCTGCTACTTCCTTTTCTCCTACTACTCTCCAGTTGTATTACAGTACATTCTGTTATTTCAACTGTTAACTTTGTTTTCTCTCAGTGTTTTTCTCCCTATAGAAGACATACCTGGTCTGGTATCCTGCTTGGCTGCAATGCCCTGTTGGACGGGGGGCATCGACTGGGATGATCCTCCCAGTAACTGAACATCCACTGCATCATGTTATCAACGTTTTACTTTCTGTAACATAGAAAGTTCTCTTATATCAGATCTTCTGTTCCTTCTGTGTTTCTGCTCTGTCTTCTCAAACCCCCAGACGGTCGTGGCAGATGGCCGCTCCTACTGAGCCTGGTTCTGTTGGAGGTTTCTTCCTGTTAAAGGGGAGTTTTTCCTCTCCACCGTCGCTACATGCTTGCTCAGTATGAGGGATTGCTGAAGGATTGCTGTGGTTGGAAAGTCTGCATCAACAGGGCCCAACCTCACGCCAATCTGCTGGGATTCCTTAAATAGGAAACTTTTTAACTGATTGGAATGTTTGTATAAATGTATTGAAATTACTTCTTGTTAAGTGCCTTGAGATGACATCTGTTGTGAATCGACGCTATATAAATAAACTGAATTGAATTGAATTTATTGTTCATTTAATCAGGTGAAACCAAACAGAGCGGGGGGCAAAAACATAACACTCCCATATTTATTTCAGATTGAAAACCACAGATTTTAAACTGTGAAGTATATCACACATTAAAGATTAAATAAAAGAGCAAATAGGAGAATAAAAGAGACATTTCAACACCTTCACTGGATGGCCACCTGAGAGCCTTTCATGGGCCTGGAACCACCTAAACTGAGATGGGCAGCAACAGGCAGCCTGCTGTAACTAGTAGAAAATTTATTCATATTTAAAAACATTACAAATCTTCTCGCTTCCTATCTGCTCCATAATTGTCCTAGAACAGGTTCTAGATACATTGACAAAAATCCCAAAAGTCCCCAGATAAAGAAATAAAAAACCCATTATTTATTACATGCATTAGATAATCTATTAGATAAAAAATTCAGCCTTTAGATGCTTCTTATTGCTGCTTAGGCTCCCTCACTGTTTTCCTCTCTCTGCCTGCAGCACACCAACATTTTAAGTCTCACTGTGATGGCTCAGTAAAATAAAAGTCAGCATGGGACTTAAACATGAATCCTCCATTTTCTTTAACATTTGAAAAAGAATAGTCTCCTCTTCTATGGGCAACATTAATGGATATTTGTTGATAAATATTGCACGTCTCACAGAATCCCTCTTTATGTGAAGAAAATGTAGAGTTGAAAATTATGAAAGTGTTGCCTAAAAATATTCCTTTATTTTCTATTGAGCATATACTATTAAACCTAAACACGATTTGCATTTTAAATTCGATTTTCTTTTCATTTGGCCTTCCTGCTCATCTTGTTTTGCCCGAACTCTCCTGATGCAGGTGAGCAAGACTTTGGCAGCTCTGCATACCAGTCAGTCCAGAAAGAACACTCTGATTATGATGGCAGCTGCACCTCAAACAAACAACTGATTGTATCTTTAAAAGAATAACGAAGGTTTACACCATGTTGAAGCAATAGGGAGATAATTTCAGTCAGGGTATTCAGTAAAAAGATTATCTTTTGAAAATCTGATGATCTGAATCATTTGGATGCTTCAGGAAACTGAAACTTATAGGACAGATTGAAGTTTTAAACTTCATGTATAAATTGATGTTCATACAAGAATACCACTCCAACAAGAATATTTTCAACCATTTTCTACTACTAAAGGTAGAAAATGTGAGAACAAAAACATTTAATCTCCTAAAATCAGCTCTAAAATATCAGTTGTTGCAGCTTAAAATGATAAAACTGACTAAGTAATAAAAACTGGACTCACCTGAGCTGCAGGTAGAGACTCTTCCACTTTCAGTACAGGAAATTAAAAACAATGCAGCGATGCAAAATGTTTATATGTATGAATGTGATGCAACAAAAAGGAGGTGCCTCTGACTGGTTAGCTTGTTTCCTGATGGATGTTTGTGTTATCTATTGATGAACAAAAACATTCCTGCGTTGATGCCATCTGTAAATGGAAAAACAAAGATGAAGGGAACCTTTCACCTCGGATTGGGGGGGAGAAATAGTGTACCAGAATAAAATATAAATGATGAATATATATATGAATAAACAAACTAACACGTTGGTGAGGAAATATGATACATCCCAAAAACCCAAACCTGTAATTTTGTTTTTTAATCAAGAAAGAGAAATTATAAGTCAGAATATATCAATCTGAGTTTTTACAGGCAAAGTAAAGCAAACATCTCCACACTGCTGTTTGAGATGCTAAGTCATACAGGTGAAACTCGAAAAATTTGAATATCATGCTAAACTTAATGTATTTCAGTAATTCAGCATAAAAGGTGAAACTAATATATGATAAAGACTCATTGCATGCCAAGCGAGATATTTCAGCCTTTATTTGTTATAATTTTGCTGATTATGGGTTACATCTTATGAAAACCCCAAATTCATAATCTCAGAAAGTTAGAATATTACATGAAATCAATAAAACAAGGATTTTAATAGAGAAATGTGCGACCTCTGAAAGTATAATCATGCACATGTACTCAGTACTTGGTCTGGGCTCCTTTTGCATCAATTACTGCATCAATGTGGCGTAGCATGGATGCCATCAGCCTGTAGCTCTTCTGAGATGTTATGGAAGACCAGGATGCTTCAATAGCGACATTAAGCTCTTCTGCATTGTTCCGTCTCATGTTTCTCATATTTCTCTTGGCAATGCCCCATAGCTTCTCTATGGGGGTCAAAGGTCAGGCCAGTTTGCTGGCCAATCAAGCACAGTAACCCCACGGTGATTGAACCAGGGTTTGGTACTTTTGGCAGTGTGGGCAGGTGTCAAGTCCTGCTGGAAAAGGAAGTCACCATCTCTATAAAGTTCATCTGCAGGAGGAAGGAAGCATGAAGTGCTCCGAAATGTCCTGGTAGATGCTGCATTGACTCTGGACTTAATAAAGCTCAGTGGACCGACACCAGCAGATGACATGGCTCCACAAATGAACACCGACTGTGGAAACTTCACCCTGGACTTAAAGCATCTTGGATTGTGTTCCTTTCCACTCTCCCTCCAGACTCTGGGACCTTGGTTTCCAAATGACATGCAAAATGTGCTGTTAATTTCTTCTTTAGCCCAGGTAAGACGCTTCTGATGTCGTTTGTTGTTCAGGAGCGGCTTGACAAGAGGAATAGGACATTTGAAGCTCATGTCCAGGATCCGTCTGTGTGTGGTTGATGCACTAACTCCAGCCTCAGTCCGCTGCTTGTGAAGGTCTCCAACACTTTTGAACGGCCTTTTCCTGACAATCCTCTCCAGGATGCTTGTGCATCTTTTTCTTCCACATAACTTTCTATTAATGAGCTTTGCAATGACCTTTTGAGGCTTTCCCTCCTAATAGAGGGTGTGAATGATGGTTTTCTCCACAACTGTCAGGTCAGCAGTCTTCCCCATGATTGCGATTCCTACTGAACCAGACAGAGACCATTTAAAGGCTCAGGAACCCTTTGGAGGTGTTTTGGATAAATTCCCTGATTAGAGAGCGACACTTTGAGCCTATAATATTGAACCTTTGCACAATATTCAAATTTTCTGAGAACTTGAATTTGGGATCATAATTATGAGATAGCTATGTCAAATCGTCCAACAAGGCATCACAGCCAAGCAGAGCCCCAGACCAGGTGTAGCTTCTATGGAGAGAAAAACACTTAGAGAAAACATACATTTAACAGTTGTAAAAACAGCAAACAATATTACCGGAGAGTAGTAGAAGAGAAAAGTAGCAGTGAAGTAACTCTTGGGTCTAACTCCACCACACAACTTGACTAATCTCTAATGGCAGAATAATATTTCAAGAAGCGGTTCACAAAACCAATTTTTTTTTTTTATTTAACTTTAAGAAAATACTTCCGACTCACACTAAATATTTGTTTAAAGCAAATACCTCTTGGAGTGTGGCTAGTTATACAGTTCTGACACTTCTCTTAACATCATGTTAAAAAGCCCTTTAAACCTTCAAGCCATTTTTAAAAGTATAAATAACAACTTAAAACGTTTTACTGTGCATTACTAGAGATACTTCCTACAGGAGAGCAGTTATCTGGGAATCGGAATGAATCTGCTCATCCATCCAGAAAAACCTTTAGATTTTTCTCTCGACACCATCACGTTTTCTATTTGAGCGGCAGAGACGGATAATCCAGCGCCAGCCTCCTCTGAAGCGAGACGAGCGCGGAGCAGAGAGAAAAGATCAACAGAAACTTCCAGGAGATCCTGGTGGGGCGGCGGATACAGCTGGTAAACATCCTGTTGGTGGGATGCGGTGGTTTAATCCTGTAGAGATACCTCAACTAGAACAGAGAAAATCGGCTTTTCATGTAAAAAATCTTACACACTTTTTGCTCCTTTTTAAAACTTTAGGAATTAATGATCAATAAAAGTTGTTTTTTTTTGCTTAAAACAAAAAAAGGAGCAAACTGGGATGAGATCTGTTCTCTCAGATGGTTGTTTGAAGAAACAAAACAACAAATTGACTAATATATGTAAGGCAATCACAATCCTTTAACTTATTTATGTGTCACATTACAATCATTACTGTTAAACAGACACACACAAAAAAAGATACACAGTTAGAAAATCTTTTGAAGTAAGCATCTGAAAAGTGTGGCATGCATTTTTTATTCAGACCCTCTGGATGCCTTTGTCCACACGTACCTTACAAAACGAAGATATTTTTCTACGATCTTGCCCGTCATCCACACGAAAACGCAGATTTACGGCAACGAAAACGAATCTTTTTAAAAACACCGGCCAAAGTTAAGATCTGCGTTTTCTCCGTTGACGTTTTGCGTGTGGACAGAAATAAACCGGCTCCGCAACGTCACTTTCCGCGAAAAAAATGCTCCGACGTCACATGTGCGACCTGTGTTTATGCTCAGAAACAGCATTTATGCCCTCAGAGATGTGTTGGCATTATCGATTGTCCAAGCGCTTTTTTTTACAAGCTCAATTACTGCTCTATGTAGAAGTTAAAACATAGAAACTTACTCTGAGTGGACAGGATTTGGGGGGAACTACTGCCCCCTACAGGTTTGGCATGTCTATGAATGTGCTTAACAACGCATTTATGCAGTTAGGTGTGGACGAAGATTTTTTTTTTTTTACCGAGGTGGTGAGAATATTTGTTTAAAAAATAAAAACCCCCGGCTATGTGTGAACACGGCCTGAGTCAGTCATTTTTGCAGAGCCACATTTAGCTGCGGTTACAGCTGAAAGGTTTTCAGGGTATGTCTCGACAAACTTTGCACAAATTTGTCCTTAAAGAAAACAAAACAAAATAGCTCAGATTGGATCAAATGCATCGGTTTTGCCATGGATGCTCAGTTAGATTTAGGTCTGGACTTTGACTAGGCCATTACAACACATGAATGCGCGTTGATATAAACCATTCCATTGTAGCTCTGTCTACATCTGTATCTATTTTCAGGGAACATGTGAATATATATATATATATATATATATATATATATATATATATATACAAAATGCTTTATCGCTTTGATTGTTTTCTATATTTTATAGGAAAAGTTAGACAGAATAGCTTTCGTGGATAAAACCTGCAGTTCTACTGGTTCTGGTTCTGTGTTGCCTCCCTCCACTGTATCCTGTGAAATCCTCCCTCTTGACACAAACCTCAGATTGGATCAGACCCTCTTTTCTCCAAGAGTCAACACAGCTGAGCCGGAGGGGAGACCCGCTGCAAATTCAACCCCATGAAGGTGAGGATGCTCCTGGTTCACGCTGCTGTTCTCTCGCTTAAATATTTTTCTATATTTAGAGAAGAATTAAAAATCTAAATTAAGTCTCTTTTCATGCAGCATTTTTAGCTTCTTCCACTTTTTACTGTCTGGCTGTTTAAACAAGCGAATCTGTTTCTTCCCAAAAAAAAAAAATCCCTCTGATTTTCAATGTATTGTGTCTGGACTCATTTTCCATTTAATCAATTAAAACACTAATTAAAATGTAATGATGTAAAAATAGATAGAAACAGCTGCAAGTCTCTAACCTATGGTATCTGCTGCTGGAGTTATTTTTATTGAGGCTGGAAGATCCCACTACCTCAGCTATATTTGCTTTTTTTTTCTTTTCCTTTGTTACATTTTGTTGGCTTTTTAACTTAATTCGTTAAAAGAAAAATAAATAAAAAAATAGCTGTAAATACAGAAATTTGCAGTTTTATTCATACTTTTACCAACATTTTCCTTAGAGATAACCTTCTTGATCCTCGTGAGATGGTATAAATAACCGACTATAGCTACTGCATTTCAAAATAGTTTACTAAACAAACTTGTTCTCTTTTAATCATTGTAATTTTTGTCTATGTTGTTTGAGTTTGGCCAAATTTTCCAGTCTTGAGTGTTGTTTAAATTTAAAGGGAAATATAAATGCTTGTGTGCAGGTTTAATGATGTCATCCAACCTCCTCCTTTGGGGAGTGGCGGTGGCGTTATGCTCCATGGCTTCACCCATCTTGTCCTTCTCCCACGGAGCAAGCCGGACGTCCTGTCGGGAGATGATTCCTGGACACATCCGTGCCCATCCCTTGGACCCGAAGCACGGCTTCATCACCATGCAAACCTCAGCCTCCTCCTACCTGCCTGGGAAGTTATTAACAGGTACCAAATAACCCGATTATTTAAAGTCACGGTTTGTTTTGGAAGTGGAGTTGTGCGGATTATTTAGGAGCACTTAGTATCTTACATGCGAGTGACAACAGAGTGGTACGTTTGGAGAGTCAAGGAGTTGTCTAGAAGGAATCTGATCCAATGCCAGGGTCATTCTCTGAATTCAGTTCACATCGGGGTCTCTGGTTACTGAAAAATCGACCAACATGAAATTGTTACTGAGCATTGGATCTGATGATGACGGACTATTTGTACCTCTAAGAAACTAAATTTATTCACCTCAGGCAAAAAAAATCTCAAACATTATTAAGAATATTTTTGTTATTTTGGTCATTTTAAAACAGTTTTTTTTCTATGGGATTGAAGATTTGAGCTAAAAGTAGCAACAAGTCCACATTAGTAAGAGTATGGAACAACATACAGCATGAGAAAAACAAGAAATTAATATATGTTGTCAAGACAACCATTAGCTTTTTCAAAGACAAATATCATTTTTGCATGAAACAGTGATGAATGGTTGAGTTTGACGATGTCAGTATGATAAATACAATATAGGTCAGAAAGTATGCTATTCAATTGTGTTATTTTATACATAAGAAATTTCTGTTTCTCAAGTTTTTATTTTAGATAAAAGAAGACTGGCAAATAATTATATTACCAGGAAAAAAAAACCTTCTGGTTAGTGTTTATTTACATTTATATTTCATTCACTGAAAAAGCAAATCATGCTTATTTGGCCAACCTCTACTCGTTCCCACCACCCGCTCAGTTACATGACCCATAATGTGGTTATTTTGCACCTGTCTGATTTGCACCGATCGTTACCTGCACTCATGTTTATATCAATCTGTTTAGCATATTATATTTTTATTTTTATTTAAGTATTTGTCTGTTTGTTCTTGTATGTTTGCACAAAGTACTGCAGCAATTTCGTAATGTTGTAAACCTACCCAACATTTGGCAATAAACCCTTTCTGATTCTGATTAGAAACCCATAAACTTTAAAAAACATATTAAAACATGTTTGTGTGTCATAATGCAAAGAAACATGGATCCTTCTATTTCTTGTTTTAAAATGTATTTTGCAATTTACTTTAAATGAACATCTTTGTGGTAACCCTGTGGGACACAAAGTGCACCGAATTCACCCGCCAACAGAGTAAATCTCACAGTTCTCCAGATCCTCAAGGTACGTAGAGCTACACTAAGGGGCCGTTTACACGACAATGTTTTTCAGCAAAACTGAGGTTTTTCTCTCCGATTCGGCCTCTCGTTTACACGACAACGGGAAAACGGGGGGGAGAAAACGCGGCTTTTTGAAAACGGCTTCCAGAGTGGAGAGTTCTGAAAACGTTGAGGGATTCGTTGTCGTGTAAACGCAAGCCGGAGACTTTTGAAAACGATGACGTCACTGCCAGCCACCTACGGAAATGTTGCACTTGCGCACTCCGCCTTTCTACAGAAAAACAACAACAATGGCGGATCCAGGTATGCAGTTACTGCTGATGCAGCTTCTGAAGTTATTTGGTCTCTGTAAGCCAAACTTAGAGATCAGGCTTCTATGCGATCGCCAACGGAAACGCATACAATACGTGCGCCAAATAATCAATACGCCTTTATTTAAGTGGAGGAGAACTACAAGAAGCCCGCCATTGTTAGTTATCATGAAATGTATCTTTTCCGGGTTGTGAGGAGGAAACCTTGGAACGCTGCATACACAGGGCACACTGCCATCTAAAGGCCGGGCATATGTACTACATCGTTTTCCATCGCTCGCCCTGTCGTGTAAACGCAGTGCGTCTTCACCCGCGTATTCAAACAAAAACGGCAACATTGTTGTGTAAACAGCCCCTAAAGCCAACAGAGATTTAAACTGTGAAAATGATGAGTTAAATTTATGGCTACTTTTGTTGCACATTATATGTGGCCAATGTTTTTGACCTCGATCGTTATTAGGAATGAGTTTAGCACCCTAAAGAGTTAATGTAGCAGCTACTCAGCAGGTTAAGGTTAACTTGCAGTTAAGAGGCAATCTAATAGGTAACATAGTCAAGTTAACAGCTTCTCAGAGTTTAGCTAAAAGCTAAAGCCTGGATTGTACTTTTTGTACATAGAGACTGAACAGTTAAGAAAAATGGTTTTGGTTGAGTTTATTTGGATTTGGTGTTTGTCTTTGTTTGCAGTTCCCATCTTTGTCATTCCTGTAAAGGCAATTAGATCACTGTTTATTTTCAGTACTATTATACATAATTGGGTAACCATGGTAAAAACATACTTTTAAAAGAATGATGATTTACTTGGTAAATTATTCTTTCTCTCTCCCATTTCCATGCAGGTGTGCACAGACAAAATGTTCCCCGGGGGTTTGTTCACACCTTTAGTAGTTCTAGGACTGCTCCATGTTGGGAAAAAGGATTTAGGGGAGGGGTGCTTTGGCATTATGTTTTCTGTTTACATTTGCAGTAATTATTGTTTAACATATTTTCAGTTTGTTAAATAAAATTGGTATAGTTGGTAAATGCATTGTTTGCACTTTAATGTAAACATGTTTCTGCTTACATTTCAGAGTGCATCAGTTTTAACCCATGAATGGTGTTTCCCAATTTAGGTCACCTGTATATAAACTGTCTGTCTCCCATTCTTCTGTTGCTGATATGGGTTGGTTTGGTTTGTATCACAGTTGGAAAATAAAATAAGAAGAAGCTTCCACTTTAAAATACTTTTACTAGTTTATAAATCATTACATGGTTTAGCACCAAAATATGTTGAAGACCTGTTGTCACTGTACCAACCACCAAGACCACTCAGGTCCTCCAACTCTAGCCTAATAAACATCCCTAGACTCAGAACTAAACATGGAGAAGCAGCTTTCAGTTTCTATGCTCCCCTTATCTGGAACAGACTTCCTGACGAGTGTAGAGCTGCTGAAACTCTGAACTGCTTTAAATCGAGACTAAAAACCATCTGTTTAGAATTGCCTTTGAGTAAATGCTTGATGTCATATGTATGAAATGTGTTCATGCTCTCCTGCTTTTTTTGAATTTTTCTCTTGCTTTATTGTGTATCATGTGTAATGTGTGTTTCTTTTATGTGTTTTTTTTTAAATCACCAAATCATGTAAAGCACCTTGAATTACGCTGCTGTTGAAAGTGTGCTATACAAATAAAATTGCCTTGCCTTGCCTAATGTCCTTCTCAGCTGTTTGGATCCCACCTCCATAACCGCTCGACATCCATGGCAAGCATGTGACAGTTCAGCTCATAGAATACTCAAAAAAACGCATTTTAACAAACACAGCGCTCTGTTTTTTTTGTTCTCTACACCTCCTGTTGTTCAAAATCACCAAAAGACCACATTAGATGAACTGGCCTTGCAATGTGAAGCATGCAGTGCTCTAAAGCAGCAATGACTACTTATTACATTAACTATAGAGCACCGCTCTGGTGAAATGATCTTGGGCTGATGTTGAGCTGACCAATTACAGGCGTGCGCTCTCCGTTTCGTTCGACGGATAGTTAGAAAATTGGACTCTACTCTGTGCGTCGTTGCGTAGGTCACGGAGAGACCTTGCTTCGACGGATAATGGTGTTGCGTCTATCCGTTCCGACGTAGAAGTATAAACTAGGCTTAAAAGAGTCAAGCTAACAATTTTCAGCTAGCCCACAGTGATCAGATTGAAGCTAACAACTAACAGCCATGCTAACGGCCTACACAGTCCAGCTAATAGTTAACACGGTATAAGTCTAGATGAACAGTGTTAAGCTAAAGTCTAAGAGCTAACAGCACAGCTAACATTTAGGAGAATCAACATAAACGCTAACACAATGCAGGTAACCGCTAACAGAGGCAAGCAAACAGAGTGAAGCTAACATCTAACACAGTCTAACTACACTTAGGAGTCTAGCTAACAGCTAACAGAGCCATTTTAACAGATTTTTCCGGTGTTTTGGTGTCTCCACTACACCGGGTTGGCCCAACAGGGTCGTTTTAGGAGCCATTTCAGGAAACAACCGAGCAGCAGTCTTTGGGTATGCACTCGTAAATGGCCTGTTTTAGTCGCTGGGTGGGAGCTGTGGTTAAGTCATGCTGATTGGTTTTAACTCCCCAGACATCGGCAAACAACCGCTTTGTGAAATTGGAGGAGTTGCTGGTGAAGCAAACAGAATGGCGGCAACTTAGCAAATAGAAACACGACAACCATCCCTTCTTCTTCCATTGTAAATCTCTTGTTGATCTCTGCTACTGTGACCACCTTTTGGTGCTGATCAGTGACGACACTCACTACCGAAATGGTCGCTATGTGCTGACGTCTTACCAAATTCCTTAAAAAGCCAATTTTGTATGGAGACACGAAGGTTGAAAGGACCAGGCCAACAGATTTATCCGGCCTGATGTTCCGCAAGTAGAAACGTGCCTTTTGAGTTGCTAATTGAATCGACTTCCATAAGAACGTGATTCTGAGAAAATGAATGTTGCTACACTGAAATTGTACTTTAATTTCCCCTGTTATCTCTATTTATCCCTCTCTTCATACTTAGTCACTGTACGAAGCTCCAGAGACTTCATGGGTTTTCTGCTCCAGGCCCGCAGTGCTGGTGGTGAAAGCAATGGGTTTGGAGGAGGTCCTGGAATCGGGATGGAGAGACTTGGTCCACTTTTGGTCGGTGGCTCCTGGATTCGATTTCCACCAGGAACCCACACTTTACGCTGCCTCTTTGAGGGTGACACGGTCACACACTCTGACAAACAGCTGAAGAGAAACCTCTCGTTTGTGTGGAAAGCTCCTGATATGCCTAAGGGAGACATACGGTTCCAGTAAGCTGCCATCATTACCTCTATAAGTGATTTAGGAAATGCCAGTGAACTAAAAGGTTTATTTTGCCATACTTTTTATTCAGTGATCCATAAAGCTTCATTTCTTCTGTATTCCAGCATCACTGTGGTACAATCCTACTTCATATACTGGACTGGGATTGAGTCTGTAGTGGTACGTGATCGGAGTCCCAGTGCTTGGAGAGGAAGGCAGACCAAAATATTGGATGGAGAAAGCACAACCTTTTCTGAGCAAGAGACAGTTACTGCCCAGACAGGTAGGCCAAAGGTTAGCAAATGATAGTTGTTGTAAAATGCAGATTTATGGAGATACTCATTCTTCTTTTTCATTTTCCCTTCTAGCTCCCAGGTCTAACAAGGCACTAAAGAAACAAAGTAATGGAAGAGCTACTCCTACCTCTTTCCTGGGACGCCCTTCCAATGTAAAAAGTGCAACTGAGATTCTCAAATTTCTGAAAATACAAACCGAAGATGATCAAACAACCTTAGAAACAAGCAGCTTTGTGACTTGGACAAATCATACAGTGAATGAAAGGAAAAGTTTGACTTTAGAACCTCCTCCAAGCAACACCCATAAGACTCCTAAGGGGATAACAAATGACCCTTTTTCTTACACCACTACCACCTTTCCCATAACATTGTCTTTACCTGATGCTACATATACTACAACGCATTTTCCTCTGGCCACATTTCCCCCATCAAACTCTGTTGTACCCTCATCCCCACAAAAGGTTGTTTGGACAAAGAGCAAGGATCTGCAGATAAAATCACAGGAGCAAAGCGTGAACAACAATCCTGGAAGAAAACGTTACATGACATTGACTTTAAAAACAACCCAAGGTCCATCTATGAAAACCTTTCACAGTGCATATAGCCCAAGACCCGCATACCACAATTCGAAAGACCCAAGCAAAAAAACATCTAAGTTTGAGACCTCAAGTACCTCAGATAAACTGGGTGACAACATCTCGACTAAGTCTGAAATAAGCATATTCAAGACAGAAGTAACTCCATCCTACCAAACGTCCTCATTTAGGTCATCTTGGTTTCAAATGACAGCATCAAAAGTAGATCTTAGTTCCCAAACTGATACGACTCAAACCTCTATTGGACCCAAAATTACCCCAAAACAAACCAGCTCACCTCAAACAACCATGCTTAACTTTCATCAATCTCTACTTGTAACTAAACCAACTCAAAATCAAGCTATTACTCTCCAACGAAAAAAAACCCAATCTGATATATCAACGGAGGCTTTGAGGCTCTCGTCCCAAACACTGACCCAAACAAGGGTTTTTTCTCAGTCCTTTGTAACTTCCCAACCAGTAACCGACTTCACAGGGGAAAATGATCTTAAGTCTCAACAAAATACCAAAACGATGACGCCAGTTTTTGGTTTTGTTCCCTCAAACACTTCGTCTTCTCTTTTAGCGTCTGACCACCTTAACATTTCTTCCTCCTCTGATTCTTTAAGCGGTTCTTTTGTTATTCACCTCAGTGAAAACTTCACCTTACATCGATCTGGAGGATCAGTCTTGGTATCTAAGCACCCATCAGTCACATCATCTTCCATTCAATCCCCGTCTACCCCTTCCAAGAACAAACCTAAAACAGCACCGGCCTACTCTGTACCCTCCTCACCTTCCCCAATCTCCACACCTCCTCTTTTAACCTCTGCCAAACGATACTATACCACCACTCAGCCAACGTTCCCTACCTTTTCCACTATTTCTTCTCTCAGTGCCTCCAACAATCCATCAAAGTCTTCGTTGCCAACTCCAACCTCCCCACCTTGTACCACAAGTTCTACATTTTCTTCAACTTCTAGGTCCCCAGCTTTCGCAACCTTCACTTCAAATTCAGTTCTTTACCCGTCTACATTTTCTTCTCCCTCTTTCTCAGTTACCTCACCTTCAACATCACCCCCTTTAGGAGAGAGTTCATCTCTTGTTTCACCCATCACGTCCTCTTACCCAGAACCAACCTCAGCACCCCATTTAATAAACGCTCCATTCCCATCAACTGAGCCTCACAAAATCACTGTAGATCAGAAGCTGATAACTGAAAGCCACCATACATCCTCAGAGACACAGTTCACCTCATCATCACACAGAAAGGTTGTTCATCCAAACCCCAAACCTTATCCTAACCTCAGACCAAATCATGGCCAAGAGATCAAACCAAACAATCATAACATAGACACCAAACCAAATCATCCATCTGAAACTCCAGACAAAGGAGGAAAGTATCCTGACATTATCCCCAGACACAGTGCCTGGGAGCTGGGCATGCTGTTGGGCTGCTCAGCTGGTTTGGGGATGGTGCTGGTGGTCGGGGTGAGGTACGTCTACCGGCAGACCTGCGGTAGGAGGACAGAGGTGACGTTAAACGACCGGGAGCGAGAGTACGGGAGAGGGGAGCAAGGGCTGATTCAACTCCAGGAATGTGGGGATTTGGTCAGAGTTAGAAAAATCAGAGAGAACAGTTTTGTGTTTCTGGCAGAGTACGATATATTGGCATCGCCTACGAACTGAAATACAGGCTCCCCAAGGTAGATGGGTACAAACATCCGAAAGACAAAAGCTGCTTTGAACATAAAAAAAATGATTGTATAGTAAACATTGTTGTAATACATAAATATGTCCTGTCCACTTCCAAAACTTCGGCAACTGACCAAAAGAAGTTTCTTTGTAAGTCAAGTGAACTGGATATTATCGTTTTTCCCCCAAACTTGTTATAAACATTTTTATCATTATAGCATGACTATGTTCCTACTGACATGAAAATATAGACGCTATATGGGCGCTTTTGTTGTTTACTGAGTATAATTGTATGTGAGACCATGTTGATAATAAATATGATTACAAGTAGGTTCTCTAAGACATTGGCTCGGCGTAAGAGCTGGTTTACTTCATGTGTTCTATGTCACTGTCCTAACACATTGTTTGATGGAGGCTATGTAGCACCACTGCTTTATTCATAAACATAAAATTTCACTAGCAAGGACCAAGCTTCAGAGATCTGAATTGAAAAGTTTATTGAAGGAATGGGATGGAGGGATGAAAGGTCTGGGGAGATGCGCCCACGGAGGCTGGGAAGAAGACTCAGTGTGGGGGTGCAGTCTTCAGGAATTCGTCTTTCCTGAGCCTGCTCAGGAACCCCCCCCCAGACTGAGCCTGAAAGAGAGAGATGTTAGAGGAGGCAAAGACTACAGCGAACTGGTGCATGAAAGAGGATGGCAGTGTCGGACGACCGAGGGTAAGGTCAAGGAACGGGGAGGATGTGGGGATGAGGGGATGAGGGAGGGGATGAAGGATGTAGGGATGAGGAGGATGAAGCAGGAGCTGAAGGGACGTAGAATGGATAGAGGGAGGTGAGATGGACTGAGAAGGTGCCACAGAGTAGGTTGGGTAGGGAGGGGTGCAAAATGAACGAGACAGACGTGAAATGCTAGGCAGGCTGAGTTTATATAGACGTCTGAGTAATTAGACGCCTGGTGAGTCAAGCTTGTATAGATTGTTTAATGAGAAGCGGGTTTGAGGCGTGGTCCTGCTCCCGAACCCACGTTAACTCAATTTTTCTAATGTCTGGTTCACACATTGCGCTTTTTTGGCTGTTGTAGACAAATCTTTCGTCGTGAAGAAGAGCAGTGTGAGCGAGCGTGATTCGCAGGGCAGTGACGGTCCAGATTGACGGGCCCTCCAACAGCTTATTGAGAACCCTCACGTCCAAATCCAGCCTCCGATGATCATCAGTGTCAGAAGATCTACGACTCTGGTCTGCAATCGACCAATGAAAATACACCCTGGGAGTGATTCAAAAAGCTCGTGGCAAGAGTGAAATACGACAGTAGCAGTCTTAAGATTAGCAACAATAGAGGCTGCACGCAAGAACATTTGAAGCAACAAAGAAGCCTAATTTTTCGAGCTTTGGCAGCAAAGACGGTGAACATTAAGTTTTATCACTGCCATCTTGGGTCTGATTTTTGTGATTAATGGTTTTTGGTGACGTATGCTCGTGACGCTGCCATGTTCTGCTAGAGCACGATGTCGTGCAGTTTCACTCACTGAAATCTTGGGCAGCACAGTGTGTCCTATGCGATGGCAGTAAAAACACACAACTTGATCTGGGCTTAAGAGGACAGCTGGGTTTCTGATCGGGTTCAATATGCAGATTGGTGTTTGGGTTTGGGTCAACAGCAGGGATTAGCCAACATGGGCTCCAGATGGGAGTCTACAAGATTATTATTTCTTTATTGGGCTCAAAAAAGAGATGCAACCTAACTGGGTTCAATAATAGATTCCAAAAAGATTTTTTACCTTGTAAATAATTTTCAATTTTCTGTTAATCTCAGAGCAGAAACGTCTCAGTAGAACAAAAATAAAGTTAGATCTAAATCTATTTTTTTTTCTTGCTCAACAGTAGAACATAAATGCTCATTTTTAGTATTCTGTTGGTTAACCCAGTTATTAGACTAGACGTAACAGCAGTAGCACCTTTAGGAAGCATCAGTACGACCAAGAAAATTCAACAAATGTACGATTTCCTTGAATATATGATGTCCTTTCTTTCAATGTTCCTTCTCAAGAAAAATATGGGGAACTTATGAGAACAATATAATAGATCAAATAGATGGAACCGTCAATACGTAAAAAGGCCAACTAGGAGACTAAAACATGTCAAAATAACTGGATATTTGTTATTTTCAAGCTAAAAGCTTGTCTGCATACACTTAGAGGTTAAACTCAAACATTTTTATATGAACTCTTTATATGAAGAGATTTGTGTCTGAACCAACATTATTTATAACTATTAAGTCATGTAGATTTAACAATAGTTTAGTTTCAGTGACGTGGAGTTTGTTCCTGCAGCCTGAGACTTTACATTAGACAGTAATGTTTCTTAAATGGCGTACCAGGATGTTAAATTCTCATAGAAAACCCCAAAGATTTTTCACAGGCTTCTATCAGCCATCACTGCTGCTTCTAAATGATGCGTCAGAGGCGCCATCTGTCCTGGAAAATGACAGGTCAGTAAAATGAATGAGCTGCCAATCGGATCTGTTGCCAATTTGTCGTCTAACCAGCAAATAAAAGGAATTGCTCTCAAACGTATTTGTCCCAGAGCACAAACAAAACCGCTCATTAGGAACATTTCATCTTAAAAAGTGGAGAAAAAAACCAAAACACCAGGTGCTGCTTCCTCAAAATCCTGCATTGCTTTGGGACTCTATGGGATGATGTGGCAGCGTAAATAAAAGCAGCTGCTTTGAATCACATCCATGTGAAGTTTAGTTTAGAATAATAACAGTCCAACATCATCAACTGGATCGGTTGCTGTTCCTGGATTCTATCGTTTCTGCGTGGAAAATAATTTACCGGTAGTTGCAGTGAGGTCATTGAAAACCAACAGACTCCATGGTTAAGACGTACTTGCTGCTGATTCTGTGTTGCTGAATCAATAAGGTCGCTAAGTCTCTAAAAGAACAAAGGGGGCAGCCCTTCCTTACAGATGAAGGTCGCAAATGGTGCGCACGTATAGCAAACATGGACGCATTTTAACCTGTAAATCACCAAATACGCAGTTTTTTTTAACGCGCAGGTGCACGTAGACATCAATACGATAAAAAATAAATAAAACAAAACCTGTAGGGTGACGTCAAACATGCCGTTTCTGAGGAAAAACCAAGAACAGCAGAGGAACTCTTCAATGTAGACCAATCATAGCTCCATAGGTGCCGGCAGCCCGTTTCCTCCTCCAGAGGAAAGCAAAAAGGCTTTCAGGCAGTCACTGTGGACTATTAGGCTGAAATAACCTAACATAAATAGAGAAATATTTTCATTGTAATCGTTGCTCCAGTTGTAGTTTTATCATTTGAAAATATCAATCATTAGCTAAACTCTGCCCCCTTTCTGTTTAACACCAAAACTGCTTCTGATATATATTTATATGTATATTTAAAATAAAATAAAAGTCAAGAATCCAAACTGTTGTTAATTTGTGTATTAGATGTAACAATCCGGCATTAAGTTAAACAAAGTTAAACATTTACTATTTCTGGCAGTAACAGCTGGAAGAACCAAAGTAGAAAAAAAACAAAAACAAAACTAAGAAAAGACTGGTCCCAGAAACAGTCACCCCATTTGGTTTCACAAAATAGACCTCGTTTTCCCCCAGGACTATTTTCATTCAAAGTTCAAGATATAAAAAAATAAAACACATTTCATTTAAATATAAAACAGTATAAATGATGCAAATGTGTGGTTTTTTTTCCCTTTTCTTCTGTTATTGTAGAAAATAGAAAGAGGCAAGCACTGAATCCCGCTCTGCCACAGTGAGGTCCTAGTTGTTGTTATTGGTCGTAAAAAAAAGGCACTTTTTGACAACCGTATCCTTCCGCCGCTCGGAGCCCCATCAGACGGGCTGCATGTTTGATAGTTTGATCCCCTAAAAAACAAAAAACACAAAAAAACAGTGTCAAACAATTATTGCTCAACACAGTAAAAGTTTTCAATCAATTATGTTTTTATTGACCCAGTTTGATAACAAGGAGAGAGAAGGAAACGAAGCAGAGGCATGAAAAGAAATGAGCGAATTTTCCACCACCAAACAGAGCAACACCACGCAGATCAATCAAGAGTGAAGCTTCCTTTTTCTGCAGCAGTGACGCCCAGCAGGTGAAGTTTTTTTACACTACCAGTAGGAGGAGCTCTCACGCCATTCTCTTAAAGCTAATTTACAAACAACATGAGAGGATTAAACTTTGCCCACACTATCATTTTGATACACAGTGTTTAAAAATGTTCGTCCTCTTAAAGAGTTTCTCTGTTCAGCTTTTTTGTCACACAAATATTTCGGATAGTAAGATTTTGATATCAGATAAAGAGAACCTGTGTAAATACGAAAAGTATTTTTTTATATGACGATTTCATTTACGAAGGGAAAATAAGACATCAAACCAACCTGGCAAATTATAATTGGCCTCCTTAGTTAAATAATGAATGACCACTCACTAACCAGTTTTTTTTTGGGGGGGGGGTTACATTTTACAACCTACACCTTGGCCTGATGACTGCCTGACCTGTTATGGGGGACCGTTTATAAAGTTGCACATTCAGAAATAACCTGTTATAGGTTAATTAGCCTGTTATATGATAAAGAAAATGTGAGTTAATATTTCTTACTCATGTTTTTACCATGTTATTCATTCATTTATAAATGTCAGTTTACACCTAAATGTTTAATAGTAAGCTAAATATTAAGTTCAGGAACTAAATATTTGGCTTCAAACTAAATATTTAACTCAAAGCTACATATTTAGCTAGTAAGCTAAACTGGCTAGCTAAATATTTAACTTCAAACTAAACTAACTCAAAGATAAATATTTTACTAGTAAAATAAACTAGCTAGCTAAATATTTAATTTAAAGCTAAATATTTAACTAGTAAGCTAAACTGGTTTTAGCTTACTAGTTACTAGTAAAATACAATCAAATCTCCAGATAGTCCTATACTCTAACTTTTTTTCATTTTTAGAACATAATGAAATCTAAATAATTCCAGTAATAGAAAGAAAGGAATTCACAAAAAATGTTCTTTGCTTAATACTGAAGTCATATACAAATTTCTATTTATTTTTCTTGATTAAAGTGAAACGAAAAACATAGCGAACCATGATTTTTATTTTGTAACGTTACACCCCCTACTAATTTAACATTTAATTTCCTTACTGCAACCTTTAGGTACATTTCCTGTTTTGTTGCCTTTACTGTAGAAATAAATGCACATTTTCTCACTCAGAGACGGTCGAAGGATTATTCTGTTATATTCTGGTGTAAAAGTTAAAAGGGATTATTGATCGACTTTTAAAAGACAAGTTTCCAGGGGTCTCATTCATAAAACTTGCCATAGAATCCTCACTAAAACCATACTTAAGCTCAGCAAAAAAATAAAAATAAAATCTACTTAGGCATATCCCGCCTCCTACACACACCCACTTTCTGCAATAAACGATCAATGCAGAGTGCCTCGTGAATATTCTGCGTAACCATGGCAACAGAGAGAAAGCGCAACATGGAGGAACGGAAAACCGTTTTATTACAATCAGTCAGTCAACGTTTATCTATATAGAGCTTTGGCCGAAGCAATGGACGATCGATCGATCTATAGATATTTTTTATTTTATTTTTAAAATCTTTTTACTCTTGTTGTCTTGGTACCCATTTTCCTATTACTAACTATATTTTTGTATTTTCTTGTGAAGCACTTTGGTTTGCCTTTTGGCTATAGAGAGATGGATAAGAGAGATAGAGAGATAGAGAGATAGAGAGATAGATAGATATAGCCAAAAGGCAAACCAAAGTGCTATACAAGAAAATACAAAAATATAGTTAGTAATAGGAAAATGGGTACCAAGACAACAAGAGTAAAAAGATTTAAAAAATAAAATAAAACCACAATAAATATAAAGTTTGAATTATATGAATATTTCTTGTAGGAACAATAAGATTGGTATAAAAGCAACTGACTGTTGATTGTGTATTTGCGTGTGTGCGCGTGGCTCTACATGTCTGAAAATGTTTTTCTTTAAATTCACAATCTTGCCATCTCACCGGCTGAGCTGCCACTGTCCTCCGTGTCCAAAATGTGCGTAAGCAGCAAAGGTCCTTAGCGTGCTTAAAGTCGTGGACGTTTTTCCGCCACGTTTCTTTTTCTTATTAAATTCCAAACTTGGCGTAGAAAGTGAATTACGCAGTTTTCAGACCCCCTCCGTTTTGTGCGTAAGCAAGCTCTAGATGCGAGACCCCTGAAGTGTTTGCTTCTCATAGTTTGGCTAAATGGCGCCACCTGCTGACTGAAGTAAGTTAGAGCTAGCTGCCAGCCTGCTGAGGACACAGCCAGGGATCGTCACAAATTACTCCGACATGAAGCGACAGATGAAGACAGTCCGTTCGGCGTCGGTCTCTACTCACTCAGGGCGTACACAGGTGTTGGAACGCGGCCCTATCTCAACAACAGACTAGACTGTCGGAGAGGACGAGAGGTCAGGAGGTTAGTACTGGAACACAGCCACCATTTCACAGGAACCGCCTCCTCAACCCCGCAGCTCCAAAGAACCTCCAAAAGCGTTTGTGTTCGAGTCGGGTGTCGGGTTACCTTCTGTCGGCTCGTCATCCAGCTCCGGATGGTCGGCACTAGGATGGAGCCGAGCAGGATCTGAGCCGGGTGGTAGATCAGCAGCGGCACCGAGATCAGAGACAGGTGCTGGTAGCCTTCGAAGACGATCTTCAGCATGGGAATACCTGGAGAGAACAAACGAACGAACGAACGAACAAAGAAAAAAAGGAGTGAGGCTTCTTTTTTTTAAGGTTTTGTGGCCACAGTGGCCTTCATTGACAGTGGATAGTCTTACAGAAAGGGGAGAGACATATGGCAAATGTCCCTGGGCCGGAGTCGAACCCGGGAAAACCGCATCGACGACTAAGGCCTCTGAACATGGGGGGCCAATTTTAAACCACAGTGCCACACGACGCCCCGAGGCTTCTCGCTCTAGTGCACAAAACTGCCTGCTACACACAGTGGCTTTGGAAATGTATTCACACCCCTCGACTCTTCGGCCACGTTTTGATCTTTTAGTGTCTCTTGTGTATTTTCGGGTATCTCTCCACCAGCGTCACGCATCTAGAGCTCCAGCTCTGGTGACCATCAGGGAAATTCTTGCCACAGATTGTCAGATCTGGACTTTGACTAGGCCATTCTAACAAATGAATACGCTTTGATCTAAAGCTCTAGCTGTATGTTAATACAGCTAGAAACCACTGATCAGGCCTGAAATCTAGGTGTAGTAATGGACTCAGACCTGAACCTCCAGGGTCACATAAGGCAATAAGGTCAACCTTCTATCACCTGAAGAACATTTCTAGGATTAAAGGACTGATGTCACAACAGGACCTTGAAAAACTCATCCATGAGTTTATCTTTAGTTGGATTGATTACTGCAACAGCGTCTTCACAGGTCTGCCTAAAAAGTCAATCAGACAGCTGCAGCTGATCCAGAACGCTGCTGCTCGTGTTCCTGACTAGAACCAGGAAAGTAGAGCACATCACCCCAGTTCTAAAGTCCTTACACTGGCTCCCTGTAGCTCAGAGGATAGACTTCAAAATACTTTTAATAGTTTATAATTTACTGAATGGGTTAGCACCAAAGTATATTAAAGATCTGCTGTTACTATATCAACCCCCCAGACCACTCAGGTCCTCTAATTCCAGTCTACTCAACATCCCTAGAATCAGAACCAAACAAGGAGAAGCAGCTTTCAGTTTCTATGCTCCTCTAATCTGGATCAAACTTCCAGAAAACTGCACAGCTGCAGAAACCTTTAAATCACGGCTAAAATCTTTGAGTAATGTTTTCATGTATCATATGTTCTTGTTGTGTTTTATGCTTGATTGCCGTTTTTATTTCATCCCCTTAATCATGTAAAGCACCTTGAATTGCCTTGTTGATTAAAGTGTGCTATACAAATAAAATTCCCTTGCCAATGCTTAGAGGGTAGTTCTTCTGCTGGAAGGTGAACCTCCACCAGAGTCTCCGACAGGTTTTCTTCCAGGATTGTCTTGGATTGAGCTCCACCTTCCCACCGGGATGATGTGCAGTTTGCTCCACCCATAGCGTGTTGCATTTAGGCCAAAGAGTTTAGTTTTGGTCTTACCACCTTTCTCTACATGGTTTGTGGCGGATATTAAAAACCACAGTTGCTATGGATTTCTTCTTGCTACTCTTCCCTTAATTTCGTTTAGTCAGAGTCGAAATCCAGCTTTTCTGCGAGGGATTTTACAGAGAATATCAGAGAACAAACGACATCATTCAATAAGAATGAGACATTATGGATGAAATATAAAAATAAAAACCGGATAAAATATGAACGTTTAAAGCTCTATCGTGACAAAATCTGAACGAATACACATGTAACTAAATTCTATATCTATTTGATGGAGCATTTCTCGTCCCCTCACAAATAAAACCATAAGAATGAACATTTAAACACGCGAGTCGTCACATCTAGTTCTAGTAGCTTCATGATAAATGCCAGCAGGGCGACAGCTGAACAGACAGGATGAAGGGTCCCGTACCCAGAGTGAGAGACTTGTGTGTGGAGCAGAACATGATGGCGACGGTGTCGGCCGGACTGAACCCCGATCCAGACCTGAAGAGGAAAAAAAACAAACAGGAACTACAATGGTTAGATGCTCTCTGCTCTCCCCTGCTGGTTGGATTAATGCAGACATAAATAAATGTAAAACACACATGGGGTACTGTTCAGTCCAAAGTTAACCAAAATAATTTGGGCTATTTAGCCTGTCATAACATAAATAAATGAGGGTTAATTTTCCATAGTCATATTTACGTCCATGTTATGTATTCATTTATAAATGTCACAGTTTCAAATTAAATAATTAGTTATTAGCAATCTAATTATTTACCTAGCAAGCTAAACTGTCCAGCTAAATATATCGCTTCGAAGTAAATATTTAATCCAGAGCTAAATATTTAGCTAATTTACTTGCTCAGAAGAGGAAGTAGACCATCAAAATAAAAGCTGGGTCTCGTGAACCTCTATATCAACTCCTGCTGCTGGTGCATCACTGTTGCTGTAAATCCATCAGTAAATCGTGTGCATTATTTTTATTTATATTTTTTTCTTTTTGTCTTCTAACAAAAAAAATAAATAGAGCAACATTGACAAAACAAACCAAATAAATAATCGCGTGTATTAAAACGGCTCCATTCTACGTTTTAAGCTGACGTGTTGGGCATATCGGGATGAAAAAAAAACAATGATAGAGGAGACATTCAGTCACGTCAGCAGTTTATATGGAGGTTCGCAAGACCCACATTTTATTTTGGTAGTCCACTTCCACTTATCGCCAAGTCAATTTGCACATTAGCTAAATATTTAACTCTGAGCTAACTGTTTAGCAAGCCAGTTTTGTGAGCTAAATGTTTAGCATCCAACTAAATATTTAGCTTGGAAACTAATTATTTAGTTAAAAGTTAAATATTTAGCTCCGAGTAAACTGTTTAGCTAGCCTGTTTAGCTTGCGAGCTAAACTTTCAGCATCCAACTAAATATTTAGCATCCAACTAAATATTTAGCTTGCAGACTAATTATTTACTTTAAAGCTGAATATTAAGCTCTGACCTAAATGTTTAGCTAGCCAGTTTAGCTTGCGAGCTAAATATTTAGCATCCAACTAAATATTTAGCTTGTAAACTAATTATTTAGTTAAAAGTTAAATATTTAGCTCTGAGCTAACTGTTTAGCTAGCCAGTTTAGCTTGCGAGCTAAACATTTAGCATCCTCCTGATTATTTAGCTTGCTAACTAATTATTTAGTTTGAAGTTTAATATTTAGTGTGTTAAGTAAAACATTTAGTTTGGAGGTAAAAATTTTATTAGTCAACCAAATATCTAATTTGGAGCTGAATATTTAAGTTGTAAACCAAAAAATGAGCTTAATATTGACCTTTTCCTCCCTTATGTTATCATGTGTTGTGAATGATATATGTGCTTTTATGTAGTGAGGTGTTTTTTTTTTTTTAGCACCTAAGCTGTGTCCTCCTGTAGGGGGCAGGACATAGACCCATTTTTTTCCCTCCCCTCCTCTCTTACCCCACCTCTCGTAACCATTTCTCATTTGCATTTGGAGCGCCGCGAAAGCTGGCCGCAATCCACAGTACAACTGATCCTGTCATGTAGATGTGTGTGTTGTTTGTGTGTTCTTGGACGGGTTGTTCTAGAAAATGAATTTCCCCATTGTGGGATTAATAAAGCCATCATTCTTTAACTAAATGTTTAGTTTGAAACAGTGACATTTATGAATGAATAAATAACAGGGGAGCAAATATGACTTTGAACAATGAACCCCCATATATTTCTCTTATGACAAGCTAAAATAACCAAAATTATTGCTGCTTACTTTTGTAAAT